>JAZDUH010000414.1:0-347500 GCA_036419115.1 Scarus forsteni
AGAAAAAAAACAACTCATGGAGTTTATATCTGAAGAGGAACAATGTTGTCTTCTGTAGACTGAAGAAAGAGTTTCTGGTAAAAACACTTTTGTCCAGTCTCCACATGGGTGGGTGTGTTTTTAAAACAAACATAGACGTAGAGGCCTCATCTCAGCAGGTATTTTGAGGATGTAGCTGTCCTGTGAATTTTTGCCTTTTTCACACATGCACACACTGCTGCAGGCACATCTTGGAAAACTCCTCGCAGCTTTTTAGGCCATCACTACACGTAGATGAGGATTTTTCCGTGTTGGAGAATATGACCCTAAAACATCTATTGGTTTCAGCATCGCTGATTAGACAATTTTCATGCTTCAACACAGTCTATTAGGGGGGTTTTGAGTTTTAGGGCCACAAATATAGTCAAAGAAATGGTCTTGATTTCACAATTATTTTGTTTAGTTAAAAGAAGCTAACATGACTGTAATTATGTTTATTTTGGGGTTTACAGTCTTTGCCCTGTCTGGGAAAAAAGCAATGTAATTAATAATTGATTTTTCAAGTACATTAGGGGCAATGCATACTTTTAATCAGAGAGGAGACAGAGGATAGGCTTGTGAAAGTGTGAGAGAGAGAGCAGGGTATGACATTTAGTTCATGGGCCTCAAGTGGGAACGAAACCGAGGCCAGCAAAAGCAAACAAGGGAGCAAACCAGTGCCCCATTTATTTGTTTTAAAGCAAGAAGGAAAACTAAATTATAATTTTGTATCACTTCTGATTATTTCTGAAATACTACTCCTTGTTTAGAATTTACTGAATTAAACATTTCAAACATTATGGAATGCTGTAAGTAGCCTTGGATCAGCGGATCAGGCTGCTGGTGGTGTGATGGTGTGGGGGACATTATTTTGGCACATTGTACAAACTGAGAGTAGTTTAAACCATAATGTTCGTTTCAAACATTAAACTGGTTGGCCGAGTGGACAACAAAATGGATCCATGTTCCAGGGATCATGGGTTCAATCCCTGCTCTTTGCTCATCTGTTCCTGTGTCTGCTAAATAAAGCTGGTTATTCTGAACTGTAAAGTCTGTATCGCGTCTGGGTCCTTACTGCCACCGTGTCAGTCCAATGTGTTTCGCCCATGAGCTGCAACTTTTTCCCATTCTGTGTTGCACACAAAGGTTTGTTGTCATCAAAACAACGGTCATTGCTGTGGTTTGTGTTGGCAATGCAGATGTTTTGTTTTATTCAGTGAACACAGTTTCCGCATTAGAAGTGAAGTGAATGCAGCTTGAACCTTCTGAAGCCAAGGTGGCAGGTGAAGCCTGGAAACTTTGAATACTCAAAGCAGCTTCACACACCACAGCTCACATCTGCACATTCACACCCATTCACTTTCACATTCAGCAGTAACTTGGTGTCAAGTGTTCTGCTGGAGAACACATCACCATGTAACAGTTGGGCTGGGCTCGAACCTGAAACATAACTGAGTGTGTGCACTATCGGACTGAGCCACTGATGCCCCTGTTTCATGAGCGACAACACTCTGACTTGGAGAGCATGAGGGATTAACTAACCTTGACTTTTTAAACCACCATGTCATGCTACTCTTTACACCAAAAGTAATCAGAGTACTCATCACTTCCAACACTTATCACTCTAGCATGCAACAATTTCTCTGAGAGGATTTTCTTGCCTTCTGTTTGCAACAGCAGCTTGATTTCAAAACTGTCCCAACAGAGTGAAGATTTAACTTGTTACCATGGTAACAAATGTTTATTGCAAATGTTCAATTATTATTTAAATCTGAGACATATCCAATGAGTCAGTTCAGCAGCTAAGATGGTAAAAAAAATAAAAGAAAACATTCTTAAATGTTCTTGTGTATTTAAACTTCCATTCTGATGCTGCGTTCACACCGCAAGCGACTCAGCTACCAAAATCGCGTCGCCCACTGAAGTATCGTCGGGCGTCCATAAATGCCTCATTTTGGTCACCGCTGCCGTCGGCTGTCACTCGGTGACTTCACGTCCACTCGAATTTCACCACGATCATATCATATATCATATTATTGGATGTATAAGTGGACATTATTCCAGCTGTATCCTTTTCACTCACTTATCACAAAACACTGCAGCTGATGCCCTGCAGCAGCAGCATCTGTGATTTTCCCGTGGTCCGTCTAGGCAGAACTAAAGTCCTCACTGACAATTGTTTCATAACATAAATTGTTCCTCTGTAGTCCAGATGAAAAACTGTCCGTCACGGCACCGTAATACACACACACACTTGGTTGTTGCCACACACGACATCGTCTGAAAAGATCAACTTTTTTTTTTCTTTGACATCACGCGACAAGCTATGTGGTAGTGGTGAAAGCGGCTGTCGCATCGCGGGAGGGTTAGCCTCGCCCCATCGCGGCTGTACATTGACTTTGAATGGAGAGTGATCGCTGAGGTAATACAAGTAGCATCCACGCACCTTAACAATGACAGCAAACACAAGCAGCGAGAGGTCACCTGTTAACACAGTCACATATTATTCTGTAACACCAGACAATGTGATCCACTTGAATGATGGTTAAAAAAACTGTAAATGTCCACATGCCAACTAATAATAAATTTGAGGTATTATGCAACAGTGAAACTAATCATTGATCTGTCTCAAAGTAAACAAACTAATCGTTTGAAATCACATGAAAACATCCAGCCGGTCACTAAAACCCTGATCTGAAGTGAATCTGCCTCATCAATCTTTTCAACATGCTCCTGTCCCAGATGGTGAGAGTAGGACAGTTCTTCATGTGGAGGTCTTTTGAATGCAAACCATGGAAGAGTGGTGTGAATAACTGGTTTCCAAAGACTGTGAACACGGCTAAAAGTTAAATTTCTGAGTTTCAGCTGACAGAATCTGAGTTGACAGCGTCTGCTGGACTTTCAGGCAGCTGCTCCACTTTTAATCGTTCCAATTTGCCAAAGTGTCAGAAAATATAGACTTTAAATTGGACTCCAGTTGTAACACAGAGCTGAACTCCCCCAATATATGGAATCATTATATTTCTTTGTAACCCCTGAAGAATCACAGGGCAGGAAGTGGTTTGGGTGTGGTGACTGGACTCTGCCTGACCGAGGCCACAGTGTCAGACTCTGCTTCAGAAAAAAAAATGACTTCAGATCCTTCTCTGCAGAAAATCCCCTGAGGGTCCTGTCAGCTTGGCCTCAGAGCCGGGCTCCTGTTCGCTGTCGTTGGAGCGACGCCAGCCCTCGCCTCTTGATTACATCACAGATTAGAGACTTGGCACCGAGGAGACTTTCATGTCCACGATCCAAGCTCAGCCATGCAGGATAATGGCCTCCTTCAAGAGTGATTCCTTTGCAGAATCAGCCCTGTTATTTCCTCTGCTCTGACCCAATATCCAGCTGCATGAGGGCAACAACAGGAGCAGAGGCGGTTTTACCATCAGGCAAAGGTCACACTCACTGGAACGTGGACTAAAATTAGTGAATATGAATATTTTGAAGGGTAATTAGACAAATAGACTTGCTAGATTTAAATTTGCAGTGAGAAGCTGCTTGTTAAAATTCAGTGTTTCCTCACTAAATTCATTCTCGGCAGACATTACACATCAGGGAGATTTTTCTGCGGTCTGAGTTTTGTCACTCCCATTACATCTATTGATAGCTTTCCTGAGACACTGCACATTGATGGCAATATCCCCTGACCAGCTTCCTTCTACTGTGGGCTTAGAAGTTTGGCATCTTGGTGGTTGTGTTTCAACATAATTCATATTTTCTCTGTTGTTTTTTATTATATACATTTATGCAAACTGATTTTCTGTAACAGTTGTGATTATACCCTTCTGCAATCATAAAAATAAAGATAATAATCATGAGACAATTATAGTGCAGCATGCCCTTTAGCTCTTATTCTCCCCCTCCTCTCACTGTGCAGCTCGTTGCCTCTGCAGCATCAATCTGAGCACGAAAATAAAACACTCTTATACTTTTGAGGATGGTGAAATAAACTATTCAGTTTTTGAGTAATGATCAAAACTTGAGTTCAGCTCCTTCTGAGGATAAAAATTCACCTTCCAAGCCTCAAGAGACACAGAGCATCTTAGGCTCTGTGTGCCGAAGGAGTTTTACTGAAGCCGGTGCTGCCTGTCATTATGTCCTTGGCCTATACATATGGCACTTTATAGCAGAATTTCAAAATAAAAGCCTGTGTATTCAGTGGTGAGACTAAATTTGTTTCAGGCCAGTTATTTTACTATCCAAACTTAGAATTAATTTGATTTGATTCGAATGGAAACTAGTTTTTTACACACCTCCACTAACATGACATTAGCCTGGCACCAAGCACAACTGTTAGAAATCTAGGAGTGCTATTTGATCAGGATTTATCCTTTAACTCCCACATAAAGCAAATTTCAAAAACAGCCTTTTTTCATCTGCGTAGCATCGCTAAAATCAGGCCTATCCTGTCCCAGAGCGATGCTGAAAAGCTAGTCCATGGTTTTGTTACCTCTAGACTGGACTATTGTAATTCTCTGCTTTCAGGCTGTCCCAGCAAGTCACTTAAGACGCTTCAGCTGGTCCAAAATGCTGCAGCACGTGTACTGACTAGAACTAGGAGAAGAGACCACATTACTCCTGTTTTAGCTTCTCTGCATTGGCTTCCCATTAAATATAGAATAGAATTCAAGATTCTTCTCCTCACCTATAAAGCTCTCAGTGGACAGGCACCAGTCTATCTTAAAGAGCTTGTAGTGCCGTACAACCCCTCTAGAACATTACGCTCCCAAAATGCTGGCCTACTTGTGGTACCATTAATCTCCAAAAGTAGTATGGGAGGTTGAGCCTTCAGTTATCAGGCTCCTCTTCTCTGGAACAATTTACCGTCCACAGTTCGGGACTCTGACACTCTCTCTACCTTTAAGGTTAGACTTAAAACTTTCCTCTTTGATAAAGCTTTCAGTTAGGGACCAGCTCATAGTTCATAAATAAATAAATAAATTAGTTCGGCAGGTTGATGGTACATGAAACTGTCCCTAACTTTAGTTATTATTCTAGTCCACTTGTCTCCTCTTACCTTCCTTCTTTTGCCCTCGCACCCGACACAGCATCGTGTGGATTTGCTGTTAATCATGAGACTGGGATCCACATTCAAGATTTCCTGCTGCTTAACAGAAGGTTTTTTCTTGCCGCCATGATGGAGGGATCCATGATTGGCTATATGGATTCATGTTGGGTGTTGGATGTATATATTTGTATATATGTATATGTGTATTTTATATGTATACATGTATCTATGCATATATGTGTATCCATAAAATGAAGAGCTTTATGCTCTGTTGTAAAGTGTCTTGAGATAACACTTGTTATGAATTGGCGCTATACAAATAAAGACTGATTGATTGATTGATTGATCTTGTTGTATCATTAACTTTTTATTACAAGTGTTTTTTGGACCTGGAAAAGGCTTTTGGCTGTGTTGCTCTGGGTAGTCAAGGGGTTCCAAGCTCATTTTGGCACATTATTGGGCCCTTGTTCGAGCAAAGTGGGAGCTGTGTCTGCATTCTTGGTACAAAGTTAGACCTGGGCATGCTCAACATCAATTATTAAGCAGATCCTGCATCAGTCTGAAACACTCCTGAGCTGGTGTGACAGATGCCTGCACAATGAAGAGTAATTAGATTGATTATCTTAACTATCCATTATTCTTTAACTGAGCAGATTTTAAACATTCTCAATGTGGAGCAAGACCTGTTATATCTATAAAATGAATTGTTTATGATATTTTACAACAATACACCATTTATCTCAGATTGGAATTGTGAGCACTGGTTCTTTTAATGAAGGTGTAGTGGTGCTTCAAAGTCTTGATTTAAGTCTCAATCTAAATTGAAACATGGCAATTTTTCCATCATCAAGCTGCTTTTGGACTTTTCTTTGACGAGACAATCCCAAACTCTTACTGAGCCCAAACTTAGAGTGGAGAATAAATAGTGATTATTGCTGTCAGATGCTCCAATAGGACACTCTATAGTCCCAGAACATAACAGTAGACAGTAATGGCTTTTTGGACAAATCTATTTATGTCAGAAAATGTTACATAACTAAATATTTTACTCATTTACCAGATTGAGTCTTTAAATAACATTACAGCCCCAGAAC
Organism: Scarus forsteni; assembly: GCA_036419115.1. Taxonomy (NCBI): domain Eukaryota; kingdom Metazoa; phylum Chordata; class Actinopteri; order Labriformes; family Labridae; genus Scarus; species Scarus forsteni. Next base: position 6,160 of record JAZDUH010000414.1, read on the forward strand.
ACTGTAAAGGTGACAGATGCAGTTCTCCTGATAAGACAATCAAATAATGCCAACAAGCTAATGTTAGCATACTAGCACTCATCTATATTCTGTGGTTGTGATGGATTTCCTTCCACTTATTCACCAATCAAAAGCATAATTTATCCAAACATGTTAAAATACACAAAACTGTCCCTTTTTTCAGATTTTCATCCTGGCAGTGGTGTAAGGAGAAGGGTTCTCCAGTATTATATTCTGAAGACTTTTCTGTCCATGATAATTGGATGTCAACTAGAAAGTCACGTTTGTTTATGAGCTATGGAGTGAGCGCTCTCGGCTGATTCAGCCCATACTTACCGGGCCTGTGGGTGTACATGTCCTATGTCGAAATTTTTACTTTGCAGCTGAAATATACATGAAACTAAAGTGACAGCTCAAGCAGGTAGACCTATATCAGCTGATCAGGGCATATGCTCACTTAAGCACTGATCAAACATTATTCTGCTACAGCCTGTTTGGTCAATCATCCCACTGCTGTCATATCTGTAAATCATGTCTTTGCTCCTCCACAGTCGGTGTTGTGGATGTTATCTCTGCAACCCTCCACCTCAATTATCTCATCAGTGTCCAGGTCCACTACTCCTGATCATATCCTGTGTCCCTCACCTCCACCACCAGTCTCTAGACTCCAAGGGGATCCTATCTCACATTTGGCCTTAGTACCGCTGAAGATAATGTCGACATCACGAAGCAGTCTAGTGGACAAAAACCTGCTATCACAAAAGACAGTGCACATTTTCATTCATCCAGACTTGTAACATGCATTATTGTTCTTTGAAATTTGGTCTCTCCTGATTGAACTGCTTACAGCCTGTTTCTAAAATGATATGGATGGGATCTAGGGTTGGGGATCAAAGACCATTTCCAAGTAGTTTAAGACTTGATGAGAACCTATCCTTTAAATGGCACATAGGTAAACTTGTTTCTCAGCTGAAACTTAAACTAGGTTTCTTTTTTAGAAACAAGTCTTGTTTTTTGCTACAAGTCAGAAAATATCTGATCACCACAACTTTTTTACCCTTGTTGGACTATGGAGACCTGCTTTTTATGAATGCTCCAGAGCAGTTTCTCAGGAAATTGGATACTGTATACCACTGTACTTTGCGTTTTATTACCGGTTCCAGCTATCATGTACATCACTGTTCCCCATATGCTGTCGCACACTGTCCTTCCTTGTGTGTTTGAAGACTCTCTCAAATCTATTCTTGGACTTCTGCCTACATATCTGTGTTCACACATGTGTAGAAACTTCAGCCAATATGACCTGCGCTCTCAGGACATCATACAGCTGCAGGTCTCGAGAGTAAGAACTGAACTGGGCAAAAAGGCTTTTAAATTTTCTGCCCCAAGAGAAGGGTTTGAAGTTGACACATCTTGTAACCCTAGTGGAATTCAAGACAATAATAAAAGACAGAGATATGACCTTAATTGGCTCTTGTGACTGCGCTGTTTAATATAATCCCAATGCAGTTTTTCTCTAATGGGTCATTCTACAGAACTTTTTTTTTTTGGATGGCAAGATGTCTTTATTTTATTTCTTTTTTTAGCATTTAAACTTCAACTACATTGTTACATATATCATTGACTTTATGAATACACATAAATGAAAACTTAATGATTTTTTTTTTTTAGTACATCTATCACAAAACACTGTTTAATTAAGTGTATCCACATATCTGATTGTCACTGGCATTACTGATTGTCACTGGTGTTCCTTATTGTTACCCATAGGAAAGGCAACACCAGTGACAGTTTCTAAAAAAAAACACCATTTAACAAAATGGCTGCTGCAGAGCATGACACATGTTACTCATCTTGATCTATTCACTAAATTATGTCTTCTAAATACATTTTATTTGTTTGTTTGCAAGCTGCCAATAAAGTTGGTAACACCAGTGACGTCAACTAAAAGCTTCATATGAAATCATGAGACAAATGTTAATATTTCTGAAAACTGAAAAGGACAATGTTCTTACCAGGGTCCCTCTTCATAGATCTCCAAGAAAGAGGTCAAAGGAAGTCAAGTGATGTCATCAGAGTGATTTCTTTTTCCAAAATAAAAGACTTTTGTCACATGGTAACACCACTGACATGACTGCAGGGGAGGACTACTTTTAAATATATTTTATAATACTTATTTGGCATTTTGTTTTAAAATGTAATTTATATGATATATTTGATAGTTATTTATACATTTTTGTACTTTTTTAAACTCAAAATACAGCACTTTCTCTCCATCAATGACTGTGGGGACGAGCACTTTTGTTGTGGTTGGGGTTCTAAATAATTGATTAAAACGCAAATATTACCGATCTGATGGCTCCAAATAGTGTGATAGCTGAAATAATGTTTTTTTAAAATAGAATACTTAAAAAATCTAACACAAACTGTTTTCTTCAGGAGTAATATATCTCTTAAGGCTAGGGACAGAAAAATGCATGTTTCTGTAGAATGAGCCTAATGTGTGTCTGTAACCGTAATCTGTTTTATTTTCTGCTTCTGTGCTGCTGTCTTGGCCAGGTCACTCTTGGAAAAGAGGTTTTTGAATCTCAATGAGTTTTTACCTGGTTAAATAAAGGATTGATTGATTTTGCTTTACAGCTCCCTTATCAACACCTTCTACTTACAACATGTATCCTGCAAAACAAGGTTGACAAGAAGCAATGAGCATGAACTAAAGTGAAGGATTTATGGGAGTTATAAAGGTGGATGGAAAACACAGCTCAGATTAGTGTTACACAGCACAAGGCCAAAAAAGCATCATGACAGATGTCTGTGTGATTTCAAACACTGGTTGAGCACCAGCGATGTTCTCAAGCTTTGTTAATGCAGTGAGGCATTGAAGATCAGGAGGGTCAAGCGTAGGGCAAACCTTTGTTAGGACCTCAGAAATGAGACACATAGCTGAAACGACTGCAAGGGTGTTGAAGCTGTTTGTCAGATGTATTTAAAGACCCACATGAGCCTTACCTCTTTGTATGTTTATAAACTGATACAAGTCTGTGACAGTGTTTTAAATAAAGAGTCTGTCAGAGATCGACTTCAGCGATTCAGTCATCAAACAGCTGATGTCACTCAGACTTCGACAAAGATTTTTTACAGCCTATGGCAGCAGTTTCTAAACTTTTTTTATCCAAGGCACAGTTTCGGTTAAGCCAAACTCTCATTGAAGCATTCTGGAGTTTAGTTTAAACTTAAAACCATTTTTATTAAGCAGGTTTAAAAACCAAGCCAAAAGTAAAAGTAGTTAAAGATCCACCCACCCACGTACTCGGCTCCCTGAAAAGATGATGTCCCCTTGGAGGTTTATTCAGATTTTTAGAGCTGCAGAACTCGCGGCTGTGTTTGGAAATGAATTCATCTTAACTGATTTGGTGTTTCATAGTTGAAATGGCATCTTAGGGTTTTACCAAGTCCCAAGACTCACCAGAACTGTATCAAGGCACACCAGTGTGCCCACACACCATTTGAGGACCACTGATCCGTGGTGACGAGCACTGAGGACGATTTCTAAGCCACCGTTTGCATATTTAGATGCAGGGCTTGCCTTTGGTTTGAATATTTTAAGTGCTCAGTTCCCACCCTAGTAAAAACTGGACCAGAATAAACAAGAATGGAAGCAGCCATAGCCATTAAAATCAGTTAAAAATCCTGAATCATGCAGTTTTCATTTCTAATCTGTCTCTATGATGTTCCTCTGTGGAGCTTCAGGGGCTACAAGCTGAGCTGCTGCCATCTGTAGCTCACTGCCTTATTCAAATCTCTCATCTGGTTAAATGATCAGAAGAAAATAACAATAAAATGACTAGTGTAACAAAATAAACAGCAACAACTGCTGACACCTGCAGGGCTGAACACGGGGAAAATGAAGCTCCAAACCAGCATCTGCTGAACTTTGACAAAGAAGTCTTCAAACTTTGTATTAAACTGACAAATCCAAAGGTGCCGACTGGCCAAGTGGTTTGGCTGCTTTTGTAGTCCTTGTTTTTTGTGTTGTAAGATGGATGGCTGTTAACAAATGGCAATGTTTTAAATTATAAAATGGAGACAACAAAAGATTAATTTAATGTTTCTGATCTTGTATGCATGTGCTTATTGGCACTTTATTTCAGGTATTTATCCATGAAGCTATTTCTAAACCAAGACTTTGTGATGTGGAGCTGGATGATGCCTCCTCAGTTTTGTTTTTTGGGACTCATTTCTGCACCACGTTTTAAAGCTGCTTCCAAAATATTAGGGCTTGTTATTTCTTGGTGCTTCACTCAGTATGAGATACTTATCCAGAGGCCATTGCTGACCATGTCTTTGTGAGAATTCCAGATAATGTTGTTCTGTTTTGTAGTTAACAAATAAGCGAGACCAGGTTTACCTTAGGTTGTAGTTCCTACATCTTAGAATACAAAATTTTCAGGTCTTTAAGGACTTTAGAACGTTTGCTGCATCAGGCAGTTTGGCCTCTAATGTGATCTTTTGCTTGTTTTGTGACCTGCACCATTGGTGATTTTACTAAATGTGTATTTTACAACTGCTGTCACAGCATTTAAGGCATTCTATAAAATGTGAAACAATGCATATATTGCCAAGGTGTATGTGATGATATATAATGATGTGACTAGTCAGTACATAAATACACATAAAATAGATGGATCATCGATTCCTCATCATTTGTCTAAAATATCTAACTAACTTCCCAAGATATTGTTTAACTAATTCCTGATTAAATCTGTCCAAAGCATTTATTAATATACACTATCAATATATTTTATCAATCATGTCGAAGGGATCCCTTATCATCCAATACAGGCCTCTTGTATGAACTAGACACATTCAGCACCAAGACAGTTTTACATTTTACTTATGAATGATGTTTGGTTGGTCTCTGGTGAAGAAGTGTGGATAAAACATTCACAAAATGGAAAACAAGTACTTTGCAGCCACTATGAGTGCTTTCACTTGACTACAGAGCAGAGGGCATAAACTATCATGACAGAACACGCATTCTTTACTTGAGACAACACACAAACATTGTGTTCCATTAGATCTCAGAGGATAGAAAAAACGAGCTGTAAGAAAAGAAACATCCTCCTGTCATGACCACTGTTTACACTGCAAAAATTTGCGTCTTTGCAAGGTTATTTGTCTAATTTCAAGTCAAAACATTCCACAATACTTACTAAAATCTCGTACTGATTTGAGAACTCTACATGGATATCTTACTACAAGAAACTTAAAACAAAAATAAAGCACTGAATAACTTGTAATTATGAGAAAATATCTGCCAATGGAACAAGCAAGATGCTACTTCTTAAGGGTCTAAATGTCAGGTATAGAAACTACTTAAGACAGCCCATCTTACTTCTAAGACATCATAAAAGTTAAACTTGTCTTGCCACATTGGCAGATATGTTGACTTATTACAAGCAATTCATGTTTTTTTTCTTGAGTAAGTACTGAAATAAGATGTGTAGCTGGAAATGCCAAGCATTTTGAACTTACAATAAGTCATTTTAGATTTTCAGAACTGAATTTAGATGAAAAAACTTCCTTAGATTTTACTTTTTGCAGTGTAGACAAAACCTGAGTCATGCAGGTCTCAGCTGCAACGCTGCACAGCCAAGTCATACAGACACAGTTTATCAGCTTTTGGATCAAAAAAGAAAGTTAATTTGCTGGTTTATAGTAACAATAAAACATTGTGTAAAAAAAGAATATTGTTTCTGCGTCAGTGGCGCAGTCTGATAGTACGCTCTATCAGTAAGTGCAAGGTTGTAGGATCGTGACCTGCTCAGACTGTTATGCTGCGTTCACCAGACGTTACTTGTACTACCTCGGCGATCACTCTCCATGCAAAGTCAATGTACAGCCGCGATGGGGCGGGGCTAACCCTCCCTCAATGCGACAGCCGCTTTTCACACTACCACATAGCTTGTCACACGATGTGAAAGTAAAAAAAGTCGATCAGTCAGCAGGTGTGTGCACGTGTGATGGTATCCTCCACAGACAATTGTTCATCCGGACTACAGAGTAACAATCCATGTCCGTGTGGGAAACACAGAACTGTCAGTGAGGACATTAGTTCCACCTAGACAGATCGCATAAAACTGACAGATGATGCTGCTGCATCATCAGCTGCAGTGTTTTGTGGTTGATAAGTGAATGAAAAGGATACAGCTGGAATAATATCCGCTTATTCATCCTATTATATGATATATGAAATGACTGCGGTGAAACTCGAGCGGACGTGACGTCACCGAGCGACGGCAACGGTGACCAAAATGAGGTATTTATGGACGCGCGACGCGATTTTGGTAGCTGGATCGCTTGCAGTGTGAATGCAGCATTACACAGTGATGTGTCCTTGGCAAGACAGTTTACTTTAAGTTGCACCTGCTGATGTGTTAGCTGTATGTAAATATGCATAAAACAGTGTGAATGTGTTAGCTGATACTGATGGACCGCTGACATAGAAACTCCAACCATCAGTGGGGAAATGTAAGAGCGAATGGGTGTGAATGAGTAGATGTGTACTGCAGCTTTTGGTAGTCAAAGATTAGCTGTGCTACAGATACTCAGAAATTGTACCTTTTTAGGGTAATAAAATAAATTTACATTGTTATTGTGCACCGCTGGTCATTAAAATCATAAAACAAATTTACAGATATGGAGGGCACTCAACAGCACTGATTTATGAAAAATATGTGAAATATGTAACAAACACTCTGCATGTCAGCCACCATGTGTCAAAATGAACCCACCTGATTCAGGACAACCTCACCAAACAATTTTCACGACACTTAACTGTTGTGCCATTTTTCTCTGGACAAAACGCTCTTATTCTTTTGTTGGTACTGAATAAGAATGCAGCCTGAACAACAGCGAAGATGTCGGAGCTGGAAATGGAAATTATGTCCCATCTCAGTTAAATATGTTCCAGTCAGTACGCAGGTAAACTCTGAATATCTACAGATTGTCCAACATCACAGGTAGAAATTCAAACCCAAGGGGACGTTCACCTAGGACATTCTGACCTTCAAGAGCACACAGAGTGCACCATCAGAAGGAGCAATATCTCCCTCAATTTACTATGTAAAACACAGTACCTACTAGTTATTGCTAGACTTAAACAGCAAACACTTCTCCTCATTCTCCAATCAGAAGAAGAAAGAACACAGGACCAGATTTCAACAGAGAAACTTGGAGGATATTCAGTAACCCTGAGATTATAAGCGAGGAAAAGAGGCCTTTAAATTAGCTGCTCCTTTTTGCTTGGAATGAGCTACAAAAAGACCTGAAACTTAATGAGCTGGTCTCTTTGGACACTTTTAAGAGGATGTTAAACGATGTAAACACTGAGGCATCTGGCTGCAGATGTGTCCACAGATGATCTTGCTTCCTTTAATAATCCAACCCCACAAATGTCTTCATTATTTTTACTTGAAGTGTTTTACAGGTCTTGTGTATTTGTGTGTAATGCTGTTTGTGAATGTAAGAAACTTTGTAAATTGTGCTGCTGCCTATCTTGGCCAGGACACTCTTGTAAAAGAGATTTTTAATCTCAATGAGTTTCTTTTCCTGTTTAAATAAAGGTTAAATAAATACATAAAAAATAAGCCCTTAACTGGAACAGCACTGACTGAAGTTGATGTCCATTATGATGTCCATAACTCCATTAAAGTGAGTTATGAGGCAAAAGGAACAACCATAGCAGCAACATGCTTCACTCTACTCAGTCAAAGTCATTTCAGTCTCACTGGAAACAAAGACAGATGGGAAATAATTGGCACGATGCCTAGCTCACCACAGAACAGTGTTACAAACTCTGCACTATAAAGCAAACACCAGCAAAAGGTGCAAGCGACACAGCATTTTATGACAAAGACTGCTGGAAGCATTCAAATATCTACTTGGTAGAGACAAAAGCTGTGAGAGAAAACCAGAGGTGTGCAGTCATTTAAAACAGCAACATTTATGATGTCTGTGAAGCTGTTTTTGCACTTTGAAAAAGGAACACATTAGGGTTGTCATAAATACTCAGGGCGCAAACACACCCTAAGCGGGTTTGCTTTGTTCTCATTCAGGTGATAGAACGAGATATTGTTGTATTTTTCTGCTTCATGCTCACATTGCGATATTGTAAAGCAAACTTAACAACATAAAGGGGCTGTCTTGACATCACAGGCTGATTCTCCCACTGCATCATGTTCACATGTGACCGTAACATGTTTATAGCAAGTAGCCTGCACAATCATTGGTGTAACATGGAGCAGAGAAAGGGTTAAAAAATCTCCACAAATGTCTTAACAGATGGACATACACTCAAAGAGACACCTTACTAGTGCTGCGCTGGACCCTGTTATTTGATTAGATTAGATTAGATAAAATTAGATTAAATGAAACTTTATTAATCCATTTGGGAGACTCCTTAAGGGAAATTAATACATTTCAACAGCAGTTGAAAAGTAATTACAAAGACGTATAAAAATGACAGATATAAATAACAAATATTTTAAATAAAATGATTATAAATATATAAATTAAAATAATAACAATAATAATATTGGCCTCATATCTGCCTAAAATCTTCAGGGATTAGATTCAACAAGGTGCTGGAAACATTCCTCAAAGCTTTTGGTCCGTATCTCTATGAAAGCATCACACAGTTCCTTACAATGTATCAGCTGCATATTGACAATATAATCTCCTGTTCCACCACATCCCTAATGCACTTGGACTGAGATCTGGTGACCATGGAGGCCACGGGAGTACAGTGAACTCACTCTCATGTTGAAACCAGTTTAAGAACATCTGAGCTTTAAGACCTGGAGCTGCTGGAAGTCTTCATAAGAGGATGGTCAACTGTGGTCATAATGGGATGGACATGGTCAGCAGCAACAGTCAGGTAGGCTGTGAGGTTTAAATCATGCTCAGGTGAGACTATGGGGTCCAAAGTGTGCCAAGAAAACATTCCCCACACATCACAGCAGCAGCAGCAGCCTGAACCGTTGATGCAGTGCAGGATGGATCCATGCTTTCAGGATGTTCACACCAAATTCTGAGCCTACATCTGAATGTGGAGTAGAAATCCAGGCTCATAAGGTCAAGTGACCCTTTCAAAATCTTCTATTGTCTTATTTTGGTAAAACCTGTGTAAACTGTGACCTCAGTTTCCTGCTCTTAGCTGACATGAGTGGCACCTGGAATGGCCGCTGCATACCTTGGTTATGTGAGTTACTGTGGCATCTTTCATTTTTTTAACTATTGTGGCCATTGTCTTCTGATCTCAGGCATTAACAAGCCTGTTGCTTACTGGAAATTTTCCCTTATCAGGACTATTCTCCATAAACCCTTTGACGTGTTTATGTGTGAAAACTAGACCCACTAGATCAGCCGTTTTCAACAACTATACCATGTTTAAATTAAATTTAATCAACTTCCTTAACAATTCCCCTGCTTGTCTTGACCATGCCTGAATGCATAAAAGCACTGAGTTGCTGCCGTGTGATTTATCTAATAGCTGTTTGTTAACAAATGGGATGGATGGATTTACCTAATAAAGTAGCCAGTCAGTGCGGGGCCTTTGGAGCTACCCACCAAATAAATCCAGGTGTGTAAACACGTTAAAAACTGAATAAACACGGAAAAATGACACATCAGGTCAGCTTAGCTTAAAATGACACATCAGGTCATTGACGCTCTGCTCCAAGCTAAATATCAAGGTTCAATGTGGTTCTAAGAAAGTATGCAGTCTAAACCACACCTGAAAGCTTACTGTTTCAGTCTATCTGCAGCACAGTCAAAGCAACATCTCTCCCTTTTACTTCAGTTTTCATTCCAAACATCATAAGCACTAGATTTTACTAAATTTACAAAAACGACAATAACCTCCTCTTCCTGGTATAGACTGCCCTGGGGCAAAACATTTGCTAAAACACAAACCAATCAAAGCTGGAGGGTGTGGCCCGGCCTCTGACGTCGGGGGCCTATTCACACACTCCTCTCTAACAACCTGAGGGCCGAGGCACAGAGAAAAGGAGAGGCTGATGTGCGTAAAGCAACCAACAATAAGTTACATCTTGTGCGTAAATCCAGAGGATGACGCACCATGTATTGATGAGAATGTGGTGAATTCCCTGATTTACGTCTCTGGCGGAGCACGTACATACGAATCAATGTTTTTTCAATAATTTAGCTGCTACTGACAAGCAGCAGGACACCCTGTGATCCGAAATTCACGCTCCTTGACTCGATTTCAGTGTTAATCCACAAAAACCTGCCTGAATGTGTTTGCGTAATTTACAGAGAGATGAGATCGATTTTTTCCTAACATTTTACAAAAGGAGGCTTTGATCCTTGGGAGGGAAAACAGAAGCAGGGCGTAAAATCGTAAGGTAAGGTGTAACACTGCTCCACTGATACACACAGACGCATCAGCCCGCTCAGCGCACACAGACCGTGAGCCTCCTGCTGCGCCGCATCCGCTCATCCAGCGCAGAGCACCGAGCGCTCACCAGTGCGCGCAACTACTTTACGTGAGAATAACCGGATGGATTGAGGGAGCTTCGCGTTCGCAGAGGGGATGCGACACTAACTGTTCCCTGGTGCCAAGAAAACATTAAAATAAAGCAATGTTGCTCGTTTGAAGCTGCGTGAAAACGCTCATCCGTGGCATGCGTGCGTCAGAAGGCTCCGTATCCACCCTTTGGTAACACAGAGAGACCCGAAGAAAAAAAGGGGGAACAGGGTTTTTAATCCCAAGCGCACAAACTGAGATCAGTTACCTCCTTCTGCGTGAGCCGCATGTCTTGTAATCATTTATTTCCTTCTCAAACCAAAACCACATCCGAAAACTGACATTGCAAAAAGTTAAGGGGATCATTTCCTGCTTTATTTAATGCACCTGAAAAAAGAAGCCCCCACTGCCGCCCATAACTCACCTGATATGCAGACAATAAGATTGGCTTGAAGAATGATCAATATTTCCCAAATTATATCCATTCTTTGTCTTCATTCCACGCTCATTACGCACAGATTAAAAAAGGTAAATACGCTTGTAAACGGAGCTCTAGATGTCCTGTCCTCCCAGGCTGGATCCCGCTGTACACCTTCCACCAGGTATTTTCCACTCCACGCACATAGCAGGTGATAAAGCTGGAGAAATCGAGGTTGCACGTTCCCACCACCAAATGTAACAATCCAGAGATGGCGAAGAAAAAAGGATGAACTCCAAAAGACAGAGCCGATCGGAACCCGGATCCTCCGTCCGTCAGTTCACTGTATTATTCCAGTGCGCCCAAGAACGGACACCATCCATCCATCCGAGTCCCGTCCTCACCGCGGGGAGCCAAACATGACGGTGTCCGCAAAGTCTGTGATGCGTGAGGAGTGAAGAGAGGGAGTGGAAGAACGAGAGCGCAGATTAATGAACAGCTGTGGGGTCGGACTAACACCTGGAGACGCCTCGCAACTCCGAAACTCACATCACCAGGTGGCGAGGCTCCGATCTGCCCGTCACTACGAGGGACCAGCGTCAAGTGCGGAGGGCTGAAACGGACACTTCCTGTGAGGGATTACAAAATAAAAGCTCAGCAATGTTAACTTCAGATTAAAGGGGAGAGGCAAGGAGAGGCATGTTTGTTTGCTGAGTGCTTTTGGTAATTAAAGGGCCCATGGCAGAGGTTCTCATTATGTCTGGGATCTATCAGCTTTAAGAAAGCATCTAAGTATTTTAAAGTTTTTTTTATTAACAGTTTTTGTCTTTTTTATTAGATGGAAGTGACAGTGGACAGAGCCAGAGGGGTAGAAAGAGTGGGACCCAGCAAAGAGGCCTGAACCCACACTAGCTGAGGGTTCTGTATGGGGTGTTGGCCAACTGCTCTGCTATTCACATGCCCCTTTTTTATGTTTTTGGATTTTTATTTTGTTATTTTAGGACTTTATTTCATTCTGTTAGTACATAAAACATTCAATACAAACAGAAAAATTCCAAACATTTGAATGAAAGAAGCAGAATGAAGAAAATCTTATAGAGTCTACCCCTTTCTCACAAGATATTAAACACATAAACAAGAGCTGTATGCCAACATGCCTTTTTACAGTTCAATATTTGTTATTACCAAAAACAACCAACAAAACAAACAAAGAAAAAGAACCACGTTAATTCATATTTTTCCACAAAACAAATGCACCCTCATCCTCCAGTCAATTTAAAATGACAAAAAATAACTTCTAGAAAATAAAGCTATAATTGGCTGTAAATGATTGCTGACTGAGTTCTGTTGTCAGAAATAAAAACAAAACTTTCACTGAAATATGGGTGCATAAGTTTTTGAATTATTAAAATGCAGAGAGAATCCCATGTAATATTTTGGTTCTCTGGTACAAAGAATTACATAAGCATTTAGCTCTTATGTTTGAAGTAGCCCTCCATGGTCTAACTGAAGCTATGTTAGCTATATCTAGCAAGGTTTATACAAGAGCAATTTAAATGACAAACCAGAAAAAATACAACTTTTCATTTTACTGTACATTGTCAGTATTTGCGCCACCAACAATTATGAAGATTAGAGATGACTGTTACACACAAGATGGTACTGTTATTTGTATATTCTATCTATTTGTTTGTAGTTAGTTGAATGTTTTCACTTGTGTTTTTAAGTCTTGCCTGAGTTGAGGATGATAGTGTTATGCTGCTTTCACACCACAAGCGACCCAGCTACCAAAATCACGTTGCCCACTGATGTGGCGTCGGCGGCGTCCATAAATACCTCATTTTGGTCACCGTTGCCGTCGGCCGTCACCGGTGACTTCACGTCCGCCCGGGTTTAACCGCGATCAGATCATATCATATATCATATAATAGGATGTATACGCAGACATTATTCCAGCTGTATCCTTTTCATTCACTTATCAAACACAAAACACTGCAGCTGATGCCCTGCAGCAGCATCATCTGTAAGTTTCCTGCAGTCCGTCGAGGCGGAAGTAATGTCCTCACTGACTAATGTTTCCCACACAGCCATAAATTGTTCCTCTGTAGTTCGGATGAATAACTGTCTGTCAAGGGTACCGTCACACACGCACGCACCGCTGATTGTTTGTTGCCGCACAGCTACACACAACATTGTCTGAAAAGATCAACTTTTTTTTACTTTGACATCGCGCGACAAGCTATGTGGTAGTGTGAAAAGCGGCTGTCGCATCGTGGGAGGGTTAGCCCCGCCCCATCGCGGCTGTACATTGACTTTACATGGAGAGTGATCACCGAGGTAGTACAAGTAGCGTTCGGTGTGAACGCACCTTTAAGGGTGTCTCAGCTAACAAATGAATGTTGCTCTTTGTTAAAGGTGTACTCAGCGATCTTATAATCTTCTAATCTAATGCAGTATTTGTGAAATTCACCGTATTTCTCCTCTTCATCCACAAGATGTCACCACTGACAGCATGTTGAAAAAAAAATCCCGTCTCAATATACACCCTTGACTCAGATTTTCAGCGGGTGAGTACTGTGGCTCGGGCCGACTTACCAAAACAAAGTAAAGCCCCCCACGTCCAGGGGGCGATCATACTCATGCACAGATCAGACAGAGGGGGGAGGGGAGTCGAGTTTATGAGAGTGCGCAGTTAGCGTAAGAGAGAGATACAATAGTTGCGGTAGCAATGGCTGAAAAACAGCCCAAAGAAAGAGGTCAGAGGAGTGAAAAGTGGAAAAGAAGGGCTATGACCAAAAGAGCAAAGAGCCGGATCAACATTGGTGTTGCTTTCCGACGGTGGAGGGAACTCCGCCAATTGAAAGACCTGAAAACGGACGCGGATGTCGCCGTCCGTCTGCTGGATAGGTAAGCTAAGCAACATTAGCTTCGTGGTGCTTCACATAACAGTAGCAGCCATCAGGCATTCATCTTATTGTCTAATCTGCCAAAATGTACTGTTGTTGTGATGTTTTCAATATTGGCAGTCGAGTTGTCTGACCAGTCGGGGTTTCCTTAGCTACGTCAGCTACGCAGTTTCTACGGCCATTTCCATGATGATGCACATCCATCAGCTTTCTGGAGGCGGGTCTAAATTCGAATATAAACAAACCCTCCACCCGTTTTCTCCACATCGCTACACCTTTAAATCACTGAGTGCTTATACTTCTAATTGGCTCGGTTGTACAGCTATTATTATATCATACATAAATAAAGAATAGACACCTTAATCTTAGCATTTCTGTTGATTTAAGGGGCTATCAGAAAAAGGGGCTCAGCATCAGGTGAGCATTCATGCTGAGACAAGAGTCAAGGGTGACACGCAACCAGTAGTGCCATCTAGCATATCGGCCCTAGAACACGCTTCCTGATAGAAGAGCTCATGATGCACTGAAATAAAAAGTAAGGGAAACAACAGCTTGACTTAAGTGTTTTTTCATTTGGAGCTTTTAAAAGTCTGCATACATTTAAATAATCCTTAAGGTTACATGTGTCTAAAAATGTTCTGAACATCTTAGGATGAAAAAAGAAAAGAGTTTTTAAGACAGCTGAAGTGAACATTGTGGACTTATTAAAAAAACTTTTAAAGCATTATGTGTCACTTGTGCAATGAAGGGACATCAGGAGAAATATTGTATCCTACTACTGATCTGCTTTTAAGAGCTTCACTGCCTCTGTATGAAGTACTGTTCCAGCATGAAATCATCAAAACTCCATCAGATTAAACATGACAGCATTTGTACACATTTCAAACAGTTTACAAACAGTTTTTTTTGGTTGAAATAAATATAATTCAGCCTGTTCAGTAAAAGGTCTTGGACTGAACAGTTCATGTATTTAGCTCCCCTCATACTGAAAGAGGACATGGCATTTTTTTGCCCTGAAATTAATGAAGTTTAGAGTACATTTACAGCACCTTTGGGGATATTTTGTTGGATTTCATATTTAAGGGTTTTGTTCATGTTTCAGAATGGTTGAAAATTTCAATGGCTCAAGTATTGCTTCATGTCCCCTTCATACTTTACTGTTTCTTTTAACTTGAATCAAAAACACATTTTATTTTTGCCAACATATAGGAAACACTTTTCTCTAATTTTTGTTCACTTTTACTTGTACTGAATCAATCAATCAATCAGATAGCAAAAAGGCAACAAAACATAGCCTACAAGAACAAGATGACACAACCAAAACTCAAAATAGCCACCAAGAATATCTGATCATCTCAATGGATTCCTGTAAACGTCGCACCTGTCTCTTATTTTGTAGGAGCACCCTTTCTACTTCCTTCCACGCGTCTGACTGAATGCAATGAGCTTGTAACAGCATCGCTTCTCCATCCCACACACCCCTGGACCAAAGTAAACCGCGGATTTCTCCAGAATCGGAGGGTACTGTGCCAGCAGAGAGCTGGATGTGGGAAGTGTGTTAATGGGAGGAGGATAAAAAAACACTTTTATTAAGAGCGAAGAAAACAAATCTGCGAGGAGAAGGAACTCAATGAGGCTTTTTACGCACTGCACACGAGTCCAGGAACAAGACTGTGCGCTGTGCTCAAGTAAAGGAAAGCTCTGCAAATTGACAATAACGAGCAAGAAATGTGAAAGTGTTCCGCTGATTTGCTGATGGTTCATAACGCACCGTACAAATCAACAATGACCGAAGAGTGATCCTCACTGCTCACTCTGCTCTCTGTACATATGGACCCACTGCTCCCTCTCTGCTCACACACACTCCACTCCATCCGGATTCACGGGGCCATGGGCGGGGAGGGGGGTACAGGTGGATGGAGAGCGTGCGCACTGCAGAAGTGTTGTGAAGATAAACGCAACACCGTCACAGAGAGAGATTGAGCTTTGAGTTTTAGGAGCAGAAGAGGTTTTACAGGAGAAGAGGCAGGGGATTTTCATCAAGACACCTGACTGTGGAGAGGGAAGGATGAGACCTCTGTCTCTATGCAGGAACGAAACCTTCACACAGACATCAGGAGGGAGAGAGAGAGGAGGAGAAGATAACCCAACTGATTATAAACCAAAAGTCTGGCAGCCTGTCCACCAATCTGCTCCATGTCTGTGCTTCTTCACAAAGCAGAAAAACTGCTCTCATATTCCAAAATGCATGGCCTGCTGCTGTGGACCTGCATAGCTTCATCTGCTACAACTGCTGCTGTTTGGCTTTTTAAGTCCCTCTCCACAGTCACTTCAGTTCCTAATATTAACTTCAGAGTTATCACTCAGTTATTATACATGATAGTTCCTGCTAATAAAACACATATCTTACTGTAGCCATAACTATCTACTGCTTCTATGGACCTTCTTGACTCCATCTGTTTTATCTTATGCCTGCCATCAACAGAAATTAAACATATATCATAAAGGGCTCTAACTTGGTAGACCAGGTACAGGCATGGCACACCTGCCCTGCGTCTTATCTGCACTGCGCCAACAGGGTGTGTCCAGGGCAGTTTGCAATTTTCATGCATGGCACAGCCAGGCACACCTCAAGTCTCCATCCCTCCCTCTGGCGCAGGGGAGGACTGGAGGTGTGAGTGGGTTTTACACAACCGAGTGTTGTCTTCAACAATCAAATGAACGCCTCTCCTTGCCTATAAATTTGCGGGCGAGGCGCAGCGACTGATCAGTCTGACTGATCCCTGCCACCGTGGCTTCAGTGTGCTGGAAAGACCTGACGGCGGAGACAGTCAAAGCCACTATCACTTTTACAGCAACTGGGAGAGCAGAGGGGCTAATGGGGCGCAACGGAGGTCACGATGCGCATCACCATGTGGACCACCTTGCAGGGCAGATGTAATCTGTTCCTGTGTCATGAATGGGAATACAAAATTGCATTTAAACACAGCAGCAGGCTAATCCATTCATCATGCTTGTGATCCACCTGCATTCCTGGTCAGCTATCACCACAAAGCAGAGCCTTTGGTGATGCACTGTAGACTCTCCTCCTCATCGTCCTTGCAATAATGTACTCCATTTTTTTAGATCAAGTTAAGAATAAAGATTAAAACAGAGAAATATGGGCAATCACAGGTAAATCCTTAAGACACAGAGTGAATTACATTTATTCAGCGAGCCGCTCTTGCTCTTTTTTCTTTTCTTTTTGGGACACTTTTTGACTGTTTTTACATAGAAAGATGATGTAACACAGAGGTAAACATGTCCATAGTTTTTTGTAAGATGAACAGGTTTCAAATTTGAAATAAGTGTATCAGATTTAACATGAAATATCTTGTCATTGTAGTGTATTTAGCTGGGTATAGGTAAGAAATTAGTTGCAAATCACTGTCTTCTGTTTCTTATTTACTTTTACACAACGTCACAACCTGGTTGGAATAGTTTGTATGACATGCAAAGATTGTTTTGGTGTGCAGTGCACGTGTCTTTCCTATTTTCCTCCAGACACAATTGCCATTTATCTATCACATGCTCACAGTCTAAAAAGAAACACAACATACGCGCCTGATTTGCACCTGGAGTGTGTTAGTTATAAATGAGAAGAGGTTTGGTGCAAAGCTGACATGTTTCTTTCTCAAGGATGCATAAAGGCAGCATCCTAAACCACCTAAAATGATGATGATCCAGCAAAATTACAGACTTAACAGTAAATTCTGGTTGGATATGAAAGGGTCAGAACACAGATTAAACAGGAATGACACCCAAAAGTATAATCAGGTCATTAACTCCATCTTCAACAACAACAACATGCTTCAAGCTGTTAAAACAAAGTGTGAGAGTCACTCTGTTAAATGTGATTTATCTCCACTGTAGAGAAAAAACAGACTGATTATAACTGCATTTAAATCTGCCTGATACTGTAGGAGATACAGTACGAGATACTGTAGGCACAAGTTATTTATGATGAATCTTCTGACATGCACACCCAGCCTGTTATTGATCTCTCATAATCGATATCAGGGATTAATGTAGAATCCTTTCTTCATTCCAGAGGAAAATGCCACTGTGAGCTGTAACATAAACCCAGCTGTGGATCTGCAGCCATGAGCCAAAAGAGACACAAAAAATCTTAGCAGGAAAATACCAACTGTCTCACCGCACCTGTTATTTTCCCTGGCATGGGTTCCTAAAAACCCTGAATTCTGTCTGAAGGTGTTAAGGTGTTTGAAGGTTTAAGGACTTAATGCTGTGATTTTCTTCCATTTATCTCTTCCCCACTCGTGACGCTCTGAGTAACAGAGGCCGGGCAAGAGGCAGAAAATGACAGACAATCAATACCATACACAGCCTGATTTTTCAAGTGCCACTTTCACACATCAGAGCGGAAGATCCCCGCAGACCCCCCACCCTCTGGTCCCCGCTGACCCACATGCTTTTACCCATTACATCTCATCTGGCATCTCTTCCCCTCCATGTGGGCCTACTCGCCATAAAGCTGCTTCTTTTAAGACGAGTCTTTTCAAAGGTTACTTTCTCCTGGAAACACACAATAGAGAATTCTGTTTCAACTGCAGATACGATTGTTATTCAGCCAACAATAGACACAGAGCCACCGCTGCTGCTGCTGCTGGTGTGAGGATGGAAATTGCTGCTTCACTTTTTGGACCTGAGTCCTGTTAGCGCACTCTCTGATTGACTCTTTTATATTGGTGTTTGGATAATGCTCCTTCAGATATAGTCAGATCATGGCCCAGGAATACATTAATGTTCTGCATGGTGTGTAAAAACTCAATAAAAGGTTTGGGTGAATAAAATGCAGAGAATTCAGGCTCTTGTTATTCAAATGAAGGTTTGCAGGGGGGAGAAAGATTTGACTTCAATTAAATCTCAGCTTCAGACTTTAAAATGGAACAAAAAGATTCAAAACGTAGAAATACCTTCAAGAGGACGGAAGGGAGTCCTGTAGAGGAGAGGCCTGTAGAGTCCTGGGATAAGGATTCTCTAAAATGGACCCAGAGTTTTACAAAGAAACAAGATGATTATATTGATTAAAGCATGCCTCCTTAATTATGAAAAAAAAAACAGCTAACGGGACTTTGCAGTGTAATAATGACCTTTCAGTATATATATATATATTTTTAGTGCTGTCAGACGATTAAAAAAATTAATCTAATTAATTACTGGATTTATAATTAATTAATCTAATTAATCGCATTTTAATCTCATATCTGCTTAAAGTACCCAAATAAAGAATTTGAATTCTAGGATCGTATAAAATTGTAGTGCATGACTAAACAAATTAATACACTAAGTGAAGATTTGTACATCTACATTTTTATTGGTGACTAAATAAAACCAAAGTCAGGGCAACTTGTCCAGAAAATTCTAAGCTCAATTAGGCAACTCAAATTACACTTTAAAGGTACAGTGTGTATTATTAAATGCTATCTAAAATAACAGACTTGGTAAAAAATGGAATAGATTACTTAAAATTATATTTAAATTAGTTCTAATCAGCCTTAAATAATTAATGTTTTGTTTTCGTTACCTTAGAATAAGTCATTTAAATCTACATAGGAGCGGGTCCTCTCTTATGGTGGCTTCCATCTTGCGCCATCTTTTCTACCATAACTTAGAACCGACAAACTAAACACTTTCGCGTTTTTTTGTTGACGCCTACCGGAAATGCACAGTTGTGAAAAAGACGAAGAAGAAGAGAGTGATTACCAAGCAGCTGTGCTAATACAAACAAACATGGAGGACCACACATACAATTTGCCATCAGTGGAGCGTGAATCATTGTCAAAGAAACGAAAAGCAGCGATGAAGCCAAGCATAATCGGGACAGAAAAACAAAAATAAACAGGGTCAACACCGGCGCTGCCTTTCCCAGATGGAAGTTCCTGAAGGCAAGGATAAATTTGCAGACAGGCGCCGAAGTTGCCTGTTTTTTGCTGGACAGGTATAAGTGTCGAATTGTACTCTTATATGGAGCCGAATTTATTTGTTTACTTTCGGGAGAAGTTGGAGAAAGACGCAGAGAATGTATCTGCTATGAGAGGCTTATTTCACGGCCACAAGCATTTTGAAATGATTGTCTCTTCCAAACGACTGGTGTGAGCGTTAGCAAGACTGAAAGACAATAGGGAGACAACAATATAACAAAGCTAAAAACACTTTTTGTCCTTGGAAGGCCACCGTGGCTCCGGAGGTTCTCCGACAGGGAGGGGGGAGCGCCGGAGTGCTGCAGTCTCAAACCTCACCTTTAGATGCCGCTAAAAACTACACAATGTACCTTTAAGTGTGTTTCATAAATCAAATTCAAAATAAGAAAAAGGTCGAGGACATCCAGCAAACCAATTAGGCCTGATGCATTATTAAAGAATGTAGTACAAATATAGATAAATAAATTCAAAAATAAAATAAGACTAAGTCTTAAATATGCCATTCCTGTTGTCACCTGGGCTTTGTTTGGTTTGACTAGAGATGCATGTGTGAAGTGACGTGCCACTGCCATGTATGGGTCCTCCAGCTGGCCAATATCAAAATGTTTGTGTGCTATGATTAATCTTGCGATTCATTTTTATAACGCATTAATTTGCGATGTAATTAATTAATCTAATAATTGCACTAAAGTGACAGCCCTATTTTTTTTAGATTAGTTTACACATCAAATCAGCTTATGGCCATCACTAGCAGCTGATTTGTTGTATGAAATCTCTCAATCAGAAGGTCACAGCAGAAGGAAGAAAGTCATTCCTCCAAACAGAATGGTAAATGGTAAATGGACTTGAGCTTATATAGCGTTTTTCGTCTTTTGACTACTGAAAGCTGCTTTTACACCGCAGGTCACACCTACCCATTCACACCCATTCACTTCACTGATGGTTCTGAGTTTCTATGTCAGTTATCCATCAGTATCTCTAACACATTTACGCCCTTTCATGTCCATTTACATGCCACTGATGCAGCAGTGGGAGCAACTTGGGGTTAAGTGTCTTGCACATCACCATGTGTCGCTTGGAGCTGGGCTTGAACCTGCAACCTCCGATCACTGACCATGTGCACTATCCAACTAACAGAAGCAACCCAGACGATGTTCAGCCTTTTATCTCAGGACAATGAGGCAGGTTAGTCCTATCCATCCATCCAACAGTACATTTTCTATGTATCCATCCCTCTGTATGTCCAGCTATCCATCCACCTGCCCTTACAGATGCACCTGCTTCAGGTTTAAGAGACATCCTGTATGATTCAGACAGACAGAAAGAGGGACAGCAGAGTATGATGAAGGAGAGATGAAGTGGAGACAAGGACTGGAAACTCTTGAAAATTTCAACATCACACTGAAGAAACTGCACAAAATGTGTCCCAGTAGTCTACTTTAGTGAGGAAATAACCATCATTATTCATACTCCAACCAGGCCTACAGCATCGAGCACTGCCAGCACAGCTATGTGAACAATCTTTGACTGCATATAACAAGAACAACAATACTTACTGATGCTGACCAAAGTGCAGAAAAAAACTTTCCCTTTCTTCTTTTACCTCTAATAGGAAAAAAGGTAAAATGATGAGATCAAGTCTGCACATGCTCAGTAGTGCAGGTTTGTGTTTAGTATGAAAAAATGTCAAGAGATCATCAAATCACAAAGGAGAATGGGGGGAATGTGAAAAAATTTTTTTTTAAGTGCCCTCAGTGAGCATCAAACCTTTAATTCTGACATTATGAATCAGGTAAATAACTTTTAACTAACTAAAAAAACACTCCTAGAGCACAGACCTCCGCCAAGCAGCTCAGTAACAGGCTTTTCTGCTCTGATTGGTTTGCCTAATCTCCGCTCATGTCTGTTCAAGTGGAGAAAGCCATGTTGAAATTGAAACTGGGAAGAGGGGAGTGTGAATGATGTGATCTCTGAGTTACTATTAGCTATTGTGTTAGCAACCCCCCGCCCGGCATTGAAATGAAAGCTGGGAGGGGTAGTGTATAGGTTTGAAAAACGTTGAAGTCATTGCAAATCAACTAGCCTACATTTCTCATTATTACATGAATGAAAGGGATTTGCCATTATAAATTTCAATTTTTTTTGTTACATGAATGTAATGGAATCATCTTTAGAACAAACAACACCTCAGGTAAAATTTCTGTGTAAATTCATCCAGAACATTTTGTGTAATCTTGCTAACAGACAATACTTACATGAGAGATCCAAGGCACTTTACTTTAGCAGCGATAAACCATGTCAACATTTTAAGACTCATCATAGTCTTAATCAGGACATGATTAACAACCAGTTACAGGTGTTTATAGATGGTTCATGGTTCCAAGAGTTGGGAAGGCCCATGCCCCATGCGTCAGCGGTAGGGATGATTTACGAGTCAGCAAAGCTCTCTCACTGGAGCACCTGTGCTGTCTTCAATGGGTCCGCACCCAGAAGGGCTTCATTGCTCAAGTGGTAAGCTATAGCATTACTCTCAGACAGACAGAAGTCATTTCCCTGGTAGGCAGGTTTCTTTCCTAGGGAGAAGCTGCTGAAGAAGGCATTTGTTACTTCTCAACCCCTGCACCCCTCATAGTGCTGTATTCAGTCTTTAGAAAATAGCAAAGGACTCAGACTTTTTGGCCAAGAAGAGCTCAGTTAAGGAGCCTTCATTGGCTACTCCTTTCAGGTACACTCATTTGCCAGCCAGTCAAAGAGGGTGAGCCAATTGGCTGCTCTACTAAGGGATATATGCTAAACCTGCATTGCAGGACTAAGAGATGGCAGTGCATCTGATGGATTGGTTAGAAGAAATTTTCCTTGTAATAACTAAAAGTGATGTTATTCTTACCTCGGCCAAAGAGGCCATGTTTCACCAGGGACTGTGTGTTTGTTTGTCTGTTAGCAAAATAACGCAAAAAATACTAGATGGATTTACATTAAAATGTTTTCAGAGGTGTGGTTTGGTCCAAGGGAGAAGGCATTACATTTTGGCAGTGATTCACATACTTGTCTGGATTAAAAATTCCCCAAATTACCAAAAATCCAAAAACTTAACACTGGGCCACATTTAAAAATATATATATATATTAAATATATATTGTTCACATCACTTCATGGATTTGCTTCAAAATACAGGATAATATATATTATAATCTTTCATTCATTCATTCATTTTCTATACCCGGCTATCCCTTTCGGGATTGCGGGGGGCTGGAGCCTATCCCAGCTATCATCGGGCGAGGCGGGGTACACCCTGAATCGGTCGCCAGTCGATCGCAGGGCCACATAGAGAGACAGACAACCATTCACGCTCACACATACCTAAGGACAATTTAGAGTTACCAATTAACCTAATGAGCATGTTTTTGGTCTGTGGGAGGAAGCCAGAGTACCCGGAGAGAACCCACACATGCACGGGAAGAAAATGCAAACTTCACGCAGAAAGGCCCTCCCAACCCAGAACCGAACCGGGAACCTTCTTGCTGTGAGACACGCACTCTACCAGCTGCGCCACTGTGCCGCCCTATATAACAATCTTCACGATCAGATCCAGACTGATGTCACAAAAAACATTGAAGTTAATGGCAAATCCCATTCAGTTGTCCTCGGCTGCTGTGTGGGTTTTCCCCCCTTATCATAATGAGAATCATAGTTTATTTGCAAAATCACATCCATGTTTTTCAAGCCTAAGCCACTAAATTTCCCTGCTTCCCTTGCAATGCCACTGGCATGAGCAGAGACTCTGCCTCTAAAATGGATCACATGGGGATCCAGAATTGAAACTTTTACAGGAGTTGTGGAAAAGCCACTGCCGTAACAAAGCTGGTTGTTGGAGGTCTGTGCTCTCTGAGAGCTTTTGTAGTTGATTATGGAACAGTATTTTATGAGAGGATCCTATTTGAGGCTCTTCTGATGTCTACAAGTTTTATTGCATGTTGTGTTACTGTTCTTGAAGCTGAGCATTTTTTCCTTCCTTGTAATTTTGTTGTGCTGATTTTTGAGCAGTCTGTTAGAGTCATTGTACCGTGACAGCAAGTGTTTTGTGTCTAAAGTTGCTGCGATATCATAGCTCATGCCAAGGACTGTTCAGGTGATTGAATGTAAGGGGAAAGTAAGGAAGGGCTGTTTTTCAGACTGCAAACAGGGAAGAGACAGCTGTGTGAAGTTGCATCCATTCCAATCTTGGGTAAATTACACACTCCAGTTGACTTAAGGGCCCTTTGAATGACAGTTGTATGAAAACAGCACCCTATAAACCAGGGAGGAGTCCAGCATTTTTTGTCAATCTCATGTCCAAATTTTATCTCCTCAGTCAAATGTTCGGCACGAGAATGAATGACTGCTCCAACATCAAAGTGGTATTAAATAAATCAGTGAGCTGTGTCACTGTGGTGGTATACGAGTAGTTATGTTGACTAAGGCTGTGTCTGAAGATATCAGATGCATTGTTATCTGAACATGAACACAGATTAAATTAAGACAGTAAGTGAGACGTTTCAGTGTATTTTAATGTATATGAAGCCTCAAACTGAAATACTGGTGATTAAAAGTTTAAGGAGTTCTCTAATTCTTTCTGAAGACTTCACTCCAAATACCAGAGGGCAGGCAGATGTTAGGATCACCTCCAACATGATCATCTGTGAGCTTTCGCTGCAAATGAAGCAATTAATAAAATGACGAGTGGCAGTGCTAGGAAACAGGAATTCATGCCCACGAGGCTGCTCTGTTAAAGAGCATGAAGATAAAGAGTGCAGCAGAGGGGAGCTTTAGGACGGAGATCAGGAATGTCTTTAAGGTTAATATAGTTTATTATGATCAGGGTGGTTATGGAAAATATTCTCCATGATGCCAACTGGATCCATATCAAGAGCAGAGTGTCACCATGTAGTCTGTTTTCTATCGATACAGTTTTGCTTAAACATCATTGAAAATGATCTGATGAATTCTGTCTGCAGCTTATTCATGATAGATATTCTCTGATCAAAGTGCTGCTCAATTTAAGATGCAGATTTATTTTTAGTATCAATACAAGAAATTATTGTGGTCAAATATAACACATTTTACAGACATTCCTCTTTATATGTTTGGCACATTCTCAAAAACAGTTAAGTTGACTTAATGCACTGTGATGAACAAACACAAATAAAATACATGAAAAAGATGAAACAGTGATTTAACAGTAGAATCACCGAAAGACAACAAAAAATATACACAAATGAAGAAATTTGTCAAAATTAAAGCCAAATTGGGAGAATAAAAGATACATATAAACAGAGATCACACAACTCTCCGACTGAGTTAAAAGCCAAGAGTACGATTACATTTAAAGACAAAATTTAAAAGGGATATATTGTGTGAAACTCACTTTTTCAAGACTTTGAACACAATTTTGGGTATTTGACCTTCCTCCCAACCCACAGCATGTGAGAGTATCAATCAGTCAATCAATCAAAATGTATTTATATAGCACTTTTGATACAAAAAATGTAGCACAAAAGTGCTTTACAAACAGACAAATGAATTAAATGAAGGATTTATAACCCAAACCCACTCTACCCAGCCCTGAACCCACCCACACAGCAATCCATACATAGTGTTGATAAAAAGCATCATAAATAAAAGACAATAATAAAGCACACAGCTGTACCCAATACTGAGGAAACGCCATCTTGAAGGTTTAAAAATGAGAAAACACTGGAGGTTAGGCTAAAAGTATAAAATTACATATCATGAAATAAAATAAGAAAATGAATTTTAAAAAACAAGACGAATAAAAAATAACCTGAAATTAAGTTAAAATATACATATATATATAATAATAAGTAGATAAAGAATAAAATTGGAAAACTAGAAAATAAAATAAGGAAAATAGAAAAGATTTAAAAAGAAAAGATAAAAAATAAGATAAGTAATTAGAATAAATAAAAACATTAAAAGGTAATTCAGGTAAAAGCTCAACTAAAAAGGTAGGTTTTGAGTTTGTTTTTAATTTAATAGACAATAAAACCTGTGTTTAGCAGGCTGCATGGATGTAAACTGGTGGTATGTGGAGGGCTGTTGAGTCTGTGGATGGATCTACAGTTACATAAGTATTTTCATTTGCATAAGCCTACCTCTACCTGAGTATCCAGGCTTCAGAACTTTCTTTGCAAGGTGCTGCCATTGTTGCATAGCCTGCTGGATATGCCATTTAAAAATTCTGCCCATGTCCAAACACTTTTTGTGGGCCCTTTCCCAAATAGAGTGCATATTAAATGGCCCATTTGTTGTGTCAGGCTAGAACATTCTGATCTGAAAAGGTGGGTTGTTCTCTGTGGGCCCACCACAGAGAAGACTTTTTCACCTCGAGCTCTTGCTCTGGCCTTCATGACAAAAGTGGAAAAGATCTCAACAGAATGCAGACTTTTGGAAGACCAGAGATGTATTGAGGTGCAAATCTATTAAAAGATTTGAAAACAGGCTATTAAATATTGAAATGAATTTTTACATGAACAGGGAGCCAATGGAGAGAGGCTAGGATGAGATGTTCAGGGGAAGCCTGTGTGTCCATGATGGCAGCACAAAAACATTACACGGACTAATACAGCCATCACTGTGGAGAAACACAAGTGTGTCAGGCAGCAGTGTACAAGCTGCACAAAACATACTCAACCTCAAAGCATGCATACACACATAGTCATTCACAGATCACATGTTCGTTCAAATAGGTTAAAGTGAGAAATCACCTCTAAGAGAAGGTGAGATAAGAGAACCTGCAGATCTAGTGTTTGACGGGAGGTTGTTCCACAGCCCCGGTGCAGTGTCTGAAAGGACCTGTCTCCAAAACCTTTTCTGTGGGACCGTGGTACAGCATGGAGTCCTCGATCTGGTGATCAGAGGGGTTTAGCTGTATCATCTGGTGTTAAAAGTTCAGTGATGAAGGTGGAGCAGTGCTGTGAAGAGCTTTCTACATAAACGTTCTCTTTCAGACTGCATTAAGCTTCCACCCGATGTACTGAGAGCAGCGATTCTCCAGGACAGTTTTGAACTGTTCAAAACTGTCGGGACCCTTCCACGTTCCCCACCGTTCATCCACGGCTATACAACGCTGATCCAGACCAAGTAGCGCATGCACCACGACCAAAGCACGTTTCATCAGGATTATGACAATCGTGTACAATTGCCATGTGTGACTGGGGCATTTCAATGTGTTTTCTTTATTTTCATCACTATTTACATTTTAGATTCTCACTGAAGGTATCAAACTATGAATGAACACGTGTAGAATTATGTACTTAACAAAAAACTGAAATAAATGAAAACATGTCTTATATTCTAGTTTCTTCAAAGTATCCACCCTTTACTCTGATTACTGCTTTGCAGACTCTTGTCATTCTCTTTATGAGCTTCAACAGGTAGTCACCTGAAATGGTTTTCTCTTCTCAGGTGTGCCTTTCCAGGGTTAATTAATGGAATTTCTTGCCTTATTAATGGGGTTGCGACCACCATTTGTGTTGTTCAGATGTCAGGCTGATGCACAGCCA
This sequence comes from Scarus forsteni, assembly GCA_036419115.1. NCBI lineage: Eukaryota > Metazoa > Chordata > Actinopteri > Labriformes > Labridae > Scarus > Scarus forsteni. Next base: position 33,579 of record JAZDUH010000414.1, read on the forward strand.
ACAGCCCTATTAGACAGCTGTTAGAATTAATATTTTGGCAAGAACCAATCAGCGAAGTTAAGAGAAACGAGTGGCCATCATTACTTCAGAGAGAATCTACAATGTAACTAGTGATGAAAAGTAAACACATTGAATGAGAAGGTGTGTCCAAACTTTTGGCCTGTACTGTATGTCCACATATCCTTCAAAATAAATGTCTCACAGGAGGACCTGGAGGATCTATGCTTTTTTTCTCTTTTTTAATATTCTGAAATCATGTACTCTGTCAAGCACTGTTGGCATTACATGTGGTTTTGGTAGCTTTGGTCTAATTGAAGCTTTTAACGGGCTGCAACATGATCACACTGAGTACTTCTGCATGTGCTGCCAGCTTAGTGGTTCTCTGTTTCAAAGATGTTCAGGCGCTGGCTTTGTAACAGGATTATTTCGCAATCTTCTCCCTCATATCTTAAAAGTCTGTCTCAGGAGATAGCAGAGATTTTAGGTGACACCAATTATCCGTGCTGGCTAATGGAGAAGCATGAGGAGATGATTAAAACTGAATATTTAATGCTCATTTTGGCGCTGCCATGAATTAAGATTGTAGGCGGTAGTATCATTTGCTTCAGACACAGGTTCAAAAAATGTTCCCAGCTTATTAGAAATGGCAGGAAGCCAATATGTAGCTGCTAAACCTGCTGCCAGAGTTTATAAAGTGTTTCTGAAGAACAGATAATTCCTGGTTTCAGTCCACCAGGCAGCTTCTGCCGACTCCATAATGTGCAGGTAAGGCTGAGCTTTCAAGCCTGATCGATATTCTGGTGGTTCAGAGGCCAAATTTATGCAGATGAAAGACACTAATTATGCTCCATGCCTATGTGAGGAAGAATGACTGGGTTGCTAATGGGAAAATCAAAACACATTAAGGACAGCCAAATGATTTTATTTTTCTTCAATGACTCCGGCTCCTCGGGAACAGATGGAGAACGGAAAGCAGAGAGAGGGAGCGGAGCTGCATGAAGGGGGAGAAAATGCAACATGTTGAAAGATTTCATTTGAGCTAATTATGATTAATTCAGCATGTATCTGTTCAAAGACAGCCAGGTCTCATTATTATTCAGGTGAGGTTCTGCCTCTTAGCCACAGTCTTGTTGCAGCTGTAAACAGACACATTTCTGCAGCCTCCAGAGGATTCAATACGTCCATCACTGATAGAACTTAAAGAGCACTGTATGTGTGAGAGAGAAAACATGTTGAAGGGTTAAATCTACTCACAGCATATTTGATTTGCATAATGAACATGAATCATCTTCAGGTTGACACACTCCTTTAAATGTGACTTATAAGTGCATGAGCATGTCAACATTCAACATTCACATCTGGCGATAATCTGGTTTATATTTGGTGAATAACATTTTTTTAGCTTCTAAGCAACAAGTGCTGGAATTATGAAGGTTAAGGTGTAACAGTACAGGTGGGTTGGGACCCAAAAGTCGGTCTTAGAGTTTTTATCAGTGGGACATATTTTAAAGCATGTGCTTTAGAAAAGATGACAGGTAAATGTTTGGCTGTTTATAGCAGAGGTGTTGGGAAAATTAATCTATGTCAAAACTCTGTCTCTTAAAGATTAGCCGGTGGCATTGCTAAAGTTAGACCTGTAAGCTTGCTGCATCTGTGATGTTTCTGTTTGTAGCTCAATAAAATACCCAGCCTGTCACTTCTTCATTTAAAGCAGGAGCTTCACACTCTACATTGTCCTAGTGTTTTATCAACTGATGGTTTTGAGATTATAGTGCCAAGCAGGTAAAAATTTCACTAAATACTGCAAAAAACTTCAGCTGTTCTCTTACTTACGCCTCATTTGAAAGGAAACAGCAGTCAAATATATAAGGTGCTCTGGCCTGCAACCCAACATCTCCCTACAGCCAAAGCAGCTTACACCTGCACTGAAAAACTCCAGACTGATGGACATATCCTGATGGGCCAACGGCAGTGAGTTATTATATCAATAACATTAAACATAATCATTTTTCATTTTACAATTACACTGGAGAACAGTGAATTTTTTATTGATAAAAAATAATCCAAAATCAACAGAAGTCTGTATTTTATCCTTACACAACGGAGGGCTGTATAAAGGGGAGGTGGGCCTATTGGCCACTTCCAGTCTCATTTAAATGTCTGATGTGATAGCAGTATTCACTGAGTGTCAGTCAAACTGTACACTCAACCAACAACCCTAAGGTTGCGGGTCCCATCCCAGCTATATCCCAGATAACATGCTGATGTGTCCTTAGGCAAGGCCCAAGTTGCTTCCACTGTTGCATCAGTGTTGTGTAAATGGTAAGAAGAATGAGGATTTGTAAGCAAACGCTGATGAATGGTGTGACAGGGTGACAAGTGGAGAGCAAGTGTGTGTGCATGAGTGTGTGTGAGAGAGAGTGCAAGTGTGCGCACGTGTGTCTATTTCCCCTTAATCACCATTCTCAGGCTGCTGGGCACGTGTGTCATTAGGCCACAGGTGTGTGTAGTTGGGGTGCCTTTTTCCCACATTTGGATTTCAGGAGAGAGCAGACCTGGAGAAGCAGGCGTGAGAGCAGCTGTGTTGGACAGAGCAGATATACGGGAACAAAAAAACTGCTAGAGGATGACTGGTCATGGTCGCGGCTGGAGAAGCGCAGTTTGGACGGCTGTAACAGTGGGACGGCAACTGATCCGGGTGCAGGGCGCAGTGAAGAACGGTTTCAGACCAAGGGCGGACCTACCTTCTTCTTCGACGGGGAAGACAGCTGCTGTTCACAGGTACGGGTCGCCACACAAACACACAAGGGAGACGATAGGGACGCACGGTGTGAGAGGGGGAAGCCTTGGATGAAAGTGGAGGGGTGGGGACGCGTTCCACCCTTCCTCCAGATAAGTACCCTTCCACTTTCACTACAATATATATTCAGGACGTCTTGTGATTTTTAGCGTTTTTGTGAAGTTATTTTATTATAAAGACAACAAATTAGCCCTCTTGGCCCCCCCTGCAATCGGTAACCACAAGGACAGTTGTATTAATTCTTGGACTGGGTGTATTGTGTTTGATTGTTCTGTATTTAATTATTTGTGATTTTGCTTATTAGATTTGGCTTTATTGTGTTGGATTCCTATTTTGCGTGTGTCTTTTTTTTTTTCACCCGCAAGAACTAATTGTCTTTATTCATCAAATATCTTCTAAATATTGGACACTGGTTGGTGGGTGGTTATCCTGATAGATATTTTATTGTTCTTTTTAAAGTGATTGACTCCTACTTCTGCTGGCGTCATCCGGAGGAGGAACCTGGGGATCCAAGGATAATTGTTGGACTCTTTCTTTTACATATGACTTCTTGGAGTATCTTTTATTGGTTTTAGATTTTGTATAAGAAATAATTTTATATTTGGAAACCTCTCTGGGTACTGTTGTCTGGTGGTCCTGCTCCTTAACAGAAATAGTGGTTTTACTCTGCTGAGGTCATTTAACCAGGTGACAATAAGCTAGAAAACCCGAACTGTCAGTGAGGGATGTGAGAGTGAACAGGTGGATGAGTCCTGCAGCGTAGGAGCACTCGGAGGAATCAGAGAGACTAGAAAAGTGTTTATGAGCTCAAGTCCATGTATGGGCTCAAAGGCTAGGACAAACAGCATTATGTTTGTAATTGTACACAAGCAGTATATTTGATCACTGAGGTAGAGTGTAACTTTTATATATTGAAATTTGGTCAACTGGGGGCAAGAGCACTATTCTGTAAGAGGGTCACCAACGTTTAAATCACTTACTGCAGTTTTTAAATATCTAATCTGTAAAATTATCTAGATTAAATCATCATCAAAACTTACTGCCCCCTCTTACTTGTTACAAAAAGTGTTATTCCTCTTTCTTAAGGAGACTAATATGACTAATCTCCCTCTGTTGCGTCAGCATAAATCTGAAATAGGTTGGATAAATCTTCATCTAATCAGAAGGCCATTCCAACAGTTTGACTGACAGCTGAAAATGAAAACAAATGGTGCTGTAGACACTCTGTAAGCTCTGCCATCAGCCGAGGAAATGAAAGATCTTCACACAGTTTCTCTGATGTAAAGGATGACAAGTATTTGACAATGTAAAAGTTTCTTTTTCTAACTTGAATCTTTCTGTTCTTGTGTATGATGAGAAGTGATGACTCACTGCAGAGTTTAATTTAAGGAGTTGTTTGTTGATAGAAGACGTGAGTGGAGGTTTAATTAGAGTCAGATCATATTTTTACAAAGGAACAGCATCAGACAACAGTTTAAAACCTCCTCCTGCCTTTGCTGACAGATCAGCCATGGTGTGCTGTTGTTAAGATGGTTTCTGCTGACCAGGGGATTGTGTGGTAGTTCAGAGGACTTTCAGGTTAAGGATTGTTAATTGTGGCTTGTCAATTATGGATTAATCCATATGTGTCGAACTTACAGTGATGACTTGATATCCTTTGAAAAGGATACAGGTTTATATGAAAATGTTATAACAGTCAAGAAAATACTGACTTAGACTTTAACTTATTGCCGACTTCAACTGCTGCAAGCCAAATTCTGCTTTATCAGGCTTTAAACATGTGAATTGCCACACTAGACACAGCAGAGTTTTTGACAAATGCTATGGCAATTTCAGGGGCGAATACTCAGCGAAGCTGAAATCGCCCTTTCTAACTTGGATTATAATACAATACATCTGATTCCCTCCTATGAACCAATCTTCAAATCATGTAACGTTCATGTCTGGACAGACGATTTAACTGAGACACTAAAGGGTGTTTCCTGTGTACAGACTGGTCCATAACTCACAGTCTAGAACTTGATGAGGCTACAGAACCAGTAACGGACTATGTGAAATTCTCTATTGATAACGTGGTAGCCAAGAAGGATGTCATCTATCCTAACAATAAGCTGAATATGAAAAACGAAATCAAAGACTGCACAAATAGGAAAAAGCAAGCTTTTCGTAATAAAGGCAGAGTAAGTCTGATAGAAACTCAGAAAGAATTGAAACAAGTCCTAACTAAAGCAAGAGAACAACACAAACCATGAAACAGAGCCTCTCAACTTCAAATACTAAAAACTCTGGGATACAATGAAATCTTCTAATATGAATCCTACAAACAAACAAGTTATCACCTTGTCTCCAAGCATCTAGAAGAGACAAAAGCTTATGCTCACATTTTATTTATTAATTTTAGCTCAGCATTTAATGTTGTGTAACCTCACCTGCTCTTGGAAAAATTGAAGGACATGAATGTCAACGCTACCCTGATCAAATGGTTATATTCTTTTTTAACTAAGCGCACACAGCAAGTGAAGGTTAATCAGACACTGTCAGACATCAGACACTGCAGGTCTGTCACTTTATATTCGATATTCAAATAACCGCTCAAATATGGGGATAAATATCCATAACCGAATACTAAATAAATATTCAAATGTAAAATATTGAGTGGAGCGGCATATTAGGGCGCCTAGAGCAGTGGACCGTTTCATCCAACAGAGGGCGCGGTGAGCGCAGCTTGACTCTCAGTAACATCCGCTGCTCTCTTGACCTCAGTAAACAAAGAGTTTCTGCTCCGAGCGGACATTAATAGCTCCGAATCATCTGAGAAGAGCTGTGTGGAAGTGTTTTTGGTTCTACACCGTTGTTGGCAAACTTAAAATAAAAGACCAGACTGCGATTTCTGTGAAATACAGTTTATTATTAAATACAGTTTATTTGTGCTCAGCCGTCGGCTTTTCATCCAAGTTATACAGCCGAGTGCAGCGGAGCTTCATCAAGAGTTTAACCCCGTGTGACCGTTTTTCGGCAGGCTCTTTACCGAAAGGGCGGATAACAGAGTCTCTGTCCCTTACTAGCCGGGGGTCTCTTTAAGACAGCCTTAAAGAGACTGTGAGGAGTTTCTAAGTAATTACAAAAGAGTCTCACTTTTAGATAAATGGCTGATTGAAATACACACTTTAAGATGAGTTTATAGCATCAAAATAGGTTATCTATAAATGCTATTCCTTTAGCCTTCTGGTCAGGTCGGACAGGCTGGTCTGGCCTGGATACTCAACTTCAGGAACGAGACAATTAAAACTAGAGCAAATTTATATTATTTTATTATTTATATTACACGTCTTAGAGCACCAGGTTGTAAGTAGCGCTATATGTAGCCGGCTACAACTATGATACTAAGTTTTCCAAAAATTGCTTGTTGTCACACATCAAAAACTACCGCTACATAACTAGAAAGAGATACATTACCTCGCTTTGCATCCTGTAAGTTGTTTAAAAAGAAGTTATAAACAATGCAGAGTTCTGAGGAAGGTCTGAGCTGCATTTACCACAACAAGCACACGCCTCGGCTTCAGTCACGTCTTTGGTGCATTCTAGTTGTAGTCAGAAGTAGGAATTTCTGGGTTCCGAGTAGGAAACTGCAACTGGAACGTCCCCCAAAGTCTGAATTTCCAACTGGGAACTCGGTGAAACCTCGTCACCCCCGAGTTGACAATCGATGATGGATGCCCCCAGTGTGAACAGTTATTTAGCTCCTGTAATAATCAATTTATTTGCACTTCTGACTGGGGTGTGTCGCTCTAGATCAGCTGTATACATAGTATTGTTAGACTTATATTTACAAAAATGCTGCCATAGTGATAATCACATTCTTCACACAACAACGCAGGGCGTGCTAACAACAGCTAACAATAGCCTGGTCGATCGGCATGCTTTTTTTCTGACTTCAACTGGAACGCTGATAAGTTGGAGATGATGTCACTCCCATTCCCGAGGTTACTGGAACACAGCATTACAACAGTCGCCACGCGTGCTCATGGGTAGCAGAGTCTTTATTTCGCCGATAATAGATTCCCCTCATAGCACCTTTAAGATACTGTAATACAGGAGTCCCACAAGGCTGTGTACTTTCACCAATTCTTTTTAGGGTGTACTGCAGGAAAGTACACCCTAACAATATGATTTTTAAATTTGCAGATGACACAGCAATGCTGAGCCTTCTGCATAAGGACATGGACCTGTTTGTTTACCACGATGAGACTGGGACCTTCATTAAGTGGTGTGACAAAAAACATCTGATTTTAATGTGACAAAACACAGGAGATGGTTTTTGACCCTAAGCAAGTGGCTTCACATTAAAGATCAGACAATCAATCAGGTGACAACATACACATATCTAGGGGTCCATGTCGATAATCTGCTCAGCTGGAAATCACACATTGATAATTTGTCTAACAAGCTGCAGCAGAGACTTTATTTTCTGAGATGACTGAGGCTGTATGGTGTGAGCAGTCGGATCATGCTAATTTTCTACAAAGCTGTCTTAGAGAGCCTAATCAGATATGGAATCACTGTTGAAGTGATGTTTACAACATGTTGTCTTGATGATCTGGATGAGGATCACAAGCTGAATCACTTAGGTCTAGGTGATGTCAGCTACACCTGTTGATAAAACTCTTATTTCCTCTTTCTTTTATAAATCTTTTACTGGCATCTCTCATCAGGACACATTTCATCTTAAAAACATCACTTTGAGAGGATTACAGCATCTAACTTCTTAAAGGGCAGATAATCTTTGACGGTGACTCTGGTATGTTGGTTCTTAAAAACAGTTTTAATGATCATTAAACTGCTCCTTTAACTGAACACTTGACATTTACACATTTCAGTTGTTAAAGCAGACCGTCCTTAGACAGAGATGACCTGATAACCATAAAACCTCCAGTCCATCAGTAAATAATGGATGAGTATAAAAATCTCGTCCTTGCTGGCATTACTTATCAGCTTAGATCCACTAATGGGAATTGTCTGCGCTCAAACGCGGCACTGTCATTTGATGTGAATATTTTATCACTCGTCAGTAATTAAAATGATGAGCATTTCTATTCCACTTAATTGTCATTTCTTATCAGTATTAGATGGGATGTGGTTGGTTTTACCTCTTGATTTTAAATAAAGCTGCTGCTTCAGATTAAGAGCCAGACCTCATGGTGAATGAATTATTTCAGCTTTTTGATTACAGTATCAGCGGTCCACTGAAGGAAGGGATTATGCTCCACCATGCTTTATATTCCTCCTAGAAACATTCAGAGGGATGGAGATGGTAAATGGACTTGAGCTTATATAGCGCCTTTCTAGTCATTGACTACTCAAAGCTGCTTTACACCGCAGGTCACACCTACCCATTCATACCCATTCACACCCATTCGCTCTCACGTTCACTAACTGATGGTTCAGAGTTTCTATGTTAGTTATCCATCAGTGTCTCTAACACTTTCACGCCCTTTCATGCCCATTTACACACCACTGACGCAGCAGTGGGAGCAACTTGGGGTTAAGTGTCTTGCCTAAGGACACATCGCCATGTGTCGCCCAGAGCTGGGCTTGAACCTGCAACCTTCTGATCACTGACCAAGCGCACTATCCAACTGCGCCACAAACGCCCCACAAGATCAATACACTTTGCCGTCTTTGCCTCATCTGAAGCCCCTCATTCTTTAAAGGAGACATATCATGCTGATGCATGATATAATACTTACATATAATATAATAAATTTGAAAACAAGACCTTACACCCCCTTAATTTTCAAAAAATGAGATATTGTATTTTTTCTGATATCCTAGAACGAGATTTGATGCCTCTGAAAATAGGTCATTGCGAGATGACCGCGAGATTTAAACCATCGTGACGACACGAGGTACCTTTCTTTTTATTGGAGTAATCTGATAAAACACTTCCTCCTCTGTGATGTCCGTTAGCCACAAAACCGTCACCGAGGAACACATCCACCAAGCAGCAGTATATAGCTCCCTAGCTCACACTCACTCATTACCAGCTCTGGCCTGTAGGAGGACTCAATACGCGGTCGCTGCTTTGAGCCTGCCGGAAAATACAGTAGAAGAAGAAGGACAGGCTGGCTCAACCCCCAATAGAACTGACCAATCAGACCACAAAGGGCTGTGACGTTGCAAGGTAACTGTAGGTCATCCTGAGATCCTCGTGTTTCAACAAGAGCTTGATAATGGCCTAAAATGAGGATTTTGAGAACGCAATTGTGGGGCAATGAAGGAATTAAGTGACTTGTACTGAGGGCAGAAATGCTTTACAGGCATCCTAGTCTGGCATAGTGAAAAGGAGAAACAAGCATGATATGTCTCCTTTAACATTTTGTTGTGTTCCCTCGATTTGAGCAGCTAAATTTGACCCTAAAGTCTCATTTGGAGAACTTATTTTACCATGTGTGAGTCTCCTTCCTCCAAAATAACACAATATGACATACAGTTGGTCCTCGCAGTCAATTCAGTTACTGAGTTGGTTCGATCTCTTTGTCCTCCATGGCCTTTCTATGTTCTCTGAGTTCTCTCAGGGCACTACAGCCTCCTCCCACAGTCCATGAACATACTCGTTAGGTTGATTTGTGACTACAAATTGCCCTCAGGTGTGTAAGTGTGAGCATGAACAGTTATAGTGTCTCAATGTGGCCCTGTGAAGTGCTCTTAGCTACGATTTCTGATCCCTTCAGATGTGACTCAAACAGAAACACCAAAGTGCTGTTGGGAACACAGAAAATGTCATCAATCTCTTCCTTAACATTTATTGTAAATCCTTGAAATTGTTGGGCTTACCCAGAAGATGAATGTTGTCACCTAATTTTCCAAACTTCCTCCAGCAGAAAGCTATAAAAGTCATTTAACAAAAAAAAGTGTATCAAGATAGCTCCTTTTGAATTTCCAGACAAACTCCTTCCATAAATTGGCTATTAAGTTCGTTAATCGATTGGCACATAAGTCTTTCCACATCTTATCTTTAAATTTGACAGAAACTTTAAATTATGTGGCTCGTTTTAAAGGCACACTACCTAAAAATCTGATTGTTGTTAAAAATCTAATAATCAGTTTACACAGCTCTTGTTGTAATTTTTGTTATATTTTTAAACAATCGACAAGCAAGTATTTTTTATTATTGTTCTTCATGTTCAGGATTTTTAATCAGCTAAAATGAAGACAGAAAGCATGTTAATGTTAATTTTATTAGGTGTATTAGTTCATGAAACATCAGCAGTCTACATGTGACTGTCAGCTGTTACCATAATCACAAACAGACATCTGCCCCCATTCCTGTCTCTGCTCTGGTAGAAGAGACTGAGACAGAGGAGAGGACTTACATCAAAGAACCACACCTTAAAAAAAACAACTCAAGATACAGCCCTAGTGTCAGAGGTACCAGTAATCAACTCTGTCCCCTCTGTTGGATCACACCCACTCCCTTTAGGTGCATGCACACTGTGTAACTGTGGAAGCGCCACTGCACCACACAGGTTGTAAACCAGTTTATTTAACTGAAGGAGTCTTTGCCGACAAAAATAAAAGACATTACTCCATACTGTATAGTTACTTATCTGATATCCATTGTATTAGTTTCATGAATTAAATCCACTTATTCAGGGGGGAAACAGCTTTAATTGTTCTTCACTGCCCATCCCGGTGAGCCGCCTGCAAGACAATCTGAGTGTGTTCTCAATGAAGGGCAGCCAATGTGGGAAGTATTGTTACTTTCAAAGCACTTTGCTCGTTCAATATGATCAAATCCTCCAGGAACAGTAGTTTACTGATTAATAAATACACTTTATGGAGTGTAGCTATTGTCAAAAGAGGCTACTCCATTTAAATATGACATATGTACAGCATGATACATCCACAGAAAAGAAAAGTGTGCGTGTGCCCTCACATCTCTGTTGTACAGCAGGATGCTCCGTCTGCCACAGCAAGCCTAGACCTCTCTGAGTGTGCACTTGTCTCTTTGGCTGCAGCCTGAGTTTGGATGTTAATAGACTGAGAGCACTCAGGTTTATTAGCTCAGGACCCACCTGAGTCAACCCACAGAAATCAGCCACAGTCCTCCTGATTACCCCTCACTCCATTATTCCTCCTCTCCTACATTATTTTTCATGAGCAAAGAGAGGGAGACATGACGCTGCACTGTCCACACTCAATTTATCAGTCTCTGGGGTTTTGGGAAGTCTTTTTGATGCAGGGTTTTTGAGCTTGGACACATTTTCTTGGTTAAAAAAGTGAGAGGGAGCACTGAGTCCCAGATTGTTCTGGCTGACTCTGATGGAGCAGAATGAGTGCCGGTGCTAAGACAAGACACTGGGCCAAAACACTGAGCACACTTCAGCTCATCCCTCCTCATCCTGGAGTAGTATTTAAATACACTCGGGCTGAGCCTTCAGCGTCGCTCCCAAAGCCTTTTTTCCACCCACAGACGATGTTAATATTCAGAAAGAGTGAAGGTGAAAGAGGCTCTGCCTCATCGCTAATTGTTTCAGGTAAATTACAGTCAAAGCTCCAACAAACCTTTTACTCTGCTGGAAAGTAAACTGCATGATGAGGGCTGCAGTGGACTCACAACAGAAAGGGTCCTAGTCCAAATCCCAGCTGGACAGGGTCTTTCTGTGTGCAGCACTGCACTCTGGCTTCCTCCTCCTTTGTTCTTTGGAGAGCACACATCGTGAGTGTAATCCGGTGTGGGCCAGTTCCTGTTCATATTTTGCCTTAACGCTGGTCCATATTTATTTCTGATGACTGCTTGGGACCTACAAGATAATCAGAGTTAAAAAAAGGCCTGATCCAGATGTATTCTCTCTCTATCTGAGCCCCTTGCTTGGAGCGTTGATCACTTTAAAGTCCCAGTCACACATTCCTGTTTCTCATGGCGATTGTGCACGATTGACATAATCCTGATGAAATGTGCTTTGGTCGTGGTGCTTGCGCTTCTTGGTCTGGATCAGCCTTGTATAATCGCAGATGAACGGCGGGGTACGTGGAAGGGTCCCGACAGTTTTGAACAGTTCAAAACTGTCAGGTAGAATCGCCGCTCTCAGCATAGCGGGATGGAAGCCTAATGCAGTCCTAATGTGAACGGTATTGGCGTGGCATGTAAGAAGCTCAGTGGAGCTGATCGTGGCTCAATCCTGAAAACTTTATGAGGATGACCGACAAGGACGTATCTGTTTGTGCCCTGACTGTGTCCTGTTCAAGACGGCGCCAGTGATGGGGTTCAGTCGGTGCTTATGTGACGCGAACTGAGCTCGAGCGGGGCTGACGTCTTGTCAGCGGGATAAAAATTCATGGAATCCTTGTCATGTCGCTGTATTAACCTAACTGGAGCGGGACGAATGCCCCCGAAGCGCTGTAGAAGCGCTACTGACGGTGTATTTACGGGGTGTGTCCAGGGGTGAGACAGTCATTTCATCTTGTATCATAGCGATCACACCAGCCTCATCAACCGTGTACAATCGTGCACAATCGCCATGAGAAACAGGAATATGTGACTTAGTCTTTTCTGTAATGATTGCTCAGTTTAGCACTACTTTGTGCTTCGTTGTCAACAACTCTTCATTCTGCAGCCTATGCTCTGCACACAGTCTGCTACCATGGGATGCCATACTGGTGGGTTGATGATAAGAAAAAAAAATAAACAGGACTTTATTCCAATTCTTTTTTTGTTTTCACAGCGAATACTTATTTGCAAATTCTCAACTAGAAACAAAATCACATCCATATCATTTTAAAGGTGCTATGAGGAGAATCTATTACCAGCGACATTAAGACTCTGCTACCCATGAGCATGCGCGGGGACTCGTAATGCTGCGTTCCAGTAACCTCGGAACTGGGAGTGACATCATCTCCAACTTATCAGCGTTCCAGTTGAAGTTGGACAAAAACATGCCGATCTACCAGGCTATTGTTAGCTGTTGTTAGCACGCCCTGTGTTGTTGTGTGAAGAATGTGATTATCACTATGGCAGCATTTTTGTAAATATAAGTCTAACAATATTATGTATACAGCCTATCTAGCGCGACACATCCCAGTCAGAAGTGCAAATAAATTGATTATTACAGGAGCTAAATAACTGTTCACACTGGGGGCATCCATCTTCCATTGTCAACTCGAGGGTGGCGAGGTTTCACCGAGTTCCCAGTAGGAAATTCCGACTTCGGGGAACATTCCGGTTGCAGTTTCCTACTCAGAACTTGGAAATTCCTACTTCTGACTACAACTTGAACGCACCACAAGCCAAAGCATGAGCTTGTTGTGATGCTAATAAAAATGCAGCTCTGACCTTCCTCAGAACTCTGCATTGCTTTACTTCTTTTTTCAACAACTTACAGGATGCAAAGCGAGGTAATGTATCTCTTTCTAGTTACGTAGAGTTAGTTTTTGATGTGTGACAACAAGCAGTTTTTGGAAAACTTAGTATCGTAGTTTTGTAGCCAACTATATATATTTATATATATATATATATATATATATATATATATATATATATATATATATATATATATATATATATATATATATATATATATATATATATATATATATAGATAGATAGATATAGATATAGATATAGATATCTACATATATATATATATATATTTATATAGATAGATAGATAGATAGATAGATAGATAGATAGATAGATAGATAGATAGTCCAGCCCTGTCTAAAGCCAAGGAATAGCATTTATAGATAATCTATTTTGATGCTATAAAACTCATCTTGTGTGTATTTTGATCAGGCATATATCTAAAAGTGAAACTTTTTTTAAATTACTTAGAAACTCCTCACAGTCCCTTTGAAATCATCAATACCAAACACAGATTACAAGTCAAATGCAATACACTGAATATGGCACTAGAATTGTCTTCAACATAACATTCTTCATTTCATGGATGCTTTCCGTCCATTGAGGGAACCATTTGTTTCTTAATGTGTTGCAATCACATATGCAAACTTTGTGGGCAGTCTGTGCTAATATTTTTTTGTATCCTGTAGGCAGAGGTGTGGACTCGAGTCATGTGAATTAGACTCGAGTCAGACTCAAGTCACAATTTTGAGGACTTTGGACTCAACTTGACAATATCATCAAAGACTTGCAGCTCGACTTGGACTTTGACATCAGTGACTTGGGACTTGACTCTGACTTTAGTCTGATGACTTGAAAATACTTGAAATTTTCAGTAAGACTGTTGAATAAAATGTGCTCCCATTCAAAGTATTCAACTAAGTGACTGATTTTTGTCATTTCCAGCAAGACAGTATTTTTTCCCACAGGATCTGCCCCATTGAATGCATCTATTAACATCCAATCAGGGTTTAGAAGAATAAACAAAGAGGGTGTGGATTACACAGTTACTTCCCTGAGCGCAAGACTGCAGGAGTGCAGGAACAACCCAGAGATGCAGAACCATGCTACCAAGGATAATTTCATTGGCATTCACAAACTACGATGTCATAAACAAAAAAACGAAGTGCCGTTTGCAAAACCTGCAGCGTCAGAATAACAGACGGAGAGGCGACGACGTCAAACTTTGTTCGGCTCCTGAAGCTGCACAAAGAAAGGTAAGTTGGTCTGGTACCTGTTGTGATTTCCTTTTGGGTAACTTTAGCTTAGCTTCGTTATATGCAAAACGTTATTGCTCATACACTCGCCGTTGCTAAAAACTGAGACTGACTGCTTATGACTTGGAAGGACTTGAAAATTTTAAGCCTATGACTTCAGACTTGTCTTGTCTTTACTTGAGACTTGACTAGAGACATAGGTTTAAAGACTTGAGACTTACTTGAGACTTGCAAAACAGTGACTTTCTCCCACCTCTGGCTGTAGGTGAAGAAAAACCCAACATTGGATTAATCTCTTTAAGATGAAGGAGTTGGAGCAGAGAACAACAGCAGACAGAATGAGCCCCAAAGACAATACTATGATCACTCTGCCTTTGACAAATACATTCATGTTCTTCACAAGATTGCCGTATCAGTCAAAACTATTGGTAAGTTGAGTGGGTTGCAGCAGTGAGCTTTTTCAAGGAGCTATGAGCACCATATAATCTTGTCGTGCAGCTGCATTAGTCTGAGAAGACATCAGACGGCGAAGACGTTAACTACACTCGAGGGTATGTAGAAGTAAAAAATGGAGAATATGGGCTCTTCAAGACCAGCACTCCATAAGCTGTTCTAAAGAAAATGACACCAGAGGTTTCAGAGTGGGATTGAGTCTTTCTTTGCACAGCTAAGTAGAAATAAGTTGTGCACAGTAATAATTGGTGATTTTTCAAGCTGATGAGTGGGTGATGGTGGCTGCAGTTGTATTCATGGGAAATGCCCCTGCATTAAACCAACACTATGTAGTTTTTCAAACATAATATAATCCTTCGATATTCATTGTGATGGTCCACCACTTTACAATGAGTTCAATGAAACCTCTGTTGCGGTCTGGAGTGGTCTGTATCCCTTTAACTGGCGCTATGTAACTTCGAGGTGGATGGTGGGAACCCTGCCACACTAAAAACTACACATTTGGACTGCTTTATGGCATACGTCACTTCCCCCAATTCCCGATTCATTTAAAACACGGAAGTCTCGGCGAAAGCCAATCGCGGAGCTTTAACCATGGCAGAGGCAACAACGTCAGGAAGAGAAAAGTTTTGTCGGAGGATGCAAAACAAAGAAAGCGAGAGAAAAACAAGCTGAATGCTCGGACCAGAATAAACATCGGTTCGACGTTCACTCGCTGGCGTGAAATAAAAGACGAGGAGGGATGTCTGACTACTATCAGGTATGTTAGCCGACTAATTTATGACGAAGTTCCTCAGAAAACTTGACAGGAAAAAAGCACAGCACAACAAATCCAGAACGTAGCAGTATGTAGTTTTGTTTAGACCTATTTCAAGTGTGTGATATCGCCAGCTCATCGTTGTCTTTACTTTTATTTACTTTATTGCTTCAACAGGACGGGGGCGACTTTACGGTAATAAAACCAAGTTGAACTTAGCGATTTTTAACATCGTCATGTAGTTAAAAATAAAGACATTACCTCGTCGCTACCCATCCTGCAAACAGCCGCTGAAGACATAAGAATACTTTTAAGCGAAGTCCTGGCTTCTGTGATTCGCCTACAAAACAAACGCACGCGAACGGCAGATCTGTATCCTTACGACAGTATGCGCGCGCTAGAGCTCATGGGTAGTTGAGTTCTCTATCCGGTCAAGCGAGGATCTTCCGTAGTGCTGGTTTAAATAACAGTTGTGTATGGTCCAGATGGCTGTTATTCCACCTTAATAATCATGTCTTGAGGTAATCAACTAGGTCCCCTAGGAAATATGAGGTTCTATCTGCAGCATGGCCAGCTTTTAAATCTCAGCCTCAAAACTTTGATGAAAATAAAAGCTTGCTTGGAAGCTGTTTTTTTTTTTTTTTTTGATGAATGCTGAATCAAAAGTTCACTTTAAGAGCACTCCTTACTTGTGACATGATCTTGCATTATACATAATACACATTATCTTTCAAGTGATGCCTCCTGATGACTGATTTTATTCATGCAATAATTATTACTTTAAAAAGGATTTATTATATAACACGTGGGTGACATGAGAGGCAAAGGGTAAATCTCTAATATGAACTCTACTGAGATAAAAATGTTTAAAGATGCGTCCACAATCAAACAGCCCTTCTCATTGGTATTGTGAGCAGTGGATGCTCCTTTATTGCATGCAGACACATGAAGAAGAGACAACATGGTGGCATTTCACAAGAGAAGATTGATATTTTGTGTTCCAGGAAAACAGGTGTTGGGGTGGTCGTGGCTCAGTCTGCACTTAGTCAAATATCATGAGGCTGCAGGTTCTTAAACTTCTCCTGATGTGAACAGTTGGTCTTAAAGCAGTTGTGGAACAGATTCAGCTGAATCAAAAGCTGAAACTTGCCAAGTTCTCCTCTCCTTTACAGAATCAAATGGACCCATTTAGTTTATTTATATTTAAAATGAGAGCCAGTCATATCCACTTAATGTAGAGTCTGTTTTATCAGAATTTACACGTTATGGGCTCTGATTTCATAGACCAGGCACAGGCACAGCGCACCAATGGGGTGTGTCCAGGGCAGTTTGCCATTTTCATGCATGGCGCAGCCAGGTGGACCTCAAGTCTCTGCCCTCCCTGGCGCGGGGATGAGAGTAGGTGGGAGTAGATTTAACACAGCCGAGTGTTGTCTTCACCAATCAAATGAGTGCTTCTCCTTGCCTTTAAATGCACTGCGACTGATTGGTCTGACTGATCCTTGTCACTGTGGCCACAGTGTGCTGGAAAGACCTGGTGCCAAAGAAGGTCAGATCCACTGTCACTTTTACAGGAATTGGGAGAGCACAGGAGCCGTCAGGGCGCTCATCGGAGGCCACCATGCTCGTCACCGTGTGGACCACCTCCTGGGACAGATGCAGTCTGTTCCTGTGTCATGAACAGAAGAACATGTACAGGGTGTGTACAGGTGTACAGGGTGATTCTCGTTGGGTAGTGGTTGTGGTGGTGGTGGTGGTGGTGGTGGGGGGGTATGAGATTACACGAGTGGTATTTGGATTTCAATGCTCTAAATTTTTTACTGTGTGGGGTTTTTTTGTGTCTGTGTTGGTGTATGTTGTATGTTATTCTGGCGCCACCATGAAAGAATGTAGATTGTGATATACATTAGGTTAAAATTTTGTTGTTATGTAATCCTCCTCCCCTAACCAGAAAAAGTTTATGTACCCTGTGGTGGAAACATGAAAGTCAATAAAACAATTATTAAAAAAATGAACAGAAGAACAAAATTAAGGGACAGTTCCATCTAAACACAGCAGTAGGCTAATCCATTCACTATGCTTGTGATCCACCTGCATTCCTGGTCTGTCATCATCATATAGCAGAACCTTTGGTGATATGTATATCCTCTCCCAGTATCTCCTCCTCATCCTCCTTGCAATAATGTACTCCATCTTTTTAGATCATGTTAAGAATAAAGACTAAAACGGAGAAATATAGGCAATCACAGGTAAATCCTGAAGACACCAAGTGACTTACATTTGTTCGGCAAGCCTCTCTTTCTTTTTTTCTTTTCTTTTGACTTTCATGAGATGAGAGAAATGAGAAAAGCCGGATATATACTCCGTAATTGATGATAAGGCTGTTTGTTGTTGGCTTGTGAAATGTGCATCAAACTTCCAGCTGCTGTCAGGTTAAGTTTCCATTATAACAAATGTCTTGATTATGACATCAGATGTGACGGGACAGTTAATATAGATACAAATGTATATGCTGGTTCAGACGGTTACATTGAATAGTGATTGTTGTGATTGTTTACTGCATTGAAATGTGCCTGACACTCTGGATACCTGCGTCTGAGGATTTAGTGACATGTGCGCCTGTCAGCCAAATTACCACTGCACTGGGTGCGCTGTCTTTTGGCACAAAATTGTCACTGCGCCAACCTGAATCTGTCGACACCGCCCCCTGGTGCAGCTGGTCGACCAAAATGCCTAATTGGCTGCGTATGGCAGTGCGAGACAAAATTACCACTGGGGTGCACCAAGCTCCGCCACCCTGTACCACCCTGCCCGTGCCAGGGAATTAGGGCCCTTTATCTAAAAATTCATCCTTTAAGTATCCCACCTTTCTTTCAGAGTCACTGCGGGCTGGAACCTAACCTTTGGGTTATAATGCTGAAAGTTTTGTGTTTTGAAGATAGTTAACAATTCTGGATATTTTGAATTTTGATTCTGATCAGCTGTCTTAAGACATTTGAGTTTGATTAGCTGGTTTCAAACTTCTGTTTTATTTAACATCATCCCTTTTAAACACACAACAATACCAATATAAAAAAAGCAATATCAAAAGATTTTTATTGTAAATCCATCCATTCATGATCAATCTTATCCCTTTCTGAATAGTGAATGAACTGAAGCCTATCCCAGCTGTGATTGGGAGAGAATTGGGGCTGCCTGACAATCGCAGGGCCACGTAGAGAGACAGGCAAACATATTACACGAGGAGAACATGCAAACTCCCCACAGGAAAGCCCTGACCACTATGGGGATTAAACCAGCAACCTCCTTGCTGCTGCTTCAACATACCACCTCATCTGTGTAAAAATTCCTTTTAATGTGAAGAGAAGACAAAAATCTCTTTCAAACTTTTGCTATTTTCTGCCATTAATTCACAGTGCACTCAGTCTGAAGGACTATGACAGCAGTAATAATTTGGATTTAAATTTGATAAAAAATGTTTTTGCTCTTGAGCTTATTAACAACGATAATTCAATACAACCCATGGGGAAATTGTGCTTTAAGTTGATGGAAGCAGCATGATGCTAACTTCTGATTTGGCCTTTATATTTCATTCCTGTAGTTTTCTCTTAACAAATAGTTCCTGAGGCAGACACTGCGATTCACTCTGAAGTTTGACAAGGAGAATCTGGGTAGGTGTTGAGTCTTGCTTGCACATTTGGTAGTAAAATGACACTCTTCCAGTCTCTGTGCAGATATTATTTCTGAGTAAATCTGGGTTGTTCGAGATGGGAGTAAACTTAGATCCTGTGGAAGTGCTGTTTGAGATTTGGTGGGATTTTCCAGCAGGCTGTCAGAGCTGCTGCTATTGTTACAATAACTTTGCCAGAGGAAAGGGAGAATTGGATAAGCACCTCTCTGCCTCCAAGCTTCATATTGTGAGGAGAGGCGGGGGGAGAAAGTGTGCATTCCATAAATAAGTTTTCCTGGAGGGCAGCTCTGCAGGGGAGGTGGGTTTGTGTGTTTGTGAAAAACGCCTCCCACTCACCATTTGGTGATTGTAGAGCACACTTTACAGCTTCAAAAGATCATTCACAGGATTATATTTAAACTTCTTCTGTAGTTATGAAACCAATGGAAGGTGTGAAATCTACATACAGCACAAAATACCATGATTAATGATATTTTAAAGCGATAGATAACACTGATCGACTGTCTCAGATCAAGATTAGGCTCTTATGTCTGCAGTGGTCTGAGGTTGAGCTTTCATTTTCAGTTTTCAGCACAAGGTGACACGGTGCGGTGCAGGGTTAAGTAGAAAAGCTGGCACTCCTACATTAATACATCACATTTAGTCTGATTAAAGTGTGCAAGCAGATTACCTGTTCACAACCTCACAACACTGAGGCTTTAATCTGGGATTAAAGAGCATAACACAATTGAAACAAGCTGCTCCCCGGTTACTGCGGGTCACAAATATCACTATTAAATTAAACAAAATCTCATATACTGGTGAGAATTCATAACACATTATCGATTACATGACATAAGCAGTTCTTTTTTTATTATTCTTTTTTTATTCTCGCATTTATACCTGCAGAAAAATCATGAATGATCAGCACATAAAGTTTCTGACATTTAAAAGCCTTGGACCATTTTTTTTTGGTTTTTATAAATCACTCTTGTTGATTAGACTGAGGGCTATGGTGTGAGTTTATGAGGTCATAACTTTTAGAAGGGCCTATTTTAAAAGGTAAATCGAGGTAAACAAACAAACAAACAAACAAGTCCTCCTACCAATTCAAGTTTATACTATGTGCAGCATAGACCGCGGAATGTGTTTGAACAAGGGGGGGCCACAATTGCAAGGGGGGGGGGGGGGGTCACCTAAATTTTCGGTCAGACACGATGCGTAGCCGAGGCTATAGACTACACTATACACGGACACACACATAATGCCATCATCTACCAGGCTATTGTTAGCTGTTGTTAGCACGCTGTGTCTGCGTTGTTGTATGAAGAATGTGATTATCACTATGGCAGCATTTTTGTAAATATAAATCTAACAATACGATGTATACAGCTGATCTAGCGCGACACACCCCAGTCAGAAGTGCAAATAAATGGATTATTACAGGAGCTAAATAACTGTTCACACTGGGGGCATCCATCTTCGATTGACACCTTGGGGTGGCGAGGTTTCACCGAGTTCCCAGTAGGAAATTCAGACTTCGGGGGACGTTCCAGTCTTAGTTTCCCACTCGGAGCTCAAAATTCCTACTTCTGACTACAACTTGAACGCACCGGAGACGTGAAGCCAAATGTGTTTGTTTGTTGTGGTGAATGGCTGCAGTATGGATCTTTGTCGGAACTCTACATTGCTTTACAACTTCTTTTTCAACAACTTACAGGATGCAAAGCCACGAGGTAATGTGTCTCTTTCCAGTTACGTAGCGGTAGTTTTTGATGTGTGAAGACAACCAATGCGGGGAAAAGTTATTATCGTAGTTGTAGACGGCTATATATCTCTACTTACAGCCCGGCGCTCTCAGACTTGTCATATAAATAATAAAATGATATAAATTTGCTCTAGTTTTAATTGTCTTGTTCCTGAAGTTGAGTATCCAGGCCAGTCCAGCCCTGTACGACCAGGAGGCTAAAGAATAGCATATATAGATAACCTATTTAGATGCTATAAAACTCATCAATAAGTGCGATTTCGACCCAAAAACTTACCGGCCACAGCCCGCTTGGCCCCCTGGCTCATGGTCTATGATGTGCAGCACAAACAGCTCAACTGAATGAGCCATGTTTACAATTTGATATTCATGGTAAGAAACAGAGAAACACTTTAATTCGCATAAAAAGTGAGTTTTCAGTAATTTCAGAAGATTAGGTTATTTTTGATCAATTCAATGTGTAAAATGTAGATTCTTGTTTGAATTATATCTTAAAATTGCTAAATACATTTTATTCTGCCCTACTGGCAACAATGGTTGTTGAAGTGTATCGCTATTACATTTTCTACTCACAACAAAAAATCTCAATGGTAGTAATGCAACTTTTTGCACTTATGTGTTAGTAGACAACTTAGATAAAGGTTTTGGTTTATAAGAAATAGCTTTCAAGTAGTTCCTGTCACATGACATCATCTGCTTACTGCTCCTTGCAGTGGAAGACACTGAGGATGCAAATCGTCCTGGAAAGAGGTCATTTTCATAAAAATTCTTATGTTTTTCCCCATAACATATGTATGATTATTTAATCATTCAAGTCTCCAGAGTAACCTTCCACCAAAACATTTTACCTGGGATAAATATTTATTTGTTCATGGGCTTATTTCTGTGAGTGGCAACAAGCTTCCGCAACTAAAAGAAAAAAAGGAATTTAGGGAACTTAAAAAAAAAAAAATTAAAACTAAGTCATAATTATGAGATAAAAAGTCAACACTATGAGATACCATTTGTGCATGTGCCCCACCTCCATGAACGATCCTACAGCCACACACCTTTCTCATAATTATGACTTTATCTCATAATTTTGACTTTTTTTCTCATAATTATGAGTTTTTATCTCATAATTAGGACTTTATAATCTCATAAGTATGACTTTTTATCCCATAAATTTTTACTTTCTTTCTCATAACTATGACTTTTTATCTCATAATTATGACTTTATCTGTTTAGTTTGTGTCTCCACATAAGATGAAGTCCTGTGAGGCTATAACTCTGTGATCCCATGAACATTAAACATGAGACTGATGTACTCAAGAGTTCTCTGATTAAATGGCTTTAGCCTGTTGTACTGTCATTGTCTTTATTTTTTATTTTTATTTTTTTTAGGTAAAACTTAAACTAGCCAGAAACTTTTATTTAATGCAATGTAAGTAATAAAGACATGTCTTTTAGCAACACTTGATATGCAGTAGGGAACTGAGGACAGCAATTGTTGAAGCTTCTTTGGAATTTGCTTCCTGATTTCTATTGCTTCCATGATCCAGCGTTGCCGTCTGTTGCTCTCAGTGTAGATGACTTTGTCAAATCTGACAGGATGATTATGCTTCCATAAGACCAGCTGAGAAACCTGGTTGGTTGAGAAACAATATTTTAAACTATTGGACCTTTTGTTCATGCAGTTGTTCATAACATGGTGAACCTCATCAACATCATTTCAGTGATGTAGCTGATTTTTGTCTCTGGTCATGAAAACAAAAGTAAACAACTTCAACTATATCCAACTTCCAATTCTGCTGCAGCCAGACTAAAGTGGACACTGCTTGGTTTGCAGTTTCTGGCCATTCTACATTTTTTTTTCTTTTTTCTTTTTTTTTCTTTCAAAACATGCATTTGTCTCTTGTCTGGCACTGCAAGTCACAACATTCTCATATGGTTAGAAATCTAAATATTATTCTAGACATTGCTAAATGTTCAGTCAACAAAATATTGTTTCCTCCACATGCATGTCAAGACACATCAGACTCACCTAAAGTCTGAAGGACTTTTTAAATTTTGGTGTCTAACATTTACATTTCTACTCAAGGCTGTGTCTGACTTCCTCTGTGCAAGACAAAATGATACCATAAGTTCAGGTCAGAGGTGATCTGAGCAGAGCACATATCAGGCACACATGAAGTCCATGACATCAATCACCATGTTTATCCGTCTTAACCCTCAATCAATAAGAACTTCAGAGATGGCGAGGTTCAGAGTGCAGCAGAATCTTTAATGCACTCGAGTTTAACAGAAAGATTCACACACTTTACCGCCATCTCTCTCCAAACATGCACTGCTCTCATACAGAAACACATGCTTACTCCTCAGCATGGGGTCGTTACTGCACTCAGTCCACACGTCGAGTGTTTCGAGCTCCTGCTGTGCAGAGGATGGAGAGTGGGGTTGTGTGTGCATCTGAACACTTAACCTCAGCTGACATAGACACTGCAGCTCACAAACACCACCCTCATACACAACAACACCAGAACACATCAACGCCGTCACATCTGAAACACAGAGTGGACTGAAGCGCATGTCTTAAAAGCACTGTGATGGCCAAACTACAGGAAAAGTCAAACATGTCAAAGTCTCTTTGTGTTATTTAAACCAAATCCATTATTCTCCATGTACTGAGACTGGCTGGTATTGTAAGGTTGGTTCCATTATAAAATCTTTCAAAGTTATATTGGGAAACATTTTGTATATTGATTAAATTTGCCTTTTCAATGTTAGAGAAAAAGAGAAGTTGCCCGGTCCCCTGTTAAGCATAGAGATTGTTTCCAGTAGGACTGTAACAATATACAGGAGTCAAAGGTGATCATTTTAAATTAAGCGAAAAAAAAAAAAAAAAAAGAAATATTTGGCCCTCAACTTGGGGAAAATTCAACCATCCTGACATGGTAATGGGCAGATAACTGAAGTGCAACGGCACAATTTCTCTGGAACATGCACACACACAGAATTAATAGTGCAGCATATACTACATTCCTGTTATATATATATATGCTGCACTATTAATTATGTGTGCGTGTGTGTGTGTTCCCTTTGTCTCATCCTGTTAGGTCTGTTTTGTTGAGTTAATACTTAGTATAATGTTTAATTGGCCTCTTTTATGGGCCCCTAATTCTGGTCCTGACGTTCAGCATGCATCAGCAGTTCTGACACGGACTATGATGTTTTTATATGAATGTACATCTTTGTTTTTGATTTATGGCTGTCGCCGTTTATATCTATGTGCCAACTGCCAAAGCAGCAACTTACACCAGCCTTATAACTACACATCTGACAAAAACTTTAAGACTTCCTCAAGTCTGACACCATCTCACATCTAAAGATGAACTGTCTACAGCTTTAGAGACTTTTGTCTAAGACAGAGAACAGAAATTGTCAAGGGTCACAACCTCCAATTTCCGCCTGGAGTGCTGCATTCTGGAATGAAGTGCTTCACTTGCTGTCGCAATATAATTTGTCTCAGTCAATGCTTGCATTTCCACTGGCTGCACTGTGCCAAACAGCTGCCATGACAGCTCATGGCCCTAAAGATACATGGTGAGTCAATTATCAAAAGCACCAGCTCCTAAATTTGAATAAATAAAATGGCACTGAACATCCAGTCTCTTAAAACAAAATGTTTTCAGTACTAGTTACTTGTCACCAGCCCACAAAGTCCAGCAAAAGTTGAAGAAAGATTTTATTTCACCACAGATGATGAGTTTTTATCTGGAAAAGCACACTATTCTGTCTGACACATCGCCACTCTTCAGCTCTGCAAGATGAAACCCCAGCAGCACAAATGACCGTTAGTCAGGTGAGGTGAGTCTTCTCTGTTTGTTATGGGAAGTTTCTCTTGAATGAATTTTCAAGTCTCCCATGATCTTGTGGCATCAAAAGCCTGGGCGACACTCTGGTGCAGCATGATGGTCTGAAACATCTGCAGTAGGTTTTGGCGAATTCAGCTGGTGGTTGATTTGGTGAGGCTCTTGGAAATTCCAGGTATACTAACCATGTCCAACTGCTCATCACCACAATGTGACTGTCTTCTGTTGGATACTTCAAGCAGGGTAATACTCTATTTACCAAAGCTCAGATCATCTTAAAATTCATCATGACAATGAGTTCACTGTACTCCAGTGGCCTCCACAGTCCCTGGATGTCAATCCGAGAGAGCACTTTTGGGATGTGGTGGAACAAGAGATTTGCATCATGCATGTACAGCCTCACAAAGCTGCAGCAGCCGTGTGAGGCTGCAATGGAGATAAGGACCAAAGTCTCTGAGGGCTTTTCCAGAGTCTCCGGCTAGTTGTCAATGGCCTCGTTTACATGGGTAGTTTTCCTAAATCTGATTGAAATCAATCGGATTAAGTGAATCTGATTCGATCTGTATACATGAACTTTGAGTAAAGAGATCCACGTTCAATCCGCGTGTAGCAGGATGGGTCCTGCAGGTCTAGTCTGCTCCTTGTTTTTGTCTGTAATGCTAGCCTGTCGCCGCCAGGGGCAGTCTATAAAAGGGAGGCAGATGCTATTCTGTTTTATTATTATATCCTTTATTTAACCAGATAAAAGCCTCATTGAGATTTAAAATCTCTTCTAGAGGGACCTGGCATGGCAGCAGCAGACAGTTACACAATAAAAACAACAAATATATTCAGACATCAGCACATTGAAACCAAACCGATCTGGAAACACCAATTCAAAACAAAATGAGAAGCAGTCAAGAATTAAAACAGTCACAGTGTCCAAGGTTGGCTCTTTCCCGGTCCCTTATCAAAGTCTTAAATTCACCAACAGTGACCAGTTCTGTTAGTCTCAAATCCATCAAGAGACTATTCCAGGTAGAGGGGGCGGCATATTTAAAGGCTGTCTTACCCAGTTCTGTTCTGACTCTAGGAACAAACATTTTAATGAAGTCCTGTGAGCCCAGTCAACGACGGTCACTAGATCTGATCAAATATGTGGTCAAATAAGACGGTAGCATCCCAAGAACAGCTTTGTAAATAAAAAGTAGCAGGTAAGAGTGTCTACGGACAGACAGGGAGGGACAATTTGCAGCAGCCTACAGCAGACAGTGATGGACACCATATCCACAGCCAGTAATAAAACACAGAGCACAGTGATACACAGTATCAAGTTTTTTCAAGTATTTTTCAGGTGCATTCATAAATAACAATGCCTGGCCTGCATCCCTGCTCACTCTGCTTACCTGCAGAGTGATCCTGCTGTGGCTAGCTAGCGGCTAGCGGGCCTTCTCACAGGCAGCTGGACTGGGCCTGTTACTGCCTTCTCTGCAGCGGTGCTGCCAGGACTGTTTTACTCCTTTCTTCATTATTGATATGAACAGACTTTGGGGGTTATTTTCTGTGCCTTGATTATGTGTTTTTTTTTCCTTTTGAATTTATTCTTGTTTTGTTTAGATTTACTTACAGTTGGCAGTTATTTTGGTTTCTTGTGTTCCTGCCATTAGTATTGGTTGTATTTATTTTGTCATTCAATTTATCATTTGAATGAGTTATTGAAGTTACTTGTTTTGTTCTAGTTATTTAGTTATTTTGGGCAGCTTTAGTATTTCTGTTAACTCATTCGTTTATTAGTTACCCATTTGCTGCCAATTATATTGTTTGAGTTACTGGTAAATAAGTTATATTGTTTCCAATATCAATATTGTTTTCTTTCTCTTCTTTTTCAGTGGCTGAGTCTGGTGGTGGTGTGGAGATCGGTGGTGGTTTCCTCTTCTTCTGGTCGTGGATGTGCTTTGTTTGAGTTAATTCACAATAGTGTGCGTGTGTTGGTTCTTCACGTGTGCCTGGGGTGTTTCCATTTGATTTTCTTCACCGGGACTCCTCCCCTGACCCATCTCACCTGGTGAGCCTCAGCCACATGCCCTTTCATTCCCCCCATTTTATGAATGTTTGTTTGGTCTTCCATTTTTAAGATGCAGTTTTAATGAATTTAAATAATAAATAATTGTTTTATTGTGAATTCTGTCTCAAGCTCATCTGTTCACACCTCAAAACCAGTGTGTAAGTTCAGTGTTAGAACAAGAAATCTCACATTCTGCTGCGAGCAACGGAGCTGTGGACAGACATAAGAGGGGTCAGCAGAATGTGGGATTTCTTGGGTTCTTGTTTCTTTTTCTACGCTCCTAGTTATTGCAGAGTGTGCATTCCTTTGTTTGGTCATCCGCGGCACCCGTAGGCACCCGTAAGAGTATCATAGAAATGCGAAGTAGTACTGTTTAGGCTATAAACATGTGCTAAACGATGTCGTTTCGAGTAAATGGTGGACGTTACCCGCTCAGGACACTTGGATTACAGCGCACGAGCAGTATGGAGGAATATTGCTGACTTTTTGTGGACTTTTAAGGACACTGTTCGTTCGGGCTCGTATCTAAGTCATGATATCAATGGCAGTGGACAGCGAGGATACCCCCAGATCTCCGGCTGCATCCTAGATGTTCCAAAACTACTCCACAGTGTTGTTCAGCATGAGGGTGAGTAGAAAATGAGGCCAAATCGTTGTTTGGGTGTAGTGTTCCTTTAAGTCATTTTTAACTCTTGCAGGGTTTTTACGAAAACATTTGTTTCCTCCACCGTCCAGTTCTTCTGTTTGTTCGCCATGTTTGTTTGGGCATGCTCTGGGTATGTCACTATGTGCCTCTTATGTACTACAGAGCGCCTGCGCAGACCGAACAATCCTCTCTATCAACCCAATCCGCTCCACTCAGCTGTTTACATGAAGCATATAGAGGATTATCAATCGAGACTACCTTTTACAATCCAATCCGAAATACAATCAGATCCGGATGAATCCGATTGGCTAAGGTGTTTACATGAGACATTTCTAATCTGATTGACCTTTAAATCTGATTGTAAACAGGATTTTTGACCCATGTAAACAAGGCCAGTGAGTGAACATGTGGTTTCAAAAGTTTTTGGGGGGCTCATCTTCAAACAGGTTAAGGGAGGCAGGTAATTGTGGCAGTAGGAAGGAAAACATGTAGCAGAGGGCTAAACAGCAGCACACTCTGAATGCATGTGAAATAAACCACATTAGGGCACAACAACCTAAATCTAATTCTGTCAAAAGCAAAAACTTAACTAAAGAGACAGCTTGGGGTGCTTAGAGACCCAGTGGTTAGTTTGTGTGTCCCATGTAAATAGGCTGTAGTCCTTGAAGCAGGAAAGCGGGTTCAGTCTTCTCTCATTCATATTCCACTCACTCTCACTCTTGACAGTTTTCTGCATTATTCAAAATAAACAAAGGTGGAAGGTTTCCCCAACTTCACAACTTCAAAAAGACCAAGAACTGGACTAATCCATTTTTAATGCAGATTTCCTAATTAAAAGTCAATCCAAAATAAATGGAGTGCAGAAATGTAACAACTGAAGACGTTTTCAGGACTGCACACTTTGACCACAGGTCCACACAACTGTCATTTTAGTTCACTGAAAAGGCATATATTGGATAACTCCCCCCCGGCTGAGGATTCTTCAGAGGTAGTGAGCAGAAACAACAACAAAACAGACAAGGATTCATCATGGAAAGTAAACAAGTGGGTTAAAGCTGTGGCTTCATTTATCACTATGCTGAATCTGTACCAGTGTTTATTCCAATTTTTCCATGCAGAAAAATCAAAAAGAATCAGTAAAAATTAAAAAATTGAATGAAAAGGCAGAATAAATATTGGCATTGATAATTAAAAACCTATCATTTTCTCTCACTACTCATAAATGCTGCTGTTAGACTGAACAACCAGCACTTCTCCCAGTCACCATAAACTGTGAAATCACAATGTGCAATCACTGTGCAGTTATCTACAATGTACACTTACTATGTGCAATTAATGTGCAATTAATGCGCAATCCTCTAACAATGTGTATATAATATAATATAATCTTTTTAGGATTTTCTTTTAGTTTCCAAGCCCTTTATATATTTTTATATTTTATATTTTTTATATTTTATGTCTTATATAGATAGAGTAATGTCCATGCTGCTATCTTCTATACGTAAGTCTATTTTTTATTCTACTAATGCTGCCCACTTTGCTGCTGTAACACTGTTAATTTCCCCGCGTGGGACGGATATAGGTTTATTCTATTCTTCTTCTTCTATATGAGGATCTGATCCACCTGTACCCTGTTTTGGTAACTCGGCCCGAGCCACAGTGTTTACCTGCTGAAATTCAGAGCCAAGGCTGTGTATTGAAACCGGACTGTTTTTCAACATGCTGTCAGTGGGGACATCTTGTGGATGGAGAGGAGAAATATGGTGATTTTGACAAATAGTGCATTAGATTAGAAGATTAGAAGATCGCTGACTACACCTTTAAGGAAGGATGCATAGCCAGGTTCAGGTTGAGGTTACTTTATTACCTCTGCCAGGAGGTTATGTTTTCGGGAGAGTTTGTCTGTCCGTTCGTCTGTCTGTGAACAAAATAACTCAAAAAGTTATGGATGGATTTTGATGCAATTTTCAGGAAATGTTCAGCATGGGAAAAGGAAGAAGTGATTCAATTTTGGTGTTGATCCGGATCACCGTCTGGATTCGCCATGACGAAAAATGTGATTTTTGTGAATAACTACTGAACTAAAATAGATATCATTATGAAACCAATTGTTAATGGTATGTTTTCATGGTCAAGGAATCTAAATATTTACATGAAATAAAGGTAGGACTAATATTTATGGTAAAAATCACAATATGGGAGAGGACTGTGGTGCTTGTGGAGGTCTGCGCTCTCCTAGTGCTTTTCTAGTTTTTGTCTGTGAGTTAAATTGTTTTGCAGTCAGAGAGGCAGAGACGTCCACCATGAGACACAAATCACAAAACAGATGTAACAAGGAGAAACACAGCAGAGAGAAAATGACAACCAGTAACTGAGGACTCAAACACTGATTAAACAATGACAGGATGAAATTATAAAGTTCTTAAGGTTAAAACAAATTACACGGAAAGAGACATATCAATTCATAAAACTACAATTGAACAAGTCACTGAGAACATGCCATCAAGCAGCACCAAACTAACCATCACCACAGAGCAGACCAGTCAACCAAACAAACACGTGCAGAAGGTGACCTAGATTGGCTGCTTAGTGTCCCATCTGTGTTACTGCTTTGCATTGACAGACTGCACACATCCTCTCTACCTGAACCAAAACTTCAAGAGATGATATAAACTGAGAAGATAACAGGAAGAGTAACATGTTAACAGCAGCTTAAATCACCTGCCGGTATTATGTCCACTATGGCAGCTGTATTTAGAAAATTTGGTAACTCTGGTGGTTTGTAGTAGGAACAGAACACCAAATATGTAGACTTTAGGCCTGCTCTACAAAAGGTTAATGTGTATGAAAAAAAAATTTAAAAAAATGCAATCTTGCTCATGTCCTGACTGGGACAAAGAAACAGGAGCACATAACCTCTGTGCTATCTTCTCTTCACTGGCTTCCAGTAAGGTTCAGGATTGATTTTAACATCAGCATCCATGTTTATTAACTATGGTTTATCAGTCTGTCATCAAATCTACATTCACCTTTAGTATCTCCTCCTGGTACAGCTTCCTCTCTTTCAAACACAAAGCAAAACTCACCCGCACATTAACAAGTTGAGCAAAATCATTGAACCACAAAACCCCCCTCTCAGAACTACACACCCAGTCTGTGACCAGGAAAGCCACCCTCATCACAGAAGACCCCTCCCACCCCCTCCACCACTGTTTTCAGATGCTGCCATCAAACAGGAGATACAAGTTTCCTCTGGCCCAGAGAAACAACTTTAAAAAGTTTTTTTTACCCCTTCGAAATAGCAACCGTGAACAATCAGAAATGGACACATGCTGCTATTAACCCCCCTGTATATTGATTATATTTTAAGTGTTGTATTTTCCTTTCTTTTTAACTGTATTTGTCCCTTTAAGATGGGTACAGACACCATGTGTCAAACACAAATTTCTGTCTTCTGTGACAGACAAAGTTTGTATCCATCTATCTATCTATCTATCTATCTATCTATCTATCTATCTATCTATCTATCTATCTATCTATCTATCTATCTATCTATCTATCTATCTATGATTCTTTTATTTGTTTTTAAGTCTTTGGATGGGCTGGCCCCAGATTACCTGTCTAACCTTATAAAGGTTCGGTCTGTCAGATGGTCCTGGACATTCCTCGATCCTGCTTAAAAACTAGAGGTGATAGAGCCCACTGCTCCCACTCTGTGGAATGCTTACCTTTAAATGTGCGGACTGCTGATAGCGTCTCTATTTTTAAAACACGGCTAAAGACACATTTGTTCACCTTGGTCTTTGGCAGAGTATAGACATTTTTATTGGACTTTTATTGGTTTTACTGGTTAGCATACTGTATTGTTTTTGTTCTTATTGCTATATTGTTTTTTAATACTCATATTGGTTTTATTGTCTTACTGTTTTTACTGTGTCTGCCTTTGCTACTGGAAAGCACTTCGGTAGGTCACTGGCTATTTGAATATGCTATATAAATAAAGTTGACATCTACGTTGATGTGGACATTGATAGCGCCAGCAATGCTGATCAACTAACAGGGTGCAGGGAGGATTGCATCTGTCAAATGAGCAAAAAAGCACACATAATCCATTTAGCATGTTTGCTCTCATCGCAGTATACATGCAGATGATCAGAACGCACAAAAAACTGGGAGGAGGAGATGCAAATGTAATCATTCAGCGCCCACAATGTGATTTGTCAATGCTGCAACTGACTGTGAATGGTGTTTTTGAGTCTACATTTAGCAGGTTTGAAACATAGGTGAAAACAAGCACACCATTATGCACAGAGGGGTGGGAAACAGGGGTCACATTAACCACATTTTTTCTGTCATTGACTGAATTTTTCGATGAATGATGGAAAACTGTTGAGGCTGTCTGTCATTATAGTGGGCTGGAAAAGGGATGATCCAGTGTGCCATCATACTCATGCAGACACACACATAAAGTAAACCCTGTTTTTTGCGCTCTAATTCATCATGGAGGAGGTCATTAAACCGTGTTTAAAAGATCTCCATAGCTGGCTATGAAGGAGAATCACCCAGTTTGTCATTCAGAGCTGACTGTAAGACACTCTCCACACACTGACAGAGAGTTTATGAGCTGTGAGAGTGTGACGCTATCAGTGTGCAAAAGGCAAGAGTACCCACATGGTCTCTGTGTGTGTAACTTTAGGACTGCCATACACATGAGAAGTAATTGATGATGGAGCTGTGCAACTGTGTTTATACTGTCAGATTATTTTAATTAAAATCAGAAAAGGAAAATCAAAACTTCCTACTTCATGGCTTTGTTTTAATTATATACAAGCTAATGCTAACATTTATCCAAAGATGTCATTTTATGCTAACAGTTATTCAAACGAATTATGTCAGGGCAGATCAGTTCAAACATGTTTGTTCAACAGATCAAATGTGTCATAAATCGTAACAGTGCAGTCTCGGTTAGACAAGACTGTTGTTTCAGTTGGAAAGGGCTGGGGGGCCAGTTTCTCCATTTTGCATCCTGTGGTTTTGCTGAACTGCGAGAACTTTGGTTGGTTGAACTTCTGCCTTAAGTCTGACCTTTACCTAGCTGTTATGTTTCTTCCCTGGCAGACAGCTTATGAAACCAGACATGATCTTAACATGTGAAAAGTTGGTACCGCCCAATCCTGATGTGTATAAGATTTTGTGTAAACTTGTGTTCAATGCTCTTTGCCTGTACATCCGCTGTGACGTGCAGAACAGAGCCCTCAGCAGCGGAGTAATTTTATTTTCTTTTGATTTGTCTCACATATTGTCAATAAATGATTGGCTAACCGATCTAATCTGGACTTCTGCCTTCTTCCAAACAAAACATAAATTTCAACAGCTTCAAGCTTTATTTTTTGCTTACTGCTTCTCTGCTCACAAACTCCTTGGTGACAGCCAGTTGCACAGGCACATCCTTCTTTACAGAGGGCACTCTGCACCACTTTTGCACTTGTTATAAATACACACAGTAAATCCCTCATAACACACCCACTAATAGCATAGGCATTTTTTTAGTTTGCACACAGTTTAGCAGTCATTATGTTGGATCTTAGTAGATCAGGCCCTCAGTGGAACTTGGAAGGTAAAGATAAAGGAGTGCCAACAAAGGGACTGAGAATACAGTTGGATCAATGAAGAAATCATTCCCCCCAGTGTGTGAAAACTACAGTGAATTTTGAACATTAGCATTTGGTAGCGTTCGCTCATTCATCCTCTGTTCATTTAGGAGGAGATTACTTTGGTTCCCATTGTATTTGTTTACTTTACTTTATTACTTACTTTAATAATTGTTCTGTTCTTTTTCAACTCTTTTTATTTTGGCATTCCTTATGAAAAAAAGATCAGTCTGCCTGTCTGAATATTTACTTTAAATGAGTGAAGGAAAAGAAACCACCTGCTGATGCACTGCAGCCTTGAAAAAGGTCCAGACTGTCTCTGAACCACATGAGGTGATCTTTTAAAGGGCCGTGTCCCTGCCTCCTCTCCTATTCCTCCACAGACCAGCCACTAATTAAATTAACCCTGAGGATAATTCTCTCCTTCCAACTCAACAGCAATTAACAAATTGTGGTTTAAAGTCTTTTGTTCAGCCTGAGGGACAGTCGTTTTATATTATCCTGAGGTGGCTTTAGCAGAGCGCCACTGTCAAATGTTTGCAGACCCTGGTACCAGTTATTGGGCTGTTAAAGTCTTCAGGTTTGCTCCGTGAAAAGGGTTTTGTCATAAATAAAATATTTTATCAAGTATGAAGCACGCATCATGAAAATGGGCTCTTCAGGAGGCACTGAGATGAGTAATAGGATTGGCTAGTAGTGTTTGAATGATAAGTGTGGACTTGTGAATGATTGCGATGTGACCTCTCCAGTACTGTTGCTGTTTTGTTTTTGGCTGATAGATTCCTGCAAATGTTTCACTTCACCCTCCACATTAATGATGAATGAAAACAGCAACTTGACCTGCTGGTGGAGGCAAACAGTACGAGGAAGTAGCTTTACTTTCTGATTGCTTTAAAAGATATATTTAAGATAAACATGTTATTTCTGCTTCAAGAGCGGATGTGTGTTTGAAATGCAGCAGAGCCACTGAATGAGACTCAAAGATCTGATGAACAAAGTCTGAGGAAATCTGTCTGTTGAGCATCAGTAACAGCAGAGTCTAAGCTTAAAATCAATTTATTTGGTTTTGTTGTTGCTGAGAACATATTTAAGATCAGGATGACTGCAGTAAGGCTCAAAATCACATCAAATCCCTTATATCATGGCAATAAAACATGATTCTGAGTCCTTTACTTCTTCTCTCTCTCTCTCTCTCTCTCTCTCTCTCTCTCTCTCTCTCTCCAAATCTCTCTGACTCTGAGGTCCTACATTCTCTTGTTCTGCCCTTTACCTTGACATACATGTAACATACATGTGCTGTGCAGCTCATACCTGTCTCAGCACTCATTCATCTGTATGCTCTCTGCCGCGTCGCTCCGCCTCAGTCGACTCCAGCGAGCGCCGGCCTTCACAGCTCCCTGAGGTGGAACTGCCTCGTTCCCCAGGAGAGTTCAGCAAGGCTGTACCCCAGTGTATGACGTGTGTGTGTGAGTGTGTGTGTGTGTGTGTGCGCTGTATTTCATGGCTTTTATCCTTTCAAGTCGTTGTCATGCTCTGCAGTGAAATTGAATCCAAAGTAAGAGTTCATGGACATTAATCAGGTTGTTCCTGATTGACTTGCAGTCTGGCCACATATCACATAGAGCTTTTGGAGATAACATCTTCTCTCTAATCTGGGGAAAACATGCTGTCATGACTTTGGCAGGGTCTTATTTGTGATCAGTGCTTTCCCAGCCAACCCGATCAGTTTGGTGGGATTATTTTTTACATTTCCATTATTAAAAGTTAGGAAACATATCATTTTAGTATAATTCTTGTTTTAATGCACCATCCTAACCTAGCCTAACCTAGGATGGAGACACGGCAGTCTAAAGGTGCCCACACACCAAATGTGACAATCACTCTTCATGTAAAGTCAATGTACAGCCACAATGGGGCGGGGTTAAGGCACCGGCGACGCGACAGGCACATTCAAGGCGACCGTATAATGGTAGCACACGGGGCATGTATAGTGCCGCTCCTAAAACTGCATTAATCGTCCAAAAACGCATTAGTTTCACCAATATTTCATCATGGTCCGCTCACACTACTCCTCTACGACAGTCCGGTGTCACTCCAGACATGTTTTTATGACTGTTCTGACCTCTGACTGTGCTACCATTATACGGATGTCCGCTGCTCAATTTTGGATCTAAATATCTCCTGAAGCACTGTTTGGATCAGGAAAGCCTTCTGGGTGAGTATATTGTTCTACTTCATTCTATAAACAATGTGAAAGCTGTAGAAACCAAACTTATCCTTTAAGGTTGGGGTCTTCAAAGGTGCCAGCAGCCAGGAGTCTATCATGCCCCCTTCTGAAGGACTCTGACATCTGTGGACAGCCATTAGCACCCTAGTGCAAGTCCCCAAGCTGGTCTGGGACTGGAACTGTGAGTTTTCCAATCCAGTTCTGTTTAATGTTTTATCTTATTTTAGATTAGATTTATTCAAAATCTAAAAATAATTTGTGAAGAAAAGGGTTTGCCAGATCAGAGGTCCCCAACCACGGGACCATGGACCATAACCAGGCTGTAGAGAACCAAAATTTAATCTAATGAAAAATGTTTTTTATTAATGATGTGTTTTATTTTGAAAGGATTATGATATTTCCTCATTTCCACTTGTGTAGCTTGACGATGCAGACTTAACTCTCAGGCTCTCTGTCCCTGTCAACACCACAATGAGTGATGGAATAAAACCTTAATAAAACTGAAGACTTTCTTCGCCTGCCGCGCATGCGCAGTACGGCTCATTGTTTCAGGGGCAACCGCCGGCTACTCAACAACTTTCTTCTTCCAGTTTTGTGCAAAATGGACGAATATCTATCGGATGAAGATGTTGTGGAGGAGAACTTTGAATATGATGGGTGTCCTTACAGTTTCGAGCCAGAGTTTACAGATGAGGAGCTCATCGAAAGGAGAACGCGGAGGCAAAGAGAAGAACAGCTGGCCAGAGAGCAGTCTTCAGTTCAGAGGTCAGCACAGTCACAAAAACATGGGTGAAGCGACCCCGGACTGTCGTGGAGGAGTAGCCCGAGTGGACCATGATGAAATATTGGTGAAACTAATGAGTTTTTGGATGATTAATGCTGTTTTAGAAGCGGCGCTATACATGCCTTGTGTGCTACCATTATATCGGTGTCCGCCGCTCGATTTTGGATCTTAATATCTCCTGAAGCACTGTTTGGATCAGGAAAGCCTTCTGGGTGAGTATATTGTTCTACTTCATTCTATAAATAACGTGAAAGCTGTAGAAACTGAACTTATCGTTTAATATAACTTAGTTCTCATGATATGTATCTAAAAGTTGAGTGAGTTGACTGAGTAAGACTCAGCGCAAGACTGAGTTTTACGCTCACCATTGGCAACTCATCTGTCTCCCCCTCCCCACAGGTCAAGAGTCTGGGTGTCGTCCTTGACGGCACTCTGCCATTCCACTCTCACATCAATAACGTTACCCGGTCTGCATACTTTCATCTCCGCAACATCAACCGCCTCCGCTCCTCCCTCACCCCCAGCAGCACCGCCATCCTGGTCCACTCACTTGTTACCTCCCGTCTGGACTTTTGCAACTCTGTCCTATCTGGTCTCCCCCTCAAGTCCCACCACAAACTTCAACTTGTACAGAATGCTGCTGCCCGGATTATAACCAGGACTCCCACTTTCCACCACATCACCCCTGTTCTGCAACAGCTGCACTGGCTACCAATCATCCACCGCATCAGCTATAAAATCCTGCTCCTCACCTTCAAAGCCCTCAATAACCTCGCCCCGCCGTACCTCAGTGCTCTCCTCCTCATCAACAAACCCAGCCGCGCTCTCAGATCTTCATCCTCCCTCAGCCTCAACATTCCCCCAGCCCGATCCAGAGCCTTCAGTCGCTCTACTCCCCGTCTCTGGAACTCCCTCCCACCGGACATCCGTGATATTGACTCATTGTCTGTTTTCAAATCCCGCCTCAAAACCCATCTATTCCACCTGGCCTACTCAACCTGACTGTCCCCCACCCATCCTATCTTTTAAATCACTTTTCCTTTTAAACTTTTATCCATTTTCTTGTTTTTAACTTTTGTTGAAATGCTTTTAATCTATGTTTTGTACGGCGTCCTTGGGTGTCTTGAAAGGTGTCTTGAAATGAAATGTATTGTTATTATTATTATTAAAAGGCACTGGAGGCACATTAATATGCTTAACTTCCTGATGTGAACTGATTCAATTCAGAGGACAGAACAGATAAATATCCATCCATAATCAATAATCAGATCAGTTCAGATTGATGACTGATGGACTGTATTTACAGCATTTCCTCTGTACTGGAAAGGTGTAGTGGTTTAATTAGTTGCCATGACAACAGGTGACTTTCAACCATCTATATTCCTAAATGTCATTGTTACACACAATTGAGCTCATGAATGTCTCTCCACTGGGGTTCAGAAACAAGCCCATGCCTCCCTCTGGTCTTTTGTTATGGTGAGTTATACTGTGCACAACATGTTTGTGGCAACAAAAGTGAAAATATAAGGACATTTCCTCATGCAGATAGTACACATCTAAACTATATGGTCAGGCCTATAAATGCCTGCAAATTCCTTAGATATAAGGGTGCAATCTTTTTTTTTTTACGGGTCCAAAATCAATTTAATCTCCCCTACAGGTAAATGAGAGCAGGAGAGCAATCAAAATGTAATTGTGTTAAAGACAAAATATGAGGTATAATAAAAAGTGCACCACTGAAAACATGCTCACAATATGCTCCCAGAGGAGATTTTTTTTTTTTTGCCTGGGGGAGTTTCCACTTCATGGATGCCAGTCTTATTAAGAGAACATCAAGGACAAAGTGGGTTTGTAGTCTTTCCAAGTTGGCAGTGTGTCATTAGAGATAAATAAAACCTCAGAGGAACTTTAATCACAAGGAGTTTGTGTTTGTAGCTGTGAGGAAAAAGGGGAATATTTTAGATTTCATTTCAGGCTCCATCATTGGTCAGGGTTTTGCCTGAATGCCCTAAATGAAAGAGGGCTTTCCTCTCTCTTATTGAGCCTCATACTAAATCCTTTGCCAGTGTTGATCACTCTACCATAATGAATTACAGTCTCCAGATCACGCTACTGGATGGTTTACAAAAAATATCACAAGCAGAAAGCAGTCTGCTCTGTTCTCACCTCTGGTGGTCTATAAATCCACAAAGGGATATCTCAAGAGTCACTGTTGAGATCACTTTTGTTGACTGTTTGCATAAAGTGTGTAACACTATGCCTACAAATTTATCGCAAACAGTTCCTTTCTCAGGCTGGCAACACACTGGACGATCCTCAGATCAGAATGCACTTTGAGTATGTGGTAGATCACAGACATAAAG
The DNA here is from genome assembly GCA_036419115.1 of Scarus forsteni. Lineage (NCBI taxonomy): Eukaryota > Metazoa > Chordata > Actinopteri > Labriformes > Labridae > Scarus > Scarus forsteni. The sequence continues at coordinate 72,209 of JAZDUH010000414.1, forward strand.
ACAGTTTCAACGGATTAATTCAAATCTAAATGGTCCTAACACACACACCAGATAGTTCAGTCAGATTTGAGTACACGTTTTGACAACAGAAACAAGATTTCACAAAAACCTACAGAGGAGGAGCCATGGTCCATGTATAATTTACTGATGGTCAACATTTAATAAAAAAAGACATATTCCTACAAGTGTCCTGCCCTAAACAAAAGTAAAAATATCATGAAGAACTTGGCCAAAATAATTTTAAATTGTGTTTTTGTTCACCGTTATGTTTGACAGTTTTAAAACTAAGACTTTCATGTCTGTGGCTGCAGGTGGATTTTCATGCTCTCATCAGCTTTTGTGAGTATGACACTGGAGGCAGCATGATTTACAGTCAGGAACATCAAACATGTTTGAAAACTAAAACTAGAGTTTATAGAGGAAAAGGATCAGTAAAGTAGTCGGACTGATGGCCTAACACTTGAAAATTATTGCAACATATTGCAAGTTACAATAAGCTGGTAACTGCGTCCACAATTTGAAAATTCTGGAACCAAATTACAACTAATGTAGTTAAAAAATGAAGCTCATACTCAAGTGAAAAAAACTACAGATCCCTGAGTGTTCACATGATGCTGATTAAAAGCCCTCCAGCTCTCACATCTGAAGACACCAGTTTGCAGCCTGGTTTAAAAAAACAGTCACTGGTTCATGTATTTTAGGGAAAGACTTTTGTTGCATCTTGCCCATTCTGATTTTTGTGAAGGAATTAATGTTTGACAAAGTCAAAGTTCTGATTGAAATGGCCAAAGGCCTGTGCTGTGTTATTTTTGTTCAGAGGGCCTTGAAATCCCCCCACAGTTTGTCGCTCTGTCTGTTGGCAAGATAAAATCAAGGTAACTTAGGGGGTGTTATTTTCATTGCACAGCGTGGGGTGGCAGAGCATGGCACACCCTGCGCAGTGATCATTTTTCTGGTGCACCACTGTAGTGCCCACATGCCACCAAAACCACCCAGGCAGGTATCCAGAGCTTCAATACGTTCTTTGTAACTTGTTGCAGACTTAGAACGGAGAGAGGCCAAACTGTGTGTGCCATATCAGCAGGAAGAGCGGCAGAGCGTGCAGGAGAGGAGGGACCACCTGGCTGCACAGCTCCGTCCTTAAATGTGAGTATATGCCATACATGGTTTGGCCACAACTTGCTCAGTCATATTAAATATATACAAAATCATTCATGGGAAAAATAAACTTTATTTAAATGCATCTCCTTCCTCTTCCTCGGGTGCTTGAACTGCTGGTTGCAGAAAAAAGGGGGGAGCCTAAGGAGAGCCGTCCTGCCCTGGTCTGGGGTCTCAATGGCCACCTGTGACGGGCGGGGGTGTGGATGTCCCTCTGCTACATCCACCAGCCTACCGAGGCTGGTGTCAATGAAGGAGAGATTGAAATTCTCACAGCACGTCACCAGCAGCGCATACAAAGGCAAGGAGAGGCATTCATTTGATTGGTGAAATCCACTCACACCTTCTCTCCTCCCTCTCTGCCACTTGCACTGGTGGGAGGGACGGAGGGGTGTGCTGGCGCAGGACTGCGCCCTGCATGAAAATTGCAAAATGCCCTGGACGCAACTTTGTTGGCTTGGAGCAGGGCAGGTGCCCCGTGCCTGCACATGGCCTACGAAATTAGACCCCGGAAACTTAGCAGACAAGCATTCAGGAACAAGGTCATTTCACTAAGGCTGTGTCCATTTCTGTCTATGTCTGTCTTGCTGCCAAAACTATGATCCAAAAAAGGTACAGTTTTTGACTGACCTCTTTGGCACATATATACATTAGTGTTGTGCTCAAGACCACACTATCCAAGACCAAGACTTGCCCAAGACCAGAATCCACTGAGACCAAGACAAGACCAAGACTTTTGGGAATGGAGACGGATTCAAGACCAAGACAAGTCGAGACCAAGACAAGACCAAGACCATCAAAATCAATTTCAAAAACAATGGAAAGGTGGAACAGTCAAGGGGAATGTCCCTTAGTATCACAACATGGGGAAGGTTGCAGTCATCACAGGGGAAAATAACACATGATTGAAGCTTTTTGTGTTCATCCTCATTCACATTAATGGATTTGAAAAGCAGCAGATCACTGCTGGTCTTGATCAGTCTTAATGGAAAATCCCGAGTCTGGCCAGTCCGAAACCGAAACAAGACCATGCAAAAATGCTCTCGAGTCCGAGACAAGACCAAGACCTTCAAAATGTTGTCTCAAGACCGGTCTTGAGTAACACAACACTAATATACGTGGCTCCACAACAGAAGCAAAACAGTGGAGATTTCGATTCATCTTCGGAGAAAGAACATCAATACCTCTCATTCCATTTCTCTTGGGTTTTTCCATTTCAATTTGATAAACGCAGTTCCACTTTTCTAATTCTAAGGACAACAGAAGAGACTTAAACTGAATAAACACTTTCTGTGAAGGTCTGGTGACAGACGCAGCTTTAATGTTCCTTCAGTCTGAATCATCTTGACTCCTGTTACACACTTCAAGATTTAATTCTGACAGAATAAAATGACACAGTGTCTCTAAACTAGCACTTATTAATACTACGCTGAAGGCCAACCCAGTGAGTAATCCATTTACCCATGAGGCATCTGTTCCGACCCATTTAAGATAAGTTCAGTGAGGCTGAAGCACTGTGTTCAAGTCTCTGTCTAATTGATCATTTGGACTGAGAGTGAAAGCACCTGTCTGACTCTGGCAAATTCATTTAGAGCTCAGATCTGCAGTAGAGCTCACATGGATTTCTATTTAGCAGCAAAGAATTTATGTTACAATTATAGAAAGAGACATCACCACAGTTACCTCCTCCTTTAATTTATTATTATGACATATGCTATATCTGTAGGATTTATTCAACATACAATACCAAATAAATTTCAACATAATATTCTCTTAAAGTTTATTAAATAGTTGTTATTAAAAAAAAAACATGGACAGCAGCTCCTGATTCAAGTAAAAGGTCTTTGACTGGACCAACTTTGCCTTTGGCCTTCATAAGGAGACAGTAATGCAACTTTTTTATCAAATATATTTCAGATAATTCTTAAGTTTGATGTATTCTTCTGCATCAAATTTACACCAAAAACCACAGTGGGAGAAACAGAAAGAGGACAGGAAAAGAAGGGTGAAGGTTGTTTAACTTGTGAACATGAATTGCACAGTGAACACTGGTGGCGTTTAAGCAATGTTGCATCAGCACATTTTCAGTAGATAGATTTCCACAGCACAGTATTTTTATGTATTTGTTTACTCATTTATATTTATTGTTTCTGGTAGAACTTACAGAATGCAATCCAAGCTGAGGGGAGATGAGCCAAGGAATATTCTGAAATGCTGCTGGTGTTACATCAGGGTTGTATTTCATGGTAAGAAAGACAACATAATTTATGGACAAGGTCCATGATTCAGAAGAGGCTTGCAACATGCTTTGATTGTTTTTCTGCTGAACGTGTCTTACATTTTTTTTCTTTGGTTGCACTTTTGGTTTCTGATGCAAGTCTTGTTTGTATTCCAGCAGAATTAAAACTTTATTTAAGGAGGAAAAACTCAACTATCAGTCCTGCCTCTAAGTTACAGGGAGGGCCAAGAGAGTTGGAGAGTGCACAAAGAGACTTAATTACCCATCATGACCCGTAAGCCAAAAGGTCTTATCGTACAAGCTATGGCTATTAAATACTAAGACTTTTCTTATGAGAATTAACCACCTGGTTCACAGTCACACCAGGCGTTAAGCAGGAAAGGTTAGGTATTCAAACTGTTTTTGCAGTGCAGATGGATCACCATAATTCAGAGTCTGTATTCAGGCAGATTCATCTTGCCAAATGATTGTGAGCGGCCCAATCAGAGTCTTTACACAGTCTTTCCAGTCTTTTTACAATCAGATTGAAAGGTCAATCAGATTAGAAATGTCTCATGTAAAAACCTTAGCCAATCTGATTCACCCGGATCTGATTGTATTTCGGATCGGATTGTAAAAGGTAGTCTACGCTGATTGATAATCCGCTCCATGCTTCATGTAAACGGCTGAGTGGAGCGGATTGGGTTGATAGAGAGGATTGTTCGGTCTAGACAGGCGCTCCGTAGTACAAAAGAGGCACATAGTGACGTACGCAGAGCGTGCCCAAACAAACATGGCGAACAAACAGAAGAACTGGACAGTGGAGGAAACAAACTTTTTAATAGAAACCCTGCGAGAGCTAAAAATGACTTCAGAGCCTCAAATAATTGTAACCATAACACAATAAGCGTCCCCAACAAAACACAACGTGGATCCATCTTTCTAGAGGTAAACAGGAAGCAGGAAGTGCACCTCTTCTTCTCTTACACATTTGCAGGTAGTGGCGGAGTGACCTTCTGGGCATGTCAAAAAAACAATACAATCAGATTCAGCTGGGGCCATGCAAATGTGGATTGAAAGTGGAACTCTTTACTCAAAGTTCATGTATACAGGTCGAATCAGATTCACTTAATCCGATCGATTTCAATCAGATTGAGGAAAACTACCCATGTAAACCAGGCCTGACTGCTGATGTGAAGGCATAAATGCCAGCAGCTTCAGGAACGTTTTAGATTTTGACTGCATTTTCTTTTCCCTCTGCACATGGCTCTGTGCCAAGAATTTTCTTTGTCAAAATAGCAAATTAGAGATCAAAACACCCCAAATGCTGTGCAGCATGCCTTTTTAGACAACATGCTCTATGACATCACAATAGTCTGTTTTCCTCATTTCCATCACTGCAGTTTGCTGCTCAACCTTTAAATGTAAGATCAGGGATTGATTTTAAAAAAGGAGAAATTAAACCTCTTGAACAGACTCCCTGCCAATGATTGCACAGGTGGATTCAAGTACCATTAGTTAGGCTAATGAACAACTGAAATTAAAGGATTTAAAAAACTGCTGATTAAGTCAATGCCCGCATTATAAATGCATTAAAAGATCAACAGTGGAAACTAAAAGTATTACATAAAGTAGTACAAGTGCAAATTTTGTCAAACCTAGGATAAAGTCAACTTTTTCATTTTGTTCAGAGCAGCAGTGATCCTAATTAACTGACAGCCACAGGAATTACTGTACATTCTGCCTTCTCGCCATCAGGATCTGAACAGGAAAATGGCCCTAAATTGGAGCTCAGGTTGTTCTATTGTTAAATGTCCCAGAGGAACAGGGTGAACATGAGGACACTCTAATGCCGCTCATCTTTGCAGGGTGTTACCTAAACTCCTAAACCCCCAAAGTGTGGATCTATGAAACGTTACATCAGCCCGCGCTCCTGTTTTCAACATGTCTCATTAGCAGTCTGATCCCCCCCGCCTCCTCCCCCTGTGTTTCCCCTCTTCTCCTCACCATTACAGCCCCAGCTTTTAGTCATCCTCATCGTGTCTTTCTTTCAAACACTAATGATCTTCTGTACGCTGGGATTAACTGCGGCAGCGGCCCTCCATGGCTGAAATTAAATTACAGTCACAAATCCCCGGTGCGGTGCCCCAGAGAGGGCCAATTTTCTCTGCAGCTGCTTTGGGATTTTGGAGAGTGAGAGTACAGTACAATCTGAAGAAATCTGTCACAGGGAACATTGAGAAACAGCGACAGGGAAATAAAATGTAGAGTTGTAGAGCTGATAAGAGACTTTGGTTATATAATATACCCATGCTGTGTGAACTTTTAACTTAAACTTTAGGACTACAACTTGTTTTCTGGCAGAACTTTTCTTATGACACTCTGCATCTGTTTTCTGCAGAATGAGTAAATCACTCTGAGTAAGTGGAAGTCTCTATGAGTCCACGGGCTCTAATCAGAGACCAGGCGCAAGCGCAGGCGCACCTGCCTGCGCCGCCTTCGCCAGGCGCACTGGGTGTGACCAGCGACTTTGCAAGTTTCCTGCAGTGCCAAGACAGGCGCACTCATGGCGCACAGGGGCGCAGAGCTTGCCCGTCCCACGCCCACGCCTCTGCCTCTCGGCGCAAATGTCAGAGTAGGAGGAGAATAGACGTGAGTGGGATTATCACAGCCGATCGCCGTCTTCACCAATCAAATGAGCGCCTCGCTTTTAAATGCGCTGCGAGGCGCAGCGCCTGATTGGTCTGAATGATCCCCGCTGCTGGAGACGGTCAGAGCTGCTGTCATTCAGCAGGCACGACAGCGGGCGCGTCACCGCAGGGCCAGCTCCCGGGACAGATGTAATCTGTTCCTTTGTCATTAATAGGAGTAAAAAAATAAGAGACAGTTACACCACAGCTGGCTTATCCATTCATAATACTTGTGATCCACCTGCACTCCTGGTTTGTCATCGCCAAATAGCAGAGCCTTTAGTGATACTGTATACTCTCCTGGTGTCTCCTCCTCATCCTCCTTGCAATGATGTAGCCTACTCTATCTTTTTAGATCACGTTAAAAATAAAGACTAAAATAGAGGAATATGGGAAATCACGGGTAAATCCTGAGTGACAGACATTTATTTTCTCTCCTTTTTCTTCGTCTTTTTTTTTTCCCTCTTTTCTTTGAATTTAATTAAATGAGAGAAGCCAGATATATACTCAGTATCAGATGTTAAGGCTGTTTATTGTTGACTTGTAAAATGTGCATCAAACTTCCAGCTGCCAGGTGAAGTTTCTATTATGACAAACGGCTTTAATCCGACATCAGATGTGACGGGACAATTAATATAGATACAATTGTATATGCTGGTTCAGACGGTTACATTAAATAGTGATTGCTGTGATTGTTTATTGCATTAAAATGTGCCTGACACTCTGGAAACCTGCCTCTGAGGCGTGCCCACATGTGCGCTTGTCACCAAATTACAGCTGCGGAGTGTGCGCTCCGCCCTGCGCCGAGGTTAGACCAGGTTGGAGCTGGCGTGCTTTCAGCGCACTTTCTGCACTGTTTTTTGGCACGAAATTGTCACTGTGCCACTCGAATCTGTCGGCACCTCCCCCAGGTGCGCCTTCACCTCCCCCCTGGTGCGCCGTCACACCCATCTCTGCGCAGATGGTCTACCAAATTGTCATGCAAGACGAAATTAACACTGCGCCAGGCTTGCGCCCCTGCGCTGCGCCACTGAAATTAGAGCCCCACGTTTAACTTACCCACATCCCACTTCTATGATTTGCTCATGTTTCTTAGTTGGAGAAACAAATGATGGGAAAAGAAAAACACTTAACAAGAAAGAGTTTTGAGGTTCAGCTGCACAGTTACCTAGCAACACAGACTGTAATGGAAAAACTGAGCGACCAGATGAAATATTTCAATATACTAATGAGTTTTCCTGACCATTACAGTGCAGTTTTAGGAGCGGACATCTGTATACATGCCCTGTGTGCTACCATTATACGGCATGTCGTCACGATTTTTCTAAATATTTCTCATGCACTGTTACAGGAAAGCCTTCTGGGTTAGTATATTGTTCTACTTCATTCTATAAACAATGTGGAAGCTGTAGAAACCAAACTTTTCCTTTATAAGCGTTTTCATTTGTAGCTCCAGCTCAAGTCAGCTCCATTTTACATGGTTTAAGTACAAACACCCACAAGGTAAGGTCCTTCTCAGAGCTGCAAGGCTCTCCTGCTTGTGTTGTTACTGAGTGTTTATATTATCACATTGGTGGCATTCACTTGGCCAGTTCTTCTTTCGCCAGGTGGGCTCACACTCACCTGGTGGCCTGGTATCTAATACCTACTAGGGTCACAAGAGGCTGTTCCACCTGACATTGGTTGAGGTAAAGGTACATCCAGGACTAGTCACCAGCCAATCCCAGGAATAACATACAGAGACAACCCTTCACATACCAACTCAGACCTGTAAGGTGGAAAAAGTCCAATGTTGTTGTGCATCCTTAATCATTTCTTTTGCTGGCAAATCCTGGCATTTTTGAGTGTATTCTAAACATTATCTGCAAAAACAACTTTAGATATTGTACCTTTAAACTGGCATATTATAAGGTATACAATGGTCGTAGCTTTGGTCATATTTGTTAAAAAAGTATCTGTATTGGAAGCAATCAAGGCAGGGCGGACCCTTTGCACAGGCAGTATAGGTAAGTTCCGGAGGTGCCTGTTGTCCAGGGGGAGGGAGAGGGCTGGTCCCTAACCCAGCTCACATTAATGAGAGGCTACTAAACTGTTCACACATTCATACTTACAGCCAATTTAGAATCTCAAGTTAACTCGAATATACATTTTTGGTCTATGAGAGGAAACTGGACCACACATACATGTAGCCTATGGGGAGACATGCAGACTTCACACGGTGAGGCTTTGACAGCTTCAAGAGTCAAACTAGCAGCTGCCTTGCAAGGTGATGAGAGTACTAACCTGCTGCACCACTTTGCAGATTTACTAAATCATCACATTGTTTTTTCTTGCAGAATCACACCTGTGCATGTTTGTATAACACGGTTTAAGTCAATAAAAGCATGTTGTCGGTTCTATGTGATGACGTAGCAGGAATATGTGATGACGTAGCAGGAATCGAATGGCTTCTCGTTTCTTAGCTGTGTTTCACCCCTTTCCCTTGGCTCTCAAAAGAGAGGCCTAAGGGGAAGGGGTAAGAGGAAGTGAAAGGGCTAAGGGGTAGAATTGGGATTCACCCTAAGACTGAGCAAGATCAGTGAGGTGACCTTGACTTCCATAATTTGATGTCTTAATGTGATGAAGGCATACTTTAACCCCTCTTGCAGAATTATCATTTACCTGAATAAGAGTGGTTGCACTAAAATATTTGCAGAGAACAGCAGCTTGGAATAAGTGCACCCTTCTTTTCCCTGCAGCGTGGAGTCTTACTGCTGAGCTCTGCCACACTCAGAGCCTGTCAGCCATCTCTGTGATCTGAGGAAACTTGCAGCAGAACATTGTTAAACCTGCGCTGTTAGATAGTAGGGATGTAGCTGCCTCTTTCCCCCTCACCTACTGACTCCCTCAACTGCTTCCTGACGCATGTAAGCCTCCCATCAACCCCAGCCTTTGGCGCTGCCTATTAGCACCACCAACGAAGAGTTCCCAGCAGGGCGTCTCAAAGTAATAATATGTGTGTGCAGGAGGACAGTCAGACTGGCACGGAGAGTAAAGGGGGTGCGCTGCTTATTTAAAGCCCATTAAATAAGAAATTGATGCTCAGTTGGTGTATTAAAATAGTTCATTAAAGTCTCCTCAGTGTGTGCAGTTAATTAAGAGAAACAGCTTGAGTCATGATTCTTCTACATATGGGATAATAATTGCTTAAGTCATCATGACACAGTGTTCACTTACACTGTCTAATCATTTTGATGAGGGCAGAAAAACAGAGATGTTAAAATATGGTTTGTAATTTATCTAATCTCGAAGTCATTCATAAAATAATTTTTAACTGCTGAGTCTTTTCAGACTTTTATTGGACTGTTAATAGTCCGTTACATTAACATGGCATTTATAGCAGACCATTCAGGGCACCATTTAACACATTTACGGCAGCAGGACTAATTACATTTTACCTCTGCTGGAGGAGACGAATAGTTTTACTCACAGAAAAGTACAGGGACCTTCCCCAAGTCGAACAGAAGGTTAGCTGGGTTTAATAAGAATAAAGAAGCAGGAGGGGTAATGGCAAATGGCCAAAGGGATGAGTGGCACCGGGATTTGTTGCAAACTGTTAATTAACTCAGAAAACTAATCAGTCAATCACATGTCATCAACTCAATGCTTGTACGCATGCTCGAGTTCAAACCAAAATTCAAAATGGAGAAGAAAAGCTATTTAAATTACTTTAAAGCGGCTACAAGCTGGTCTGAGTGTTTCATCTATCCATCTATCTCCTTTTTTTTTTTTTTTTACAGAGAATGGAACAAAGAAAGAGAGCATATCTAGGAAAGACTGTTCTCCAAACTGCTTTGTTGTTGCCTGAGGTCCCAGAAGAAAGGCCATCGTGGTTTGAGATGAGAGAGAGAGGCAACAGTAACTCATATCGCATCACCTCCAACCAAAGTATGCAGGTGTTTATTACTGGTTAAACAGCACATTTCACATATGGTTGTTTTCAGAGCTGGATTGTTTGGGAGAATTGTTCTGAAACAAGTGAACAATATGAGCTCAGCAATTAATCTTTGAATTGGTATATACAAATTCTCTAAGTTCTCAGAAAAAAAGGGATGCCAGCTCGCTTCCAATCAACCTCGAAACAATGAAAATACAATCCAGCAACCAGCACAAACAGGGTGACAAGTTAACTCATCACACTGCTGTAGTGGGAAATGCAGCAGCAGTCATAAGAGGTAGAGCAGGACTCAGTGACATGGACTTATTCACAAACTGGTTTATTTTACAGAGTTTAGTTCAGCTTGTTTAAGCAGGAGGATTTGTCCTTTAAAAGCTGTCCTTGACTCTTCTGCACTGCTGACAGTCTCTGCTGATGCCTCTACTGGTGTTCTGATGTAATAAGTTGTGCTCAAGAACACACTATCTGAGACCAAGACTGCACCAAGACCATGACAAGACCAAGACTTTTGGGAGTCGAGACCGAGTCGAGACCAAGACCTAGAACAAGCCGAAACCGGGACAAGACCAGGTCCATCAAAATTTATTTTCAAAACCATGACAAGGTTGAACAGTTATGGTGGGTGTCCCACAGTCACAACACCGGGAAGGTTTAACTTCAACTTTATTATAGTCCCATGGGAAAATTGTTTTTCAGCAGCAGGCATCAGTACACAGGTTGCAGTCATTACAGAGGAAAATAACACATGAATTGAAGCTTTTTGTTGTTTTACCAAGTGCTACTCCTTGTTAACATTAATGATGTTGAAGAACAGTAGAACAGTGCTAGTCTTGATCATGCTTGATGGAAAATCCCGAGTCCGGCCAGTCCGAGACCGAGACAAGACCAAGTAAAAAAGCTTGCGAGTCCGAGACAAGACCAAGACCTTTAAAATGTGGTCTTGAGACCGGTCTCGAGACCAGAACCGGTCTTGAGTAACACAACACTAGTAATAAGTTACCATGCTACCAGGTGTTCTCTATGGTTTGCTGTGGTTGTGAGAGAATGGTAATATGCGCTCCTCCTTGTACGCAGAGTTTGCTTACACTGATATTGCATTCAGGATGAGCAATACTGACTGTGACATTCTATTGTGAGGTCTTACTTGAGCCTGGTCTGGACTCAACACCACTTTAAAATACTATGATGTCAACATGAAATGATCTAAAGGAAACATACAAATTTTTCGTGTTGAATCAGAACAAAGCAGCTGAGCTTAGGTGTGAGACTAGCTGGGATCAGATGGGTGAAAGCAGTTAAAGGCCACACCTGGTGATCCTACCGTCAGCTAAGAACAGGAAAGAGGTTGAAGTTCACACAGGTTCATGCAAACTAGACAATAACAGACTGTAAAAATGTTACCTGATCCTGTGAGTCAGTACCTCTGCAGTCACATCCAGTTAGTGGGGTAAGAATTTAGCAGGAACATGACAGCATGTATCCATCCTGTCTTTCATCAACAGGTATTTCTTCAGCACACTTTGGGACTCTTTGTACCATGTGGTTTCAACCCCATGAACACAGTGTACTCGTCTTATGATGGATACTTCCAGCTCCTTGTCATAAATCATCAGATCATCTCAAACTGGTTTATTGAACACGATGAGCTCATTCTACTCCAATACCCTCTACCAAGTTTGTAGAATTGGCTAGGGTCGCTAGGGACACATTCCTATCAATATTATGCCAATACCCACTGCTGCCCCTTCATATATGCAAAACGTGGTGGGTGTAGGCCACATTTTGTGCTAGAGGACGCATTCTCCACCATTTGATACAGCCACGATCTGCTCTGTGTAGAACAGGCCTGATATTTTCCATTCAAAGTCTGGCTGTCATCGTCGTTGTCTGTGTTTTTGCAGTGCAGCCCATGTACCTGTGAACATTTGATGTGAATGCAACTGAATCGCTTGGCGTCTTTGGGCACTCACACTGCTGTGTGCCAGTGAGCGTAAAGACACAGACAGACCCGCATCCCAGGGACAGTGAGGGATCATCGGTCACTGTGTGTGATTTAATGATTCAAACGGTGTCTTGATAGCTCATGTGCGCTGTTAAAGTGAACACGAAGTCTCCAGAAATGCCGAGTCAGCCTTTTGATGAATCAAAACTCAACGTTCTTTATCAGTCCAGTCCAGTTCTGACCCACTGTTTCACTCACTCACTGCTTCCTAAATGATAAATTCATCCTGTGGTTTCCTCTATCACATATTATCCATGATTTAAAAACAGTCTTTAAGGGATCAAATACAATCTACTAGTGCAGCAGTTCTCAACTGGGTGGAGGCCTGTCAGTAGGTCTTAGAGAGCTTTTTTCACTGGACAGCAAATCAGGTAAAATATGATAAAAATGTCTTCATTGTATGGAGGCCCTAAACAGACAAACATACATCAGAGTATGTCAGAGTGTACCCACTAGAATAAACCAGGCTACACCACTGGAAGGTGGGCATGTATGTTGTTGAAATAAAAAGAAAAACTTTGTGGCATGAACACCCAGCTGCTAGCCTGCAATCATGAAACAGAAGAGAGGATAATTCTGTCTGGATGTGGATTGGAGATCAAATTTCCCTACTACCCTGATTATTATTTTGTTAATGTCATCTCTGTTAAAAAAGGAGTGATTAATAGTCGACCAGTTAGTGACGGTGGGCTCTAATTTCGTAGACCAAGCGCAAGTGAGGCGGACCTGCCCTGTGCCTCGCCTGCGCGGACTGGGTGTATCCAGGGCACTTTGCAAGTTTCCAGCAGTGTGCAGAGAGGCACACTGCAGGCGCAGAGAGGTGCTCCCACACCCACACCCCTGCCCCTCCGCGCAAGTGCCAGAGAGGGAGGAGAAAAGTCATGAGTGGGTTTAACACAGCCAAGTGTTGTCTTCACCAATCAAATGACCGCCTCCTTGCCTTTAAATGCGTTGAGGCAGAGGCGCAGCCTCTGATTGGTCTGTCTGATCCCCGGTAGCGAAGACGGTCAGAGCCACTGTCCCTTCAGCAACAAGGAGAACAGACTGGCCCTCGGGGCACACATCGGAGGCCACCAAGTGCGTCACCGTGTGGACCATTAACCGGGACAGATGTAACCTGTTCCTTTGTCATTCATAGGAGTACAAAATTAAGAGACAGTAACACGGCAGCTGGCTTATCCATTCATAATGCTTGTGATCCACCTGCATTCCTGGTTTGTCATCGCCTAATAGCAGAGCCATGAGTGATATATTGTGCTTTCTCCCAGTGTCTCTGCCTCATCCTCTTTACAATAATGTACTCCATCTTTTTAGATCACTTTTAAAAATAAAGACTAAAATAGAGGAATATGGGAAATCACAGGTAAATCCTTAGTAGCGTGCATTTATTTTCTCTCATCTCCGTCTTTTTCTCCCTCTTTTTTTAATTAAATGAAATGAGAGAAGCCAGATATTTACTCAGTATCAGATCTTAAGGGTGTTTATTGTTGACTTGTAAGATGTGCATCAAACTTCCAGATGTCGCCAGGTTAAGTTTCCATTATGACAAACGGCCTTAATCTGACTAATGTGACGAGACAATAAATATAGATCCAAGTGTATATGCTGGTTCAGACGGTTACATTAAATAGTGATTGATGTGATTGTTTATTGCATTAAAATGTGCCTGACACTCTGGAAACCTGCCTCTGAGGCTTTGTTGACGTGTTGACACCAAATTACAGCTGAGGAATAGACCAGGTTGGAGCTGGCGAGCTTTCAGCGCACCTTCCGCACAGTTCTTTGGCATGAAATTGTCACTGCTCCAACAATCCGTCGACACCTCCCTGGTGCGCCGTCACATCCCCCTGGTGCGCCGTCACACCCATCTCTGCGCAGACGGTTCTACCAAATTGGCAAATTGGCAGAGCGAAATTAACACTGCGCCAGGCTTGCGCACCCTGCTCTGCGCCACAACATTAGGGCCTGGTATGTTAGGCCAGGTTCCAGGTTTCCATCGGTCTGATTTGGAGGGGCTCAGAATGAAATTCTTGAGCACTTTCATGACCCCACCTTTGCCCTCTACAGTCACTAAATCTCAGTCCAATAAAGCACCTTTGAGTTTGAATTTATTTAAGGATAGCCCTCTGAGATGTAGCATCTCATTTTCAAGGGGATCCCTAAAAAGACATAAACAGAGAGCACAAAATGCATTACAATACATTAAAATATAAGCATACATATATTTAACAAATACAGACATCTTGTCCCACAAAACACAGACAAAACATACATACACAGGTCAGTTAGTGATCAGAGAGGCAAAAAGACAAAAGAAAGCAAATTAGAAACATGAGCAATTTATTTTGAGACGGGAGTGTAGTGACATCCTGGAACAATGAGAAGAAGTAGTAAAGTGCAATTAAAGAGTTTTTTCCAATCTGGTGGGGATCTATGTTTGAATGATCTTTTACCAACTTCATTCAAGATTCTGGAAACAAAAAATACAGCAGTACATATGTCTGAGTATGGCGAATTATATGTAATAATGAGTACTTTTTTTATAATTAATACTTTATTGAACATTTGAACAAACACTGCCACATCAAAGTCTATAAACCTAATAGTCTGTTCATCATTTTTTAAGGTTTAATAAGATAAAGGAATCAATAATACATTTTAAATACAAAGGTAAGATAATAAATAAAAAATATAATGCAAAAAGAATATCAAAGTAGAATAAGACAAAGACTTAATGAAATATGAAGTTAAAGAAATCATCCTTAATATAAATATACTCACTTTAACACGTTAGACATGTATCTTTACATTTCCCCAAAGTCTATCAAATTAAAAAATAACAATAATAGAAATTAAATGACAAAAAAATAAAATATAATCATAATAATAATAATAATAATAATAATAATAATAATAATAATAATAAAATGTATGTGTATCTGTTCTTCAATTAACAAGCACCATAATTCATGCATTTATTCAAGGTTAATCATTATTGTGTACAATTTATTATATTCAGCTTAAGCCCTTGCAATAATGAGTACTTTTAAATATGGAGGACAATGGAAATAAACACGTTTAAAAGGGATGGGGTGTGCAGTCTAGAAATCTGATGTGCAGCTGACATATGTGCATCAACTGTGTGATGCTTTATTGTCAACATGGAGCAAAAGCTTTAAGCAATTCTCCAACAGCCTGTTGAAGCTACACCCCTAAGAATTCAGGCAGTCCAGAAAGAAAAGCCCACTACTGGCAAGGTGTACCGAATGAAGTGGCCATGTGGTCTCTGTAGGAATAGCTCTACAGGTTCAAAAAGCATGAAACCTTTCAAATCCACTGCAAGGGAGCTTATTTTGTGAGGATGAAGTCCAGTCCTCTCTCACTTCAAAATAAAGACTCGAACAAAGGGTGAGCCCACCTAAACTGACTCACTGATTATTCATCCTGCAGTGGGCTTGTTAAGCACCAGTGGACAAAAACATGGCTAAACAGTGATCAGTGGAGACAAAGAGCTCGTTGTGTATTAGCAAACCAGTCAAAGACAATGCACCTTTTTCCTGTATATATAACAAGATTATATTTGATTCAAAATAAACAGACTTTCAGCCATCTGTTATCACTTTGTTGATATAAAGGTTACAGCTGTTATAGTATCAGTGCAGCAACCTGTTGAGAAAGACACCCTCAGTGCTGTGAGTTTGTCACTGAATGTGTCACTGTCTCTGTAATGCATCCTCGAAATATCTGAATCACACTGTGGGACAGACTTGTGTATTTAAAAGATAAGTTTGGTGTCTACAGCTTTCACATTGTTAGAATGAAGTAGAACAATATACTCACCTAGAAGGCTTTCCTGATCCAAACAGTGCTTCAGGAGATATTTAGATCCGAAATCGAGCGGCGGACATCCGTATAATGGTAGCACACAAGGCATGTATAGCGTCGCTTCTAAAACTGCATTAATCGTCCAAAAACTCATTAGTTTCACCAATATTTCGTCATGGTCCGCTTGCGCTACTCCTCCACGAAGGTCCGGTGTTGCTCCACCCATGTTTTTGTGACTGTGCTGACCTCTGAACTGAAAACTTTCTTTACAGCTGCCGCGCATGCGCAGTACGACTTCCTCCTTTCAATGAGCTCCTCATCTGTAAACTCTGGCTCAAAACTGTAAGGACACCCATCATATTCAAAGTTCTCGTCCACAGCATCTTCATCCGATAGATATTCGTCCATTTTGCACAAAACTGGAAGAAGAAAGTCGTTGTGCAGCTGGCGAGTAGCCCGAGCGGACCATGACGAAATATTGGTGAAACTAATGAGTTTTTGGACGATTAATGCAGTTTTAGGAGCAGCGCTATACATGCCCCATGTGCTACCATTATACGGATGTCCGCTGCTCGATTTTGGATCTAAATATCTCCTGAAGCACTGTTTGGATCAGGAAAGCCTTCTGGATGAGTATATTGTTCTACTTCATTCTATAAACAATGTGAAAGCTGCAGAAACCGAACTTATCCTTTAACTATGAGAGCATGGATTCCAAAACCATCCCCACCAAAACAGAGCCCTTTGTGTCTGTGTTGGAAAGTTACAAGTTACAAGCAATATCTTTATATACTTACACCCCTCACTTGAATATTATGTGAACTTAAGAAGGATTGGGAAAAACCTCAGTTGGGTTACTCCTCACCTGATCAATATGGAAGTAAATAGGGCCTACTATCCAGTTTAAACATGTCTACTGTGTAGGAGCCCTACATATGCACAGTGTAGAGAACAGAAATCACAGTATTGCCACATGGGACACAAATAGGACAAAACAAGAAGCTTATATGATGCTTTATTATGTCTGTATAAGATATCACACAGTGACCTCAGCAAACAAGCTCAAATGAAACATTTTGCTGCTTTATTTATTGGATTATTTCACTTGGGATCTCTCAACATCAGACATTAGATTAAAAGCTGTAAATAACCTTGTAAGTGCAAACGTTGTGTTACAGCCACAAAGATTTGTGTAAAATTGAAGTGAACATAAATCTTGATGTTTATTCTTCACACGACTCCGAGATCATCTTGGCATCAATAATAGTTTGAAGTTTCTTTTATTCAATCTGAGGTAGATCCCGGGGCTTGCTGAACACAAAGCCGCCATGTCCTTGAAAGTCGCAGCTCAAGCTTAAGACATAATCCTGTTGCCATGGTGCTGAGGAAGAAAACTGCTCAGTAAATGATGAAGATAAAGAAAAAAAAACTCTGATTCATTCCTTTTAGAGAGTAATCAGACAACCTATTTCATTTTTATTTCTTCAAGCAGTTATAAGAAGAGCAAAAGGTGGCTAAGAACAAAATCCGTGCACAATTTATCAAGAATGCATTGGTGGATTACACGTTTTGATCCACAACACTGATCACTTTGATCGCAGCTACCTCTGCATCCCCTCGCTGCCCCGGGCTGTTTTGATCCCCCCTCAGCCAACCATCTCAAATTAGCTGCCGGGGCGTTCAGTAATCAGGCGGGGACACCTCTGTGCTCTGCGCTTGGAGAATGGCGCTGCAGGTACAGTAATATTAGCCCATTTTTCACTGATTAACGTGTTTGCCTGATTGGTTCTGCATGAGGGCTGAAGAACTGCTCATGCTGCTGTGTTAAAATCTGAAGGGGGTACTGTGTTAATTAGTGGCTGGCACATCTCCAGAAAGAAAAAAGGACTGTTTTGAAGCCTGTGAGGAATAAAGAGAGAGAAGCATGGCACAGCGGATGCAATATTACACTGCTGAGCCTCGTGGCTAAGAAGAGACGTACACACTGCAGTGGTGTCATTTATGTCTTAATTAGCACTTATAAAAATGTGAGAGGGACAACATGGGAAATGAGAATGATATAATGATAATAACAACTGTTGATTCAATTTCATTTCAAGAAGAGTACAGCGTGAAATTAACATTAAGACATAACAAACTAACATTACCCACCAGGTTTTACACCATTATCTTGACAGTTTCATGTTAAAAAGATTCACTGGGTGAGCTTGTGGTCACATTTGTGTTCTGCCTTAAAATTTTAAGTTATCTGAATTTAGAAATTTAAGTTCAGTTGAATTAAGAACGGTTCAGATCAAGTGAAATTCTTAAGTTCAATAAACTTGCTATTAAGTCAGCTCTACTTGAATTGTTTAGTTTAACAAACTCCAATTCCAATAGTATTTTTTATGCCAACACAGTAATCAAACTTCTTTAAACGACAGTTTTAAAGGTAAAACAACTTGATCTGAAGTTCAGGTCTCTGATCCTCATTCACAAATGTGAAAAAAGAAATAAAACAGTAAAAGATGTGAGCTATAAGCTCGTTTTCCACCAAACGAGCCGTCATGCAAGCCAGACGAATTTTAGTAAAAGTTAAAGAACATTTGTGGATGAAGATGAATTTCTCCCACAAGCACTGTTTTGTGTCAAATGTATCTTGAATCTGTTCAGAGCTGTTTTGCTATCCACATTGAACATGTGATAAAAATTGCCCGTTGTGTTATCAAAGCATGAAGAACAGAAGTTGTTTTGGTTTGTCTGGCAATAATACCCTTTAAATACTAGACCTTTTTTCTGCTTTAAGATTGTTTTTCTTAAAGCAGATATTAACTTTATTTTATTAACTTGTATAAAAGCAGAACAAAATGAGTAAAAGTTAAAGAGAAAGATTAAGTTAAATCCAAATGCACTAAGTCAATTTAGCTCAAAATCATCAGTGAGCTGAACTCCAGATCAAGTTGTTTTACCTTTAAAACTGTAGTTTAAAGAAGTTTAATTAATGTGTTGGCATAAAAAAAAACTATGGGAGCTGGATTGCTTTTAGAAGTTTGTTAAACTAAACAATTCAAGTAGAGCTGGCTTAATAGCAAATGTATTGAACTTAAGAAGTTCACTTGATCTGAACCGTTCTTAATTCAACTGAACTTAAATTTCTAAATTCAGAAAACTTACAATTTTAAGGCAGCCCAGACACTAACTTTTTTAAGTTAAGACAACTAGCCTTTTTTACAGTTTAGGGCTGTACCTTTGACTGTGCATAAGAAAAAAATGAAAATGATGAGAGTTGTTCTTTCTGCATGTAGTCCATAGACTGTAAAAGAACAGGTCCAAGTAATGTGACATCAGCAGTTTGATTATGATTATCCCAAAATCCTAGCACTGTGGTTGTGAGCTGTAATTAGGCATGAATATGGTATGACCATGGGCAAGTTACTTTAAAAAAATATATATTATAGTTACCAGTTACTTTCCCAAAAAAGTAACTGAGTTACTAACAGAATTACTCCTTCATAAATGTAATTAGTTACCAGGGAAAGGAAGTGGTGCATTACTTTTTTGAAAAAGCTTTTTCTGCTTGAACTGTGTGTCTCTGTCTGTGTCCCTCCATGTTGTTACCTGCTGCAGCAGCTCTGACATCATCAGCAGAGTTCTCAGTGTTTTTGGTCTCTAGATTTTAGATTTACTAACAACAGACAAACACTTTGCTTTAGGACATAATGGACACTTCACATGTGTGTTCTTACCTTTTACTTCTTGTACTTCCACCCTGAAAACAGCAGTATTAACTCCACAGATGCTCCAGACTCACCATTGCTGCAGCTAGCCTTGTTGCCAGATTCTGCTATTGAAATAAGTATTTTTAAAGAGAGAAACCTAGATGAAGCGTGTTTTAATTTTTTTTATCCACATTACATTTCAAGTCAAGTAATATTTCTTCTTTTTTTTCTCTTAATTTACTTATGCCTAAGTCACACATTCCTGTTTCTCATATCGATTGTGCACGACTGTATACGATTGAGGAGGCTGGTGTGATCGCTATGATACGGGATTAAATTACTGTCTCACCCCTGGAGACACTCCGTAAATACACCATCAGTGGCGCAGCTACAGCGCTTCAGGGGGCGTTTGTCCCGCTCCAGTTAGGTTAATACAACGATATGACGAGGATTCCATCCCGCTGACAGGACGTCAGCTCCGCTCGAGCTCAGTTCACGTCACGCCCTGACTGAGCCCCATCGGTTGCGCCGTCTTTAACGGGACACAGTCAGGGCTCAAGCGGATACATCCTTGTCAGTCGTCCTCATAAAGCTTTCAGGATTGAGCCACGATTGGGCCACGATCATCTCGACTGAGCTCCGTACATGCCCCGCTAATACCGCTCGCCTTAGGACTGCATTAGGCTTCCATCCCGCTGTACTGAGAGCGGCGATTCTCCACGACAGTTTTGAACAGTTCAAAACGGTCGTGGAGCTTCTACGTTCACCTCCGTTCATCCACGACTATACAACGCTGATCCAGACCAAGTAGCGCATGCACCACGACCAAAAGCCGCGTTTTTCAGGATTATGACAATGGTGCACAATCGCCATGAGAAACGGGAATGTGTGACAGGGGCTTTATTAAACATCCTTTTGTTTGGAGGTGGAACATCCTTTTCTTTATACAGAAGTGAAGGGAGGGGCTACTGCTATTTGTAACTCCATTATTTCTTTACAGTCCGTCTAATCTTGATTTTTGTAACCAAAAAGACATGTCAGATTTTTATCTTAGCTGTATCTTAATCATCTACAGCTTTATTATTGTGAAAACAGTTGTAACTACATATGAAATCAATTTAATTCTGGCTATAAGGAATTATCTTAGGCGGAAACATCATTTTTACAGTAAAAATGTTAATTTGTGTTAGGATGGGATAAAATAGTTTTTATATCTTCTGAATTGGGTTTATATTGATAGTAGATCATGCACCAAATTCCTCTTTGGTTTTGTGGGCACAGCAAGCCCAATGCGCAACTGCACTATTGGACTAAGCCCAAAAAACTGCAACCCACAACTCCCAATATACACATGCAAGTTACAAAAAGAAGCCGAAAGTCGCTTATAATAAGCGGACCTGACAACTTTGGCATTGAGTTTTCTCATCTGTCTATTAGCGGTGCAGCTCCTGTCTGTGTCTGGCTGAGTGAGGCAGGCTGGTGCAAAGTTATGCGCCACATTTTATTGTTGGTAATGGTAACAGCGTTGTAACATTTGAAATACTAATTAATTAGATTACCCATTACTGGGGAAAAATAACAGATTTAGTAACGCCGTTATTTCTAATGCCAGGACCATTATTTCAGCCTCAGCTGCCATTGTGGAGACATTCAAACAGCTCTTTATCCTAAAATTCACAATAGATGTCTATATTAAGTCTTCAAATTCTAGATCAGGGGTGGGCAACTTTAATTACCAAGGGGGCCACATAAAACCTTTTTTTCCAACCTGAGGGCCACATCAT
Organism: Scarus forsteni; assembly: GCA_036419115.1. Lineage (NCBI taxonomy): Eukaryota > Metazoa > Chordata > Actinopteri > Labriformes > Labridae > Scarus > Scarus forsteni. The sequence goes on from JAZDUH010000414.1 coordinate 93,521, forward strand.
TACAAATTTCAGAAACTCATGATGAGGAAAAAGAATGTTGGATAAACAATATACGAGAATATACATTTGTCAAAGCATTAGAATACCTATATTCATATATTACAAAATAAATACAAATTATTATGCATAATAAAATGAACTTGACATAGAATTCAAGCAAACTTAGCCAACATACATGGAATTAAAGCTAATTAATCTTTTTTCAAACCAGTAAAATGATGTGTTATTCAAATTTTTAAAGCTCAAATATTTTGCTGCTGCCATTTTTTAAATATGGTATTGAGTAATAGTTGATATAATGTTCAAAGGCTTCATAGAAGAGATTTAGGCTATGTTCACACTGCAGTCAAAAGTGACCTGGATCCGATTTTTTGGCTCAAATCTGACCTGTATCTGATTTGTTTTTGACAGTGTGAACAGCACAAGTCGCATTGAATCTGACATTTTCAAATCAGATTCAGGCCACTTTCAAATGTGGTACTAAATCGGATACATATCTGATTTTCTTGAATGCAACCGTGGTCTGAACAGTCAGGTCGCATTAATGCGACTTTGACGTCATTAGAGCAGCAGTTTACCTCGGAACAAAGGTTTTCAAAGTCACTTCATGCACGGAACAAAATCAGAGCTTAATATAGACGTGATTATTAAAAAGTGTATGCATTTTTCCCTAAAATAAAGAGTTCTAGTCATTTTTCCAGCTACAAGCTTGATTAAATAATGTATTAAAGTGGGAGTGATGAGAGAAGTGAGAGAGTGCTGGGGCGATCGACTGGTGTCTCCATTACACGCACAGTAGACGATTCATACGTTTGTATTATGATATCTGATAAACTTAGGTTATTAACACTGCGCCGACTTTTTGAATGGATTCATCAGGCTAAAATAACTGTTTACAGGACACGGAGACACTGATGATCTAATCCATCTCATCCGTGTGTATTTGCGTGCTGCCGTATGTTTCTACGAGACAGCTTCAGTCAGAAAACAGTCTGCTCCTGTCTGATCTGCTCTAAGACAAACTAAGAAACATCAGAACAGATGACAAAACTTAGTTTTTGCCTCTTTTTTAACCTGTTCAGTGCGCTATGGCTCCGAGATGTTTTTCTCTCCAGCAGGGATCTGTCATTGACAGGGTCGGCAGGAGAGCGTCACTCACTCAAGGTAAGCTGCTATAACATCAGGTTCTGTGTTATGGAAACAAACTTCTCCAGCATTGTGTAGCACAGTTTTGCTCTGTGTTTGTTGCCCCTCATCACACCGTGCTGTGTGTGATGTCATTAATGTTAAACTGAGCATGCGCGTCACTTCTGAAGCCTGAGCTGTTCACATCACAGTCTGCAGTCAGGACACATTTAAAGGTGTAATCTGAACAGCAAAACAAAAAAATCGGATTTGGCAATAAATCGGAATTGAGCATTAAGGGCTGCAGTGTGAGCGTAGCCCTAGAGACACTATAATAACAAAGTAAGGTCATAAACATTTTAACCTGAGCAGCCTTAATACAAATTCAGGACTTTGCTGTCTGGTGCCAGACAAACCATCTACAGCTAAACACCTCCAAGACCAAGGAGCTGGTCATCAACTTTGGGAAGTCCAGATCAAGATCACGACCGGTTCTGATCCAGGGAGCTGAGGTGGAGGTCGTGGACTCATATAAGTACCTCGGCCTGTGGCTGGACAGCAAACTGGACTGGAAGATCCACACTGACCACCTGTATATGAAGGGACAGAGCAGGCTGTACTTCCTGAGGAGGCTGCGTTCTTTTAACATCTGCAAGAAACTCCTGTTGATGTTTTATCAGTCTGTTGTAGCAAGTGTCCTTTTTTACTCCGTGGTGTGCTGGGGGGGCAGCACATCCAAGAAGGACACATCCAGGATTGAAAAACTGATCAGGGGCTGGCTCTGTGGTTGGCATGAAGCTGGACTCTTTGGTGACGGTGGCAGAGAAGAGGACACTGGACAAACTGCTGGACATTCTGGATGATGCCAATCACCCTCTACACATGGTCATCAACAACCAGATGAGCCTGTTCAGTGCAGGACCAACAGACTGAGAAACTCCTTTGTCCCTCAGGCCATCAAACTGTATAACTCCTCAACCTGGGGATGAGAAGTAACAGGAAGACAGAGGATGGGAAGGAGCAGCAGCAGTAGCCTACAAGTATTATCTTTTATTTATAATATACTGCAGCTGGAATCATAATTTCCCTGAGGGAGTCTTCCCTAAGGTATTAATAAAGTACAATCTAATCTAATCTAAACAATTTACATAAGACAATAAAAATATCAGTCTGGATTTCATAGAATTATTCCTACTGGATATCTGAGTTTTCTTTATATTTACAACTGCTGGTTGGGAGTGAATGGCGGGCCACATTTAGTATTCTAGACCATGAGAAGTTTTGGTCCTGTGTCCAAACTCTAAAACTCATCCAGTCGATCAGCAGTAGAGTCAAGTCTTCGTCACTCCAGTGTACAGTCAGAGAGATTAAGAAGAGAAGGTTAAACAAACCTGTCAGAGGTGTTTGCATTTCTACTTCAGTCAATCAATAAATACCAAGAACAGGAGCTCAGAGATTATACAAGCCGACTGTGTGCATGAGGCCAGGGTTGTTTAATCATGTAGTAAAAAAAAGCTTGAATCATAAAGAGGAGACAGTCACAGCTCTCTATCCTCCAACCACGAGCAGAGCTGTGTGACAGACCATCCTGTCAGAGCGTCCCCCGAGTCCTGAACCATCAAACTCACCTCAAAGACCTTCAGCTGACAGAGACTCCATGATCAAATACTTCACCTCACCTCATGTCTCCTCTTCATTCAACACACTGCAGAGAAATCAGCTGATGGCTGTCAGCCGCATATGGTCTGTGCTTTTGTGAGAGCAGAAAACTGTTCATGTTTATGTCATTCTCAAAACTTTGGGAAAAAAGTAAACCACAAAAATTACTGCCCCTTTCTGTGACACTATTCATTTTTAAAGAAGATTTGTCAGGTTGTGAAACATTTTTTTTATTTGTATGCATCCAAAGTGGACTATTTAAAAGTCAGCACAGAGCAAAGTCAAACTTTCTACTGGACGAGTTTAAGATTGTCCCGAATGAGTTAATGGGTCTTTATGAATGGTGTGGTCCAGTTACTGGGTTACACACACTGAGGTATGTCAGGGATCATTAAAGGGATAGTTACCTTTCACATTTGAACCGATACCATACCGATGCCCGGTACCTGGGCATCGGTATCGGTACTCAACGGCACCAATTTTCAGTACTTTTGCATGTGTTAATGAGGTAATAAATATTAATTTGTTTAATATTAAGATCTCATTTTTTTTCAATGTAGATTTATTTCTCAATATATAAAATTTGACAGATATATATCAAAACAACATTAAACTGTTTGTATCGTAATATTGTAGTTGTTCCAAAAAGTTCTTCAACATGAAAACCAGTAACTAAAATGAACCACAACTTAATAAATTAACTGCAGCCCTCACTTTAACTTTAGGGCAGTTTAACAATGGGTCAGACAGAGCTGTAAATAAAAAAGCATTTACATTAACATTACAAAGTACCAGGAACCAACCTGATAATGATAACTGACGCACATTAAAATGCCAAGCTAATACCATCTTAAACACGAGGCTCATTTACCTGAACCAGGTATCCTCCTTGTCCCATTTGTTGTTTCCAGTTCAGTAGTCAGAAGTAGGAATTTCTGAGTTCCGAGTAGGAAACTGCAACTGGAACGTCCCCCCGAAGTCGGAATTTCCTGGGAACTCGGTGAAACTTTGCCACCCCCGAGTTGACAATCAAAGATGGATGTCCCCAGTGTGAACAGTTATTTAGCCCCTGTAATAATCCATTTCTTTGCACTTCTGACTGGGGTGTGTCGCTGTAGATCAGCTGTATACATCGTGTTGTTAGACTTATATTTACAAAAATGTTGCCATAGTGATAATCACATTCTTCATGTGATATTTGTGAACAACAACACAGGGCGTGCTAACAACAGCTAACAATAGCCTGGTAGATTGGCATGTTTTTTTTCCGACTTCAACTTGAGCGCTGATAAGTCGGAGATGATGTCACTCCCAGTTCGAGGTTACTAGAGCGTAGCATTGCTCATGTGTAGCAGAGTCTCAATGCTGGTAATAGATTCTCCTCATAGCACCTTTAATCCTGTTTGATGACATGAGCTCACAATTTACACACCTGTATCGACAGGGTGTGGGTTGCTCTGGTCCTCCAGGTCTCATCGCAGTTTCCTTCATGTTTAACTCAGACCTGTTGCTTCTCCATCTACAGACATTTTTCCTGCACTCCAGTGAAGACAAGAAAACCAAAGTAACCAAGTCAACATCTGTTAGATCTGCTGCAAAAATATAGCCAGAACTCAGTAGATACTGGGAAATGGGAATGATATGTGAAAAAGAAGCTACAAGTGGGAGCCCAACATCATGTGGCAACAACCTTTTCACATGGGCTCAGGGGCAAAACCTGGTATATCAGTACTTACAACTCTTGGTGCTAATTTGTGGCGCTACTTCAGCTCTGCTTTTTGTGGTATTTTGTCTGTTCAACTTTACACATGTGAAAGAACCACCTCAGCATAAGGGAGATTGTCCAAACTGATATGATTTCCAACACAACAACAAAGGAGGACATGGAGGGATAGTGGAGTGGTTCAGTCCGTGGCCTTTTGACACAGCAGAGACAGGTATCTGGTTTCAGACATAGTAACAAGCAGAGAGACAAATGCTATTGAAAAGAACAGAGGAGTTTGTTTGTTATACTGCAGTGTGAAGTCAACAACAGGGGCATTTGATTTCCATGTTGAACACCCAACTTGTTCCTAATGATTTTGACTCTTGGGGACTCTTTGAACTTGTGATCTTCAAAATATAAGCAGCCGATTTTTATTACAAAGAGGACATTTCTGAAAAGTTAATGAAAATTCAATTAATCAACCATGTTGGGGAGAAGTCCTGATGCTGTGGACTGGCTGTCTTGATCAATCAAGTGCTCTCATGAAGTGGAAACAGATTGGACACAATTAAGAGCAATGTAAAAATAAAAAGGTTTATATGAACCCATTAGAACCCAACCAAATTTAACTGACCAGAAAGAAGATGACATGCAGGTTAACTTATCTTTCTTCTTTTGTTTCGTGCCATGCAAACCAGTCTCTTCTTTCTCAGGTCCATCTCCTTCATTTAATTTACTTTATATAGGGGGGTCACATGTGGTTTATTTAGTCTTAGACTAAAGGACGCCCCTCAGCCAGTCAGATTGAGTTTTAAGGTCTCCTCACACCAAATAACTTAAATGAAGGACGGTGCCATAACTCCTGTGAAACTGCTCTGGCTTGATTTTTATCTTGGACATCTAAGTCTTTGAAAATGTTCCAGATGTCATTTACTGAAAGGCCAACACAACGTTAAATGTTACTGCGCTGTTGCACAACACCAAATTAATATTCATTGAATAATCTTGACATGTTTGGATTTAGACTGTTCTTTACTTTTTAAGTGATATGCTTTGATGAAATCTTTTATGTGAGCCATCATTTTTCATGAGCATGTTTCAGTGTTTGCCCATCAAGGCCACTTTAGTTCTGATCTCACTGTAGGACTCCTCATTCATTCCTAAAGTTAGAATTAAAGTCCATGACCTGCATGCCAAAATGAACTGAAAAATCTCTTTTGCTGCAAGACTCTGCAGTTCCTTTATATCAACAACTAAAACATCAAACGTATTTGACCAAATATAAAACTGCATCCAAATGAGAAGAGATGAGTTTTGATGCTCATTAAATGTGTAGTCAGCGATCTTCTAATCTTCCAATCTTCCAATCTTCTAATCTAATGCACGATTGTCAAAATCACTGTATTTCTCCTCTCCATCCACAAGATGTCACCACTGACAGCATGTTGAAAAAAAAGTCTGGTTTTTATACACAGCCTTGGCTCTGAATTTCAGCAGGTAAATACAGTGGCTCGGGCCGAGTCACCAAAACAGCCCCACCCCACCCCCCCCACCCCACCCACATCCAGGGGGCGATCATACTCATGCGCAAATCAGACAGAGAGGGGAGGGGGAGTCGTAGGATGCGTAGCATGCGCAGTTAGCGTAAGAGAGAGATACAATATGTACAGTAGCAATGGCTGAAAAACAGCCCAAAAGAAAAAGTTAAGAGGGGTGAAAAGTGAAAAAGAAGGGCTATGACCATGAAAGAGCGAAGACCCGGGTCAACATTGGTGTTGCTTTCTGACGGTGGAGGGAACTCCGCCATTTGAAAGACCTGAAAAGGGACGTGGATGTCGCCGTCTTTCTTCTGGATAGGTAATCAACGTTAGCTTTGTGGTGCTTCACATAACAGTAACAGCCGTCGAGCATTCATCTTATTGTCTAATCTGCCAGAATGTACTGTTGTTGTGATGTTATCAATAATTGCAGTCGAGTTGTCTGATGAGTCGGCGTTACCTTCGCTATGTTGGTCAGCTACGCAGTTTCTACGGCCGTTTCCATGACGATGCACGTCCATCAGCTTTCAGGGAGCGGGTCTAAATTCGTTTATAAACAAGCTCTCCACTCATTTTCTCCCACATCGCTGACTACACCTTCAAATGAGAAGATTGCTTTGTTTCAAATGATCAGCCTAGTAAATATATGTTTACAGGTGACATCATTTATGAAGTACAGATTCAATCATATGGATTTTATCATGAGAATTAACGCTCCAAAGAACTGAGTTCTACTTTTAAATTTTCAGCATGAAAAGAAGATGATGTATTAATTCATATGAGGTTTCTTTGTCAGACTGATGTACATTCTCAGTCAAAGTGAGCAGAACAGTTCCTGTGCAGCGTGCAACAACTGAACCCAGACACTTGAAAGAGAATGGCTGAAAGGCTGAAGAAACACACTCCATAACCTTCAGCTGCCTCTAAACACAATTGTATGCATCCATAATCCATACTCCTGAGTGCTGTGACTTATTCTTGATGTCTTCTTGTAGTGTAACTGTGTTGTCATTGGATTTTTCAGAGAGGCAACTCCACAGTGAAATTTTTGTACAAATAAATCACAACAGATTAGCTGGGTTTAGTATATGTTAAATGCAATGGACATACAAAACATTTCTCTACAGGGCCACTTCTGCCCAATGAGAAATATCTTACACTCATGGCCATGTGAGACCATATATGTCCAGATTTTGTTATTACGTTCTCAGCTTTTAAAACACTTGGCCAAAGAAATGACAACATAACACACATTTCTAATTAACTGCCTCATTAATAACCTTATAAACAAACCCACACAATCACGGATCGGTACGCCTCACACAGTGGTTTAATGTAAAGCTCAGAAGGATTTTCTGCTTCCCCTGATGCAGTTGTTTCTTCCACTCAAAGCCCTAACATTGCCTAAATAACAAGTAAGCATGCACCCTCATTAGAGAGTGGGTGTTATCTGTTTAGCATGTTTTCATTGAACGCAAACAGTTCTGTTCCCTGTTTAGCTGACAACAACAGCAATAAGCTCCCCTAAAAGAGGTGGTCTCAACCAGTTTCCAACCGACCACAAGAGATATGTTTGCAGTGAGGAAACAATCCAACCAGCAACAGGCACATCTCTGTAGAAGTAAAGGCAACAGTAGTCTTAAATATAGTTGAATTAAAGCAACCAGGAAACCAGGCTAATGCCAATGGACAACTTAAAAGTTAAGTCCATGATCTCACAGCAACATACCATAGAAATATCAACAGGTGAACATCACTCAGCATCTCTACAGAGCAGATCATCACAGAACTCAACAACATGGACTGAGTCATAAACGTATTAAGATCCCAGAATTTAGTCAGGAAGATTTTATTTTTAAACTATTAAAGCTTCTCTTGTCAGGACAGATGCCTTATAAGAACAAGGGAGCAGATCTTACCGTAGAAGTTTTCGCCAGAACAAAAATGCAGAAAAGATTACACAGTGAAGAGCTTATAGCAGTTTTAGTCTGGTGAGGAAGACAGACACGTAAAATACAGAGCAATGCCTGAACAACCCCAAGAGATGGACCAGAATCTTCTAATTTGACTGACCTTTAACGAAATGTAACTGCGTCATTAGTTCTTCCTGATTAGCTCAACCATTTCTTGGAAATCTGTGAACTAATCACAACCAAATCTCCCTGAACTTAACATTATTGTTGAATTGACTGCTGGACGATTTTCTGTTCTGAAACTTCAATTTGAGACATTTGTTACTGTTCTCATGCCAAGTTCTGCCAAATTAATACTTCTGGGGAATTCATGTCAGACCGATCACTTTCACTAACACTATGTCCTGTGTTAACATCTGCTCCTTTGTTATTGTAAACCATTGGCCCTGACACTCTCTACATTTCTAAAGCACTGACCGTTGACTGATGGTGACAACGGCAAGCATTAAAAGTCCTTCTTCTTCATCCAAATAAGTTGTTTACATTTATATCATAAGGCATGATTAAATACTGTAAGTTCATCTGTGTAATCAATCATGAGACATTTGAACTCTATTAAACAATAACTCATTTTGCTGTTAGCTTAGTCACCCTTTCATTCCACGATACAGAGCATGACATGAAGTTACAGACTTGAACACTGTGGCATAGATATTTAAACATCGCCTTTTTGTGTTATCTGGTCTTCTTCAAAACTGTGGCATTGTTTCAGTAAGCTTCTGCAGTGTCACAAGATTTATTTCCATCCAGTGTTGCATTAATCTTCCACCAAGATCTTGTATTAATGATGGAGAGCCTGACCACTGCACAAAGATTTCACCAGCACATCCCAAAGATTCTCAATGGGGTTCAGGTCTGGACTCTGTGGAGGCCAATCCATGTGTGAAAATAATTTCTCATGCTCCCTGAACCACTCTTTCACAATTTGAGCCCCATGAATCCTGGTATTGTCATCTTGGAATATACCTGTGCCATTAGGGAAGAAAAAAAACATTGATGGAATCTTCTGGTCATTCAGTATGATCAGGTAGTCAGCTGAGCTCATTCTTTGGGCCATAATGTTGCTGAACCTCGACCTGACCAACTGCCCCAGCACTGCCCCCACAGGCTTGGACAGTAGGCAAAGTTGAAGTTTGCAAAAGAGCTGGATGTTCCACAGCACTACTGGCAAAATATTCTGTGGACAGATTAAATCAAGATTGAGTTGTTTGGAAGGAACACACAACACTATATGTGGAGAAAAAAAGGCACAGCACACCAACATCAAAACCCCATACCAACTGGGAAATATGGTGGAGGGAGCATTATGGTTTTGGGCTGCTTTGCTGCCTCGGCCTGGTTGGATTGCTGTCGACGGAAAAATGAATTCTTAAGTTTATCAAGACATTTTGCAGGAAAACTTCAGACCATCTGTCCGCCAACTGAAGCTTAACAGAGGATGGGTGATGCAAAAGGACAACGACCCAAAGCATGGAAGTAAATCAACAATGGAATGGCCTCAACAGAAGAAAATACGGCTTCTGGAGTGGCCCAGTCAGAGTCCTGACCTCAACCTGATTTAGATGCTGTGGCATGACCTCAAAAGAGCGATTCACACCAGACATCCCAGGAATACTGCTGAACTGAAACAATTTCGTACAGAAGAATGGTCCAAAATTCCTCCTGACTGCAGATCTGATCTACAACTACAGGAAACGTTTTGTTGAGGTTATTGCTGCCAAAGGAGGGTCAACCAGTTATTAAATCCAAAGGTTCACATACTTTTTCCATCTGCACTGTGAATGTTTGCATAGTGTGTCAAATAAAAACATGAAAACTTATAATTTTTTGTGCTGCATTAGCTTAAACAGACTCTGTTTGTCTAGTGGTGGGACTTAGATGAAGATCAGAACATATTTTATGACCAATTTATTCAGAAATCCAAGTAATCCCAAAGGATTCACATACTTTTTCATCTCTCTGGCATGTTATCAAATAGTCTATGCCCTGGTATGTGTCTTGCTTGGTGGCTGGGACCTCTGCATTAGAATTGTGACCAAAAACTTAATAAAAGGAATGAAATTTCAGAATCTCAAAGAGGAGAATCAGTGGTTGTGGTACTTGCATATATGTACTAATAATATTCACTAATACATTGTAAATAATGTTCTGTTCAACCACATTTTGAGATAATGAGAAATTTGAAATAACTTGTAATGTCAGCTTTGGTTGGTTGTGCTTTTTTCGATAGCCATGAACCAATAGCAGAGTTTTTTAAAGAAAGATTTCCTGGGACCCCAAAATAAATGCTCACACATGAATGCATATGACCACTCTTAAATAAATCATCATATTCAGGGACATAAAAAAAACTTGACAGTAGGTATTTTAGCCACCACAAAGTTTGTTTCAACAGCGAATATTGGCATGTAAAGTTTTTTTTTCTTTTCTGTCTTATCTATTCTTACTGTCTCTCTGCTTCTAGTTGCTCTATTTAAAGTTTTTGGCTCTGGCATCTGACCAGCTGCTGTCTCTATAGATGAGTTTGTTCCCTCTAAAATTGATCCTTCGTGTTCCTGGTGGCTGTTTTTGGAACGATTAAGGGAGAAGTGTTGGCTTAAATGCTCTCCATTCCTCCTTCAAACACTCCAACAATAGCTCTAAATACCTCTTCTGTGTGTGGGTGTGACCTGTAAATGCATGATTGACAGATCAGCATCATGCTGTCACGGACTCCTTCATAGGAAACATTTGATTATGAAATGACTGAGAAAAATAGTGATTATCCGGAACCTCTCCCTCGGCTCACTCTACCTTAATTATTTCCCTGAGGACTCGAAACTGTCAACACTTTCAAGAGATCTCAAGACAGATGGTGCGTCTCTTTGTATTTTTAGCGTCCACCTAAACTGAAGTCCACTTTGCATATTTGTGTGTTTGACTTAGGAGTCTTCGCCCACGCAGGAGCCTACAATCATTAACTCTAACCTCGGCTGATTTATTCAACTCCCAGCCTGGAATGTATGAGACTGTGTCCATTAAGAGCACCCACTCACTGCACCTGATTTACAGTATGCACCGTGCAGCACAAACATATTAAAAAGATGCAAAGGAGTGAATTCTTGTGAGTTGCAGAGCTTCTTCCCCGAGGTTCTTGTACTGTCAACAGATCAGATGTGCCTCTCATTACAGCTAAACCTCGGGGCATGCTCGCTGCTAACACTGTCTCTGTGTTGTAAATACATTATTAATGCTGGAGGAGTCAGAACTGCACTCGGCTTCAAACCAAACATGTGAAAGCAGGGTTATATAAATAGTTTGGGCAAACTTCTACGCTCACCTTCAAATAACCCATGACAAATGATCCTCTGATTTTTTCTTTATTATGACATCAGTTCCTCGAAAACATTAAATCTGTCTTAGCTCTAGAATACACAGAAGCTGAAGTCATGCTAGGTTTGTAAGTAATGCCGATGATACTGATGTGTTTTTATTAGGGCTGTCGCTTTAGTGCATTAATTAGATTAATTAATTACAACGCAAATTAATGTGTTATTATAAAATTAATCGCAGGATTAAATATAGCACATGAACATTTTAATACTGTCCAGTTGAAGGACCCGTACATGGCAGTGTCACTTCACACATGCGTCTAGTCAAACCAAACAAAGCTGAGGTGACAGCAGGAACGGCCTATTTGAGACTCCGCTTTATTTTATTTTTGAATTAATTTATCTACATTTGGGCTGCATTCTTTAATAATGCATCAGGCCTAATTGGTTTGCTGGATCTCCTCGACCTTTTTCTTATTTTGAATTTGATTTATGAAACACACTTAGCCTACTGGGGGATTCCACTGGATGCGTATCCGGTCCTTCTCCGCTCCGCTCTGCTCTGCTCTGTCATCTGACGCGCGTCAACTCCCACTGGATCCATCTGCGGTACGAAGCATTGCGGCCCCGCCTTGCAGCGGGTCAACGAGCTCATAAAGTATTTTGTGGTTTTGCACCTCCAAAATCAAAAGCTCCTCATCCATGGTGAAGTGGGGTGAGACTGAACTTTTGACACCAGGTCTGTCTCCGCCCTAAATTATGTTTTCCAGGTACAGTACTTGTCCGTTGTTGACACGGTTTATTTTATTTTGAAACATCTACGGATGTTTTATTTTGTGTTTGCGCTCAACTTCCTGTCCCGCACGATATTCTGTGTGCTAAATTGCTGCGCCGTGGTCCGGCATCTGGCAAAAATAGAAGCTCTGCATATCTGCTCCGTCTGCCGGAGGCCAGCGGAGCAGATACGCAGCCGTGCTGCAGCTGGTGGGAGTACACGCATTGCTTAAAATGGAAACGGATCGGCTCCGCTGCCGCAGCAGAGCGGAGACGGACCGGATCCGCATGCAGTGGAATTTGGGCTTTAGAGTGTAATTTGAGCTGCCTGATTGAGCTTAGAATTTTCTGGACAAGATGCCCTGACTTTGATTTTATTCAATCACCAATAAAAATGTAGATTTACAATCCTCTCTTTCTAGTGTATTCATTTGATTAATCATCCACTACAATTTTTTAATGTCCTAGAATTCGAATTCTTTACGTGGGGACTTTAAGCAGATATGAGATTAAAATGTGATTAATTAGATACATTTTTTTAATCACCTGACAGCACTAGTTTTTATATTACTCTTTAAACTGTAACAAACTGTAAAATATGGACTACAAAAACTGCCACAGAATCAAAATCAAGTATTTCTGATCACTTGATCAAAGATAACAAGATGTTGCCATGTTAGAGTTTCAAATAGCTTAATAATCGCTTACTCCAACTTAGGCTCAAGCTTAAAAAAATGATTCAAGTTACTTAGTCTGTCATGATTGTAGCCAAGACAAGAACATGTACGTTTAATCTTTTGTTCACTGCAGACCTTGTAATGATCCTGTGAAACATTCCATTGAGTTTTAGTCTTGAGAACCATCATTAACATAGAACAAAATTGTTAAATCAGTCTGGACAACTTAGGACGACTCACAGAATGAAAAACAGGTTCAGATGAGAATGAAACAGCACAACAGTTAGACTAGTTGGATGGGGCCAGACTGTAAAGCCTCTATGTTGGCCTACAAAAGTATTTTATTCCTGCATGTTACATAAGTTTAGTTCAAGATTACAAATGTTTCGTAAAAAACTCAGTAAAAACTGAAGCCACAAAAGTTTTTTCGTTTGAAGAATGAGGACAAGTTCACCCAAAAAGCCTTGTTCATGTGGCCTGGAAGGGAAAATCTGATGTGAAGGAGGCAAGAAAGATTTGATTCTATGGTTTCTAAGGGGTATGTGTCTTTTCCCAAACATAAACTTGATCAGTTTTAGGCATTCATGCTAATAAATAAAGATGTTTGAATGCCTAATCACAGCACAGACACAAAGCATTTCTATAAACCATTTTCTTATCTCCCTCTCCTGAGGCCACACCTGTGGGCTGCATGCTTGTCTTAAGTATGAATCTCACTATAATGTCTGTGATGGCTTTTTCTTGTGCCTGTAATGGGGGATCTCAGGGGGCTGAGCCCTCCTATGGTGGGTAGTGAAATGGCTTGGCAGGTTGGTCATGGATGAGAAGTGGGCCAGCTGCTTTGCACACAACCTGCACGCAACATGGTCTGTCTTTTCATTTTGCTATTGGTGGTGTGGAGACCTAAGTTCTTGCATGACGTGGTCTTGCCTGTCCTGCATTTTCTGAAGATGTACTTCCTGTTTTTTTTTTTTGTTTTTTTTTTTTTATACTTTATTGTGTCAGTTGGAATCATAATTACATTGGTACATGTCTTAATATTTCCACAACAGTATTGACACAGTTTTTCTCTTGTCATATATATATATATATTTTTTTTTTGTTCACCACCACCCAAACAGAGTAAAACATACACAAAACAACTGATAATAATAATACCATAATATCATAATAATGGAAAAATAATACAATTCCAAGTTCATTATACACTAAGGCAGTGCAGCGACTTTCCATGTATATCCTTAATATCGGTTTACATTCAAGGTGTATATTTCCATTATTTATGTATCACTAAAAGTATACCACAATAATTAAATTAGCGGTCAAAGAGAAAAAAAAAAAAAAGGAAAAAAAAAAACAAACAAAAAACTGACAATTGTATATAGGCTACATACAGAGAAAAGGATAATGGAGAAAAAAAATAATAAAAGTAAATAAATAAACACTTCTGGGTCGACACGCATACGTGATGCAGCTGTAAGGTACAGCTCTTCACAGAAAACCTCCAAAAGTCTCTAAACTGAGTTGAGTCTGCAAGAAGAATGTCAACCAATTAAATACTAAACGGAAAAGGGATATGAATCTGAGATCAGGAGCGTGCACTCAAGAGTTACAGACAAAAAACAAGACAAAGACGCACATGACAAACAAATCAAAGCAAGAGATGGACGTGGGTAGCCTCGAACAAAGCCTAAAAAGGATGTTTAAGGACTTCAAAGAAGATATCTCCATGCAAATTGGAGGACTCCGAAAAGATTTTGAGAGCTTTGCAACTGAGACAAAAGAAATAAGGAAGATACTTGGAGAGGCCGTGAGTAACATTGAGCAGGCTGAACAAAGAATTAGTCAGCTTGAAGAAAGAGAGACGGCAGCTGACGCAGCTTTAAAATATCTGCTGCAAGAAAATAAAAAGATGAACGAAAAGCTGGAATATCTTGAAAACAAATCGAGGCAAAATAATTTACGGATTTATCAGGTGAAAGAAGGCCTAGAGGGGAATAACGCAGTGGACTTTATTAAAACACTACTGGTGGAGAAGTTGGGAATCCCCGCTGATGAACTACAAATCGTGGCTGCGCACCGTTCAATCACCCAGAGGCCGGCTGGGGACAACGCGACTCCACGCTCTTTCGTCGTCCGTTTCCTGCAGTGGAATACCAAGCAGAAAGTTTTACAAGCAGCCTGGTCAAGAAGAGAAGTCACGATTGGAGATGACCGAATTTTTTTCGCCCAGGACTACTCAAGTAAGATACAGAAGGAGAGGAGCAGGTATGCCCCAATAAGAAACCTGCTAAGAGTAAAAAACGTTAAATCACATATACTTCACCCAGCTAAACTTAAAGTTTTTGTAGAAGGAGGTTACAAAGTGTTTAAAACACCAGAAGAGGCTGAGGCGCAGTTACAGGAGCTGGGAATAATTATGGACACAGAGCGGAGAATATCCCAGCATGATTCGGAGCGCAACACAGAAACGCACAGCAGCCCGTTTCAGAGGGCTAAAGGACAGAAGGATGCTTGAAAAGATGAAGGTGAATGATCTAAGGAGAGATCTGAAGGTATGACTGACGAGTGACATATTCCAGGGATATTCCTCCCTCCCCTCTCCCTCAAAGTCATTTATTATCATCGTTATTGTTTCTTTGAATTATCTAGTTTTCATCTAAATGTGGAAAAAAAAGGGCATGATCCTGGGCATGCACTATGGTCGCCAAATACCTTGATTAGATGTAGTGGAGGGAGAAGATATAATTTTTATTTTTGGGCTTTAGTTGGTGATTGAAATGAATATTTAAATTCAAGATTTTTCCCCCCCAAGACAGATATTAACACGGATCATAATTTTGTATAGGTCAAGAAGGAACAAAGATGCAATTATTCTTTCTTTTTTTTCTCTTAAAGATTTTTTGTATATATATTCCCTTTGTTATATTTAAACATTTGTTATATCCACATCTTAATGACCATTATGGTTATCAAGATTACTATCATAATCCCTATGATTATCATCATCATTTTATGTTACTATATATTCCCATCTAAATGTGGAAAAAAAGGGCATGACCTTGGGCATGCACTGCGGTTGCCAAATACCTTGATTAGATGTAGTGGAAGGAGAAGATATAATTTTTATTTTGGGGTTTTAGATGGTGATTGTAATGAATATTTAAATTCAAGATTTTTATTCCCCTCCCAATACAGATATTAACACAGATAATAATTTTGTATAGGTCAAGAAAGGAACAAAGATGAAATTTTTTACTCACTTTGCTTTTTTTTTTTTTTTTTTCTTTTTCTTAAATATTTTTTTTGTATACTTATTCCCTTTGTTATATTAAAGTATTTTGTTATATCCACATTTTAATGACTATTATGGTTATCATGATTACTATCATGATCCCTATGACTATCATCATTTTATGTTACTATATATTATGAAATTAGTAAGGTTATAGGTTATAATATGAAATTTTTATTTAAATAGAATGGGAGAACGAAGAGGAAAAATTTACGCGACATGTCTGGATGAATTTAAATTAAGAGACAATTGGAGGTTTTCTGTCTTATATTTTCTTTAGTTGTAATATTTGTATGCAGTGCACCACAAACTTAGGGTTAATTAATTGCCCAATAAAAATCGCCACACAAGACAATTTTGTGGCAAGAGACAATTAAGGACAGCCCCTTTCCCCACATACTGTCAACAATGTGGGAGTTTTCTCGTAACCATTTAGAGGTTGCAATAAGTGGAAGTTCACGTCTTGGTGTTTGGTTTAAGTTAGCTTTTTTACTTTTAGATACAAATCCGAATGGCATGTTTTTTATTTTATCTAAAGGCTTAATACACACATATGAAATGGAAGAAAGTTCCTCAAATAAGGGGTAATGGGAAAGCTTAAATTAATCTCACTAAATACAAACGGTTTAAATAATCCTATAAAAAGAAAGCGAGTACTTTCAAAACTTAAGATAGAAGGAGGAGAGATCATATTTCTTCAGGAAACACATTTGAGCCAAGTAGAACATGCAAAACTTGGAAAATATGCATCAGCACAAGTGTTCTCTTCCTCTTATACATCAGCTAGGAGAGGTGTAGTAGTCCTTATTAAAAATAGTCTTTCATTTACAAAAGAAAAATGCATCAGAGATAAGGAAGGAAGGTTTGTGTTCATCATTGGGGAACTAGAACAGCATTGCATAACTCTAATTAATGTGTATAATCCACCGGGTAAAGATACAGACCTTGTGAAAAAAATACTACTACTAATAATGACTGAGGCAAAAGGAATAATGATAATGGGGGGTGATTTTAACTTAGTGATGAATCAGAAGGTAGATACTCAAAGTACAAGGAAGCATAAATGGGAACAGGCACCGGGACTATTGAGGAAGGCTCAAACAGAACTAGGATTAGTAGATGTCTGGCGAAACTTGCACCCTCAAGAAAAGACCTTTACTTTTTACTCTGAGGCACATAAAGTTTTTTCAAGACTAGATTATTTTTTTATGTTCAAAAATGATATCTCAGTGGTTACAAGGTGTGAAATTTTACCCATTGTTGCGACAGACCATGCCCCACTCACACTGGAATTAAACTTAAAGAGAGAAAGAGGAGAAACTTTATGGAGATTTAATAATTCCTTACTAGGAGACCAGTTTTTTAAAGAAAAAATAAAAAGCAATATAAACGGATATCTTAAGATAAACGACAATGGAGAAGTGACACCTATATTACTTTGGGAAGCCACAAAGTCAACAATAAGAGGAGAAATAATAGCATATTCATCATGGAAAAAAAAGCAAAGACAAAGGGAAAAAATAGCACTGGAAAACAAAATAAGAATATTCCAGGAAGAACAAGTAAAAGGAACGGATACACAGATTCAGCTCAAGCAGCTAAAAAACTGCTAGAAACAATAGAAACTCAAGAGCTGGAAAAACAAATTATGTTCCGTAGGCAAACTTATTGTGACAATAGTCCAAAAGCAATCAAGAATTTAGCAATTAAATTAAAAAAACAAAGAGAAAAAGCTACAATACTTGCAATCAAAGATGAAGATGGTATACATAAAAGGGGAAACTTGGAAATAACACAATGTTTCAGGAATTACTATGAGAAGCTGTACACTTCAGATAGTCCAGAAGCAGATAACTATAGAATTAGAGAGTACTTGGAACATTTAAACCTTCCTACTGTGACTAATAAACAAAATAATGAATTAGTAGGACCAATAACAGAAGTTGAAATATTAAATGCTATTCATAAAACCAAAACTGGAAAGAGCCCTGGCAGTGATGGATTTACCTATGAATTTTACAAGGAGTTCAAATACCTCATCTGTCCCATATTGTGTAGAGTCTTCAATGTAATCATGCAAACAGGAAATTGGCCAGACACGTGGAACTCATCAATAATAAGCGTAATGTACAAGGAAGGAAAAGATCCAGTTGAATGTTCATACAGACCAATATCCCTGCTTAATGCGGATCAAAAATTATTTACATCCATTATTGCTAGCCGACTGTCAGATATATTGCCTAATATTATCAACATGGATCAAACAGGTTTTGTTAAAGATAGACTTTTGGGAGATAATGTGCGCCGTACACTTAATATAATTGACTATGCAATAAAAACAAATAATCAAATGCTGATATTGACATTAGACGCGGAAAAGGCTTTTGATATGGTATCATGGCCTTTCCTGTTTGAAGTTTGTAAGAAGTATGGATTTCATCAATCATTTATTAAATTGATTCAGGGCATATATAAAGAACCAAATGCAAGAGTAAGAGTAAATGGCACCCTCTCTAGAATATTTGCAATTGAAAGAGGAACAAAACAAGGAGATCTGTTATCACCACAAATATTTGCATTAACTATAGAACCATTAGCTGAATGTATTAGGAAAAATGAGAGAATAAAAGGGCTGTCAATAAAGGAGGATGAACATAAACTTGCTTTATACGCAGATGATATTATTGTATACCTTTCAGATATATATAATTCATTACCTGTATTATTACGTGAGATTAAGAGTTATGGAGCTTTATCTGGCTATAAATTAAACTTAAATAAAACAGAAGCTATGGAGATTGGGGTGTGTTTGAAGGACGTTTTTAAAAAAGACTTTGACTTTAAATGGGATAGAAAAACAGTCCGATACCTTGGGGTAAATATACCGAGTAATCTGAATGAACTATATCAGTGCAATTACGGAAAATTGGAAAGATTGCTTAGAGAGGACTTAAATAGGTGGAAGATATTGTCACTTACTCTATTAGAGAAGATACAAGTCATTAAAATGAATATTTTGCCACGTTTTTTATTTTTATTCCAGAACTTGCCACTTTACATAGCACCCACACATTTCAAAGTATGGGAGAGTTTAATGAGGAAATTTATACGGGACGAAAAAAAGCCAAGAGTAAAACTTAAAATTCTGCAGCGGAAGAAAGAGGAGGGGGGACTATCTTTACCTACTTTAATTCATTATTATTATGCAGCTCAAGTAAAATCCATTTTAACTTGGATGAGCAAAGATGTGTTACCTAAATGGAAGCTAGTAGAGTCCAAACTGGTGAATTCTGTAAGTACACTAGTTTTTTCAAGTCATAATAAATTAAAAACAAGCAATACAATGACTCTATAAGAGATACTTTTAGATTATGGAGAAGCTTATGTAAAGTAAACAAGATCAAATATCAACAGACTGTGTGCTTAAGAGAAATAGCAAGGGACCCAGATTTCACTCCCAACACTCATGACAACGTTTTTAAAACATGGGAGAATAAAGGACTCACAAGATTTTACCAGATGTATAATAAGGAAGGATTTGACTCTTTTGAAAATATTGCTCGACAATATGGACTGAGTAACAACCATTTTTATCGATACTTGCAAGTGAGGAACTACTTAAAAGAAAAAGTACAAATTAGAACCTTAGAAGATCTCCATCCCCTTTTGAGATACATGATAAAGACAAATCAAAGTCATGAGCTCAAAAGTGTTGTAAGACAAACAAACCAAATATTGCAGGAAATTAAATCTGATAATTTAGGAAATATTAAAGTGAAATGGGAAAAGGAGTTAGGCATAATATTGAAAGACAATGAGTGGAATCAAAGTTTCAAAGACATCTACCGATACATAAAGTCACCATATTGGCAGGAATATGCTTGGAAGATAAATGTAAGGTATTTCAGGACTCCAACTGGTTTGTCCAAGTATACACAGAATAGTGCTCATTGTTGGAGAGAATGTGGGGAAGATAATGCAGACTACCTACATATTTTTCTTACGTGTAAAAAATTACAAACATTTTGGTCAAATGTCCTAAATGAAATTGAACAAATGTTAGGTAAAGTCAGATGCACAGAAAGACACACTCTTTTAATAGGATTACGTCCCAGAAATTTAAAAAACGAACTGGACCTTTACTGGATCCTAAGATTAACAGCACTAAAACAAATCACAAGAAACTGGAAAAAGACTGAACCCCCTAACTTGAAAAAGTGGTTAGAAACAGTGCACAGCTTTTATAGAATGGAAGAAATAACCTATAAAATAAATAGAAAAGAAGGGCAGTTTAACAGAAGATGGGTCCCCTTTCATATGAAGTATAAAACTGACAAAGTAAAGGTGGAATAAAATCTGATGAAGTGAGTTTCTTATTTTTAGTGTGTAGCCTAAATATGAATTATCTATAAGCTATAGAAAGCCAATCTATGTACTTCCTGTTTTTGAGGCTGAGAGCATGGACAGTTGGCTTATGATGGGGAATACCTTTCTGGTATATCAGTGGTTCACTGCACCAGACACACTAATGTGCAGTGGCACTGTATATTTTATATATTCAAATGTCAGTATTAAGTGACAGCCCTGGTCTCTTGTCAGCAAAAACTTTTCAATGCTTTATTTTTCTCATTGGTGTCTTCTTTACTTGAAAACCTTGTTTTGTTGAATTAAATTCAATACCAAAACCAACAATTTTCTCCTCTTCTCTCCATCAATCTTCTAGCTGTGAAGTTCATCCAGCTGAGAAAATAGAAACAAATCTAGTGCTAATACGCTTTAATAACGAAGCTTTAATGCATGTGTCCGCAGGACAAGCCATTCTCTGATAAATCCATTACAGCACCTGAATGCATCATAGATGTACAAAAGTATATTTGAATGATCTACTCTGAGTGCTCGGGAAAACATGCTGCTTTATTTGAAGAGGCTGA
Organism: Scarus forsteni; assembly: GCA_036419115.1. Lineage (NCBI taxonomy): Eukaryota > Metazoa > Chordata > Actinopteri > Labriformes > Labridae > Scarus > Scarus forsteni. Next base: position 114,509 of record JAZDUH010000414.1, read on the forward strand.
TGGTGCACTTATACAACCAATGGATCTAAGGTGGTCAGATTATTTTGTATTTTTATGAGAACATCAGTGATTTGACCACCGACATACATAAACAAGTTTATTGTGATTATTAAACCCAAGTAAAGCAATTAATCCCACAATATTCATCCAAAATATTATGGGTTAACTCATGCGAAAGGAAGATTATCAGTCAATCAATCTTTATTTGTATAGCGCCAATTCATCTCAAGTGTTATCTCGAGACACTTTACAATAGAGCATAAAGCTCTTCATTTTATGGATACACATATATGCATAGATACATATTTACATATAAAGATACACACACACACACACACACACACACACACACACACAGATAGATAGATAGATAGATAGATAGATAGATAGATAGATAGATAGATAGATAGATAGACACAAATATATCCATCAAAAATATATCCATCTAACACCAACATGAATCCATATAGCCAATCATGAATCCCTCCATCATGGCTCAAGAAAAAACCTTCTGTTAAGCAGCAGGAAATCTTGAATGTGGATCCCAGTCTCATGATGAACAGCAAATCCACACCATGCTGTGTTGGTGTGAGGGTGAAGGAAGGGAGGTAAGAGGAGACAAGTGGACTAAAGTAAGAACTAAAGTTAGGGACAGATCCATGAACCATAGACCTGTCGTCTGATGTATTAGAGGTTAGCCTCTTGAGATGCTACATCTCATTTTCAGGAGGGTCCTCATGTCTGAATAGTTGGGGTGATCATTTTATAAAGTATAATGAATGATATTCGTACTGAAAATAAGAATTTATGGCAGTGATGAACTCATGGATGCCCAGACCACAAGTGCATCCCAACCATATTTGTCTCTGTTAAGTATAAATAACAGAGACTAATAAATCAGACGACAGGTCTATGGTACATGAACCTGTCCCTAACTTTAGTTACCATTCTAGTCCACCTGTCTCCTCTTACCTCCCTTCCTTCACCCTCACACCAACACAGCATGGTGTGGATTTGCTGTTCATCATGAGACTGGGATCCACATTCAAGATTTCCTGCTGCTTAACAGAAGGTTTTTTCTTGCCGCCATGATGGAGGGATCCATGATTGGCTATTTGGATTCATGTTGGGTGTTGGATGTATATATTTGTATATATATGTATATGTGTATTTTATATGTATATATGTATCTATGCATATATGTGTATCCATAAAATGAAGAGCTTTATGCTCTATTGTAAAGTGTCTTGAGATAACACTTGTTATGAATTGGCGCTATACAAATAAAGATTGATTGATTGATTGATTGATATAAATGTGTTAAAGGCCTCTTGAGATGATTATCTCCAATTAGATTATAAACCCACTTACTCTCTGGCGTTAGTGCTCATTTCACAAAAGAACTTGCAGCCTTTTTGAGGTTGCTTTCACAAAGATGTAGGTTTTAAAATGCTAAATGATCTACAGTAGTGTCTCTGCTCATCTGTAGTCTAAATTAGGTGATGGGATAAAAACAACAGGTGAAAAATGTGTAATTATACATCATGATGACTCAGAGTCATTTGTGAAACGTTCTTTAGCACATTTTGTTCATTTGTGTGAAAGTCTTCTAAAGTTGAATTCAATTCCCATTGGTATTATGTGAATATGACAGTACAAAGAATTTGTGCCTGCCTGAAAGGGAAAATCTCCCTCTTAAATATAGTATCAGGTCATTTTAAAGGAAAAGTTCGGTTCCTGCAGCTTTTACATTGTTTATAGAATGAAGTAGAACAATATACTCATCCAGAAGGCTTTCCTGATCCAAACAGTGCTTCGGGAGATATTTAGATCCAAAATCGAGCAGCAGACATCGATATAACGGTAGCTAATAGGGCATGGATCGCCGCTCCTAAAAACTGCATTATTCGTCCAAAAACTCATGTTTTTCACCAATATTCCATCATGATGCGTTCCGAATTGTCCGCCATTGCAGTCTGTGTCACTCCACACAGCGCTGTGTGGCTGAATGACCTCTGAACTAAAGAGTTTGTTTACGCGTTCCCTTGGCGCATGCGAAAAGTGCTCATTGTTCCAGGGAAGACCGGCAGCTACAAATCGACTTTCTTCTTTCAGTTTTGTGCGAAATGGACGAATATCTATCGGATGACGATGTTGTGGAGGAGAACTTTGGATATGATGGGTGTCCTTACAGTTTCGAGCCACAGTATACAGATGAGGACACAGACTGCAATGGCGGACAATTCGGAATCGATAAGTGTGTATTTCTGTCAGCCATATATCTAAAAGTGAGACTTTTTTGTAATTATTTAGAAACTCCTCACAGTCCCTTTAAACAAACAATTAACAACAAAACTGGCTGATGACAATTTTCTGTTCAGTCCTATTGAAACATTTTCCGTTTTCTTTTGACATCAGAGGCTGAAGGCATTGCATTTTCTGGATACCAGTCCATATGCATGTACAACCTTCTTCAATTCTGCATCTGTAAATCTGTCTGTATGAATAAACCTTGAAAAGACAATTTCTCTGAAAGTCTTTAAATCTGAAGTTCTTTACACTTGATCAAATATCCTGGAGTCAAAGATGAACTCTTGTGCATCAGAATTCAATGCCAAATGATCCACAGTCGTGTCTTGTTGCACATCTGTGGTCTAAATTAGGGCAGTGTTGTGGTCATCCTTTGCTTGTGAGCACAATCACTCAAGCACAAAGGAATGTTTATCAAACTTTGCTCAAATGATATAATACATTTTGGCTGTGATAGGTGAAAGTCAGATGACTGAATCATCGGAATGTAATGTCACAGGAATCTTGAATGAGACATTTTTGAAGATATGGCACAAATGTCTACCCATAATACAAGGGTGACAAATTTAGATTTTTTTTCAATATATCCTTTACTGATTTTTTTGTTGACAAGACATATTAAAATAAGAATAGAAGGGTAATCAGAACAAAAATTAAAAGTGAGAATGAAGAACAACAAATAATAAATTAATAACTAGCAAAGCCACAAATTAGAAAATACAAGTAAAAATTAATTCATATTGGATCATCACATCACTTCACGTCAGGGGAAGTTGACCATCAGTATGTCAAGGTAGGAAGACTGGGAGAATAGCCGTGTGAGCTCACCGGGTTAGTAGACTGAAATAGGCTATAAAAGGGGACCAAGCTGTGGAGAAACATTCAGGTTTTCCACGAGAGCTGTATTTAAGTTTTTCTAGTTTAAGGCAGCTCAGTAAGTCCCTGATCCATTGGCTGTAAGAAGGCAAACAGGAAAGTTTCCAGTTGAGCAGTATGACACGTCTAGCCAGCAGTGTGTCATATGCTACTAAATTTAGATTTTTGAGGTTAGTGGGCAAAATTCAAGGTCATAGAACCTCTTGGTCATTGTTTGCTTTTAGATTTGACATATACAGTACCTCACATAAGAGAGTACACCCCTAACATTTCTGCAAATATTTTATTATTTCTTTTTATGGGACATCAGTGAGGAAATGACACTTTGATACAATGTACAGTAGTAAGTGTACAGCTTGTTTAACAGTATATATTAACTGTCCTATCAAAATAACTCAACACGAAGTCATTAATGTCTAAGCAGCTGACAACAAAATGGAGTAGACCCCTGTGTGACAGTGTCTAAACTGGGCCCAAAGTGTCAATAATTTGTGTGGCCATAATTACATTTCAGCACTGACTTAACCCTCTTGGACATGGAGTTCACCAGAGGTTCACATTTTGTCACTGGAATCCTTTTCCACTCCTTCATGATGGCATCACAGAGCTGGTGGATGTTAGAGAATTTTGCTCCCCACCAGTCTTCTGAGGATGTCCCATAGATGCTCAGAAGGGCTAAGGTCTGGAGACATGCTTGACCAGTCCATCACCTTTACCCTCAGCTACTCTAGCAAGGTAGTGGTAGTCTGGGAGGTTTGTTTTGGGGTTGTTATCATGTTGGATTCAGCCCCAGACCATAACACTCCCAACACCATGCTTCACTGAAGGCAAAACGCACCTGTCTTTGTGCTCCTCACCTCGTTGCTGCCACACATGCTTGACACCATCTGAACCAAATAAGTTTATCTTGGTCTCATCAGACCACAGGACATAGTCCCTATAATCCATGTCCTTGGTCAGCTTGTCTTCAGAAAACTGTTTGTGGACTTTGAGCATCATCTTTAGAAGAGACCTCCTTCTGGCATGACAGCCAAGCAGACTGATTCGATGGCAATTTTCGTGTCCAATTTGGACACTTGCACTTTGGGGTGTACCCACTTTTGTTGCCAGCAGTTTAGACATTAATGTCTGTGTGTTCCGTCATTTTGAGGGACAGTAAATTTACACTGTTATAGATGCTAGAAACTCATTGTGTCAAAAGTATCATTTCTTCACTGTTGTCTTATGAAAAGAGATAATAAAATACTAGCAGATATGTGAGGGGTGTACTAGGGATGGGATGAAATATTGTTTGGCAAAATATCACAATACAGTACGTGACAAAACGCATTAAGTTTGAAAAATGGATCGCAAAATAAAGATGTCACGTCCTGGTAATAGCGCATGTGACCAGAAGTGAGAACAAACATTAGCACCAACTACCTTGCCTCCAAAAAACCGAACGATGGAGTTATATGAGGTCAAAACTAAGGATGCTCCACCTGGATACAAGTCATCTGTCTGGCAGTACTTTGGCTTTCTCATTAAAAAAGACAAAGATGACAATAGAGTAACTGACAAGACTAAGACTTTGTGTAAACTTTGCTATTCTGTCATTCCATACACCGCCTCCAACACAACAAACATGAACCACCACCTTCAGCGTCACCGTAAAAATGTGAAGACGACCCCGGCGAAAACGAGCCTACCGCTTGTTACCATACACTCTCTCTAACCACTCCAGGATTAGACAGAGTGTTATTGTTTGTGTTTGGCCTGTTAGACCTTGTGTTTTCCTGTGTGCAACTCAAACAAAAATAAATAGGTTATAATTACACAGTAATATTTTTTCTTTTTTACTTTTTTGATATTGTATCGTGATGTATCGTATCCTGACCGCGGCATATTGAGGTGCAGCGTATTGTGAGTTTAAGTGCATCGTCCCATCCCTAGGGTGTACTCACTTTTGTAAGATACTGTATCAGGTTTCTTTATTTTTACATTTTTTCAGTTCCTCTCCAACTAAATAAGGAGCTGTCTGCATTCGGAGGTTCAACATCGTAAGCCAGGATTTTTGGGGTCCCACTTTGGCATATTAATATCGTTTCAGCACCCTCCCTACATCATCATGCCAGTCAACCCAAAAATATATCAATAAGCACAAACAGACTGACATTTGCATCCTTTGCTAACATAGCTTTACCATAGGATACTGAACAGGACTTTCAAGAGTTGAACAGCATGGAATTCCCAAGATTTGAAAAAGAGTAAAGAGTGAGTTGTGGCTCCAATATTTTTTTCTTTTTTTGCCATTTTAATGTTTGGTAGAGTCACATGTTGGCCTCAGTTAACCTTAAAATCCCCCTACCAACTTTGCCAATGCTTTGCTGATATTCCACCCCAGTGTGTAGTTTTTAATCTAGCCTCTGAAAACATCATCCAAGGTTTTCTGCAGCATATCTCGAAGCTGGTTTGTGCTTTTCAGCAGGCTGAATTGACCCCCTCCTCTATATTCAGATGAAAATGTATTGGCTGCTCTCTGCCACTTCGAGCACAGACACTTGTCACCTGAGATCACAACTCATATTTGCAATGCAAAACTACAATTTCACAAGCTACAATTTCACAGAATACAGAGTGCTGCCGGAGTCATTCTGCAGACTGAAAAGCAGAAGGAAATATTTTGGAGCCTTGAGAAAGACCTGAGTGTGTGTGCGTTTCTGTCTGTGTGCAGATGTTCACTGTGGCACATCCATCTGAATTATTGAGACAAAAACAGCAAGTCACTTGTCTGTCAGGCAAGCTGCCTGGCGGGCACGTCTGTATGAATGCCGACCCTCCATCACATAGCGGCCTTGTTACCTGCAGACCTTGGGGCCGAATCAGTTACTATGATGACAAAAGAAGGGGGCCGAGGTCATCTGGCTGTCACAAAGATGATTACACTTTTTGGGAAGGGGGTTTCATTTTGTGAGCTGGTCTGCTTCATCAAAAAATCAAAGTTAGCATAGCAGGACAGAGTGTGCTCGGACTGCCAAGTCACTTCAAAGTAAGATGGATTGTTTTAAGTGAAATCAACCACATCATTTTCTTTTAAATATGAAATGACAAGGTCAAAATGTTGCATAGCGGCTACAAGTTTAATCGATTTTGTTGAGCAGTGGCCTCTTATTTGATAATAACAGGTTTAACTGCAGTAGAGCTTGAGCAAAAATAATGATTAACTGCTCTGAAAGATCAAAAGTCATTCACGGCCAAAACAGCCTGGCGGTATTCCTAAGGCAACCTGGTCATCGCATTATTCAACCAGCATGTGTTGAAAGTCAGCCAACATGGTTGTTTGGTCACTTTGGCACAAAATGGACACCCAAACTAATCCCACAAATGTTATAATAATAATAATAATCATAATAATAATAATAATAATAATAATAATATTATCATTATTATTATTATTATTATTATTATCATTGTTATTATTATTATTAAGTTTATTTATTTAGCACCTCTCAATAACAGCAAAGTCACAAAGTGCTTCCCAGAACAAAAAAAAACAATACAAGCAATTTTTAAAGGGACTGTGAGGAGTTTCTAAGTAATTGCAAAAAAGTCTCACTTTTAGATATATGCCTGATCGAAATACACACTTATCGATGAGTTTTATAGCATCAAAATAGGTTATCTATAAATGCTATTCCTGCGCTTCTTGGTCGGGTCGGAGAGGACAGGACAGGACAGGGCTGGACTGGCTGGATACTCGACTTCGGGAACAAGACAATTAAAACTTGAGCAAATTTATATTATTCGGACACGTCTTACAGCACCGGGCTGTAAGTAGCGATATCTAGCCGGCTACAAAACTACGATACTAAGTTTTTCAAAAATTGCTTGTTGTCACACATCAAAAACTACTGCTACGTAACTAGAAAGAGATACATTACCTCGTCGCTTTGCATCCTGTAAGTTGTTGAAAAAAGAAGCTGTAAATTAATGCAGTGTTTGGGGCTACAACACAACAAACACACGCTTTTGCTTCGGTTGTGTTGTGGTGCGTTCTAGTTGTAGTCAGAAGTAGGAATTTTCAAGTTCCAAGTAGGAAACTGCAGCTGTAACGACCCCCGAAGTCAGAATTTCCTACTGGGAACTCAGTGAAACCTCGCCGACCCTGAGTTGACAATCGTAGATGGCTGCCCCCATTGTGAACAGTTATTTAGCTCCTGTAATAATCCATTTATTTGCACTTCTGACTGGGGTGTGTTGCTATAGATCAGCTGTATGCATAGTATTGTTAGACTTATATTTACAAAAATGCTGCCATAGTGATAACCACATTCTTCATGTGATATTTGTGAACAACAACGCAAGCGTGCTAACAACAGCTTACAATACCCTGGTAGATCGGCATGTTTTTCAACTTCAACTTATTATGGCTGTTCAACTTCAACTGGAATGTCGATAAGTCAGAGATGATGTGACTCTCAGTTCCGAGGTTACTGGAACGCAGCATTACGACAGTCGCCACGCGTGCTCATGGGTAGCAGAGTCTTTATGTCGCCGGTAATAGATTCTCCTCACAGTCCCTTTAAAGGTACAATAAAAGAAAACAGCACACAAGACATATTAAGCAAATGCCAGACCAAACAAGTGGGTCTTAAGTTGTTTTTTAAAAGAATCAACTGTTTCAGCCTATCTTAAACCCAAGGGGAGCGAGTTCCACAGAGCACAGTCACCTTTAGTTTTTAGTCTGGAGTGTGGAACAACCAACAGGTTTTGCTCAGTGGACCGGAGAGGCCTACCAGGAATTTAGTGTTTTAAATGTTCTGGGATGTATGCTGGAGCCTGGCCATGGAGGGCTTTGAAAGTGAGCAATAGTATCTTAAAATGTATTCTGAAATGTATGGGAAGCCAGTGGAGTGAAAACAGAGTTGGTGTGATGTGTGGCCTTTTTGGAGACCTGGTAGGTAGTTCGGCTGCAGCGTTTTGTTCTAATTGTAGACGGTTTATGGATGTTTTACTGAGACATGTTAAATAGTTTGAGGTCAGGACCGCTGGCAGATCATTCCATCCTTTACACTGCCAAACTCTGGAGATTTTTGGTCCATCAGAGGTATCCAGAGCACCTCTTCAGTTTAAAACTCCTGACAGAAGGGCACAAATCAGCAAAGGTTCAAACCTGCAACAGTGCCTCCCACTGCTACACCATCCAGCTCTGCATTTTAAAGGCTGAATGGAAGCAAATAACGTCATCACAAAAGGTGACATTAATTTAATTCATTTTCAGGGGCCCAGTTTTTAAATAGTGCCGCTCAAAATAAAGGCATGATTCAGAGTGTCAGAAGATGTTAGATACGGCCCTTTATTTCTTCACGTTAGAGTCACTTAAAGCTAAATCAGGATGAGTTATTCAATCCTCACCATGGGGCATGGCTGCCTTGCCCAAAGGAAGGAGCCCTTCAGGCAGAGCCGCCCACATGGCTTTATTTATGTCTGTTATTCACACACTGCGAGCACGGCTCCATTAGCACGATGACTGTGTAACTTCTTTGATCTCTCCCTCTCTTGCGCTTGTTACTGCAGCCGTTTAACACATGACACAAAGCATGCTATATCTCAAGACGCACATATTTCTCCCCAGCCGAGGGCGATGCACAGACTCATTACATGAGTGTTAAAGGTTCCACTGTGAATGCTAGTATGCTGGATAAACACAGTGTGTCAAGCAGCTGATTACTCCTGGCCTGTCATGAAAGCTGCTTGGTTAAATCCAGGGTGGACTGGCATCACACAGAGATGATTGGTGACACCACCCAGCAGCAGAGGGAGAACCCGAGTGGATAAAAAGGTGATTTAACTCATCTTAATCTCATTAAATGGTAACGAAGAAGCTAAATGGGATCAGTGCAGTGGAAGCTAATTCGTGGAGACTCCCACGTTATCCCTGCCAACCTCCACTGTCCTGTCAGCGAGGGAGGCACTTTAGATAGTTGAGTCACTGCATCTACATTAAAATTTTAAAGATACACGTGGCAGCTACGCACTGCTGACTCCAAGTGGCAGACAGAGGGAGAAGTTTAATGTCAGGTTTATTTAATTTAGGGAATTTGGTCTTTGAAGCAGCTGTCAAGAGGGTAAGGGGGGGAAGTGGGCGGGAGGTCAGGGAGTCTGGGCTCAGACCAGTCAGAAGGTGTATCAGATGTGGAGATTAGCTTGCTAGCCATTCAACACCCTGTGTAGGCTACTCATGGTGCGTTTGAGCAAGCTATCATCCCACCCCTCTTCTGCTCAGGGAGTGTGTCCCTTACAGCAGAAGATTATATCTTAAAATAGTCAATGAGTTTGTGCTATCAAATAGGGTTATGTCTGCAAGATAAACTCCTCGGACCACCACTCTGTTCTATTCATGACCTTGTATGTGTAACAGTTTTTGTGCACACGCTTAATTAAAGACTTCCAGTTGCTCTGAGGGTCAGCTTCCTGGATTCCTGTTTATCTCTGACTCTTTTTATGGGAACTTAAAAATGTACTGTTGCCCAGCTGCTTCAAAGATTTGTCAAAGTAAAGCCTCAACAATGTCACAACCAGTGTTGTGTGTAACGTGTTCCAGTAACTACTTTTTTTCAGGTAAAGAGTAAAGCAACAAACTACTACTGAAAATGTGGTAACGGAACGTAGGTCCTTTTTTTAATGCGGGACAATGTTACTTTTCCCTAGGACAGACCTGACACTAAAGCAGCCTTCTCAGCAGCCCGCATAGACTTGAGCAGTTTTGCCAAGTCTGCTAGTTATAAGAATCTACGGGCTGCAAATCTCGTGAGTCACGGCCGCGGGTTGCATTTTTGGGCTTGTTTCTAAACATGAAGTTGCTTCTTGGGGTTCTTCTGTCTGCGTGAATCCCCCTGATTATCTTACAGCTTCTAACAATAAAGAAAAGCACCACTGCGGCAGGCATTTTGTCCACTACCTTATTTCCTGGTTATCATGCACGCCCCCAAACACACTCACGCACATGGAGCATGCTCCAGAGCCAAAGTTGTCAGGCCTGCTTATTATAAGCGATGTATTTATTTATTTTTTTTTCAATAAAGGTGCTTGGCACTGTGATATTGAAATGTAATGTAGACAAAATTTCACACTTTATCTAGATTCCTGTTTTAAAAGGTACTATATCACATTAGGAAAGGAAATTGCTGGAGGTTGCTTATTTTGGACTTGTTTTTATTGACCTGGTTGCTTATTTCCAAAGAAAAAAGTGGACACATTGGACAGGAGCTCTCATTCCACAAAAGAAATAACTGTTATGTTCTCTGTAGTAGAACTTTATGTAGGCCTACAAATTTAGGAACAGATATGGGGTTCTGTCCAAAGTTGAGCAACACAAACGTAATGAGTGATGTACAAAGTTACGTTTCATAGAGGGTAATCAAGTAAAGTAACGAGTTACTTGTTTAAGGAGCAATGAGTAACGAGCAAACACAACTTTTTAAAAGCAACTTTCCAGCACTGGTCACAACATCATTGTTTCTGGTTTTTCTGCTCCGAAGAACAAACCATAGAGGAGCTATAAATTGCACAAATTAATCTCCAAAACTATAAGGATGCATACAACATAGTTAAATAACAGCCTTTTTTCACCAATGTTGTTTGTTCTCTCTTCTTCTTGGGCTCCAGGCTATGTTCTAGGCTGGATGGCTGACTTTAGTGGTCTTAAAAACTGTATAGTGTGTTTGTGTACTGTTCCAGTCCCTTCTGCCCTCAGGGCTGATCATTATTTGACTGTTTTCAAGGTGATGGGTGTTTGAGAGATGAAATTTGTGGGGAACAGATGAAACGGAATTAAGGTCACATCTGCTTCAAACTGTAGAATTTCTGGAACTTCCAAGCTCTTTGCAATATATAAGTTGCATAAATTTGGTATTTCTTTATTTTTTAGACAGTGCTCAGCTCAGCTAGAAGCGCGTCCTCAGCCTGGTGCACAGATCCTATTTCCCTGAAAGTCTTGGGTTCACACTGGCATGACACAAGTTCAAAGGATTCCTTTTAGGACAGCATATGTCACAACCTAAGGGTGAAGTATGTTTCAGTGGAATCAGATCATTTTTAAAAATGGTAAGTTAACAAAACTACCACATTAGGTCAAAAAGAATTACTCTACTAAGGCTGTCAGTTGCTTTCAACAATGCTCCAGGCATGACAATTTTTCACCAATTTCTTTTAACAATGATTGTTCAAATTTATTCCATCAACAGTAGGTCTGACAGACGTTACATGTGAACTTGTATCAATTTTTAAGTAATACAGGTGAGGATATAAATATCATTTTCAGCTCCACCAATAACCAGTACCTCCACTTTGTCACCTGACTGTGTACTTGTTTTCTTTTTTTTCATGCACAAATGCGTAAAAGGTTCTAGAGAAAGATGATGTTGAAGAGGATGAGGCAGGTAGCATGGGAGCAGGAGTGTGACATGAGAATCTTTACTCAGAGCTAAGATAAAACTCTGCAGGAGATTAACACAAGCAGTCCTCTTAACCTAATAAAGTTTGCCAAGATATCTTATCTGAAGAAGACAAATTGACATTCTGCTCAGCTGCAGATGAACGCTGTAGTTTGATTACCTTTATCCTGCCTCTTATCCGTGTGAAAATGAATCCTATGGCCTTAAAGAAACAAACTCAACATACGTTCTAACACCAGGCAGCTTAAAGCTCCTCACCGAGGCTTTACTCATATTGTTTCTCAAGTTAAGAGACATTTATGGCCGCAGTTTGGCTTCATTCACTGCAGTAAAGTAGATAATTATCTGTTTAAAGTTTTAGTCATTGTCATTTCAGAATAAAGGGCTGCAAAACGGCAAGATGGTGCAGGAGGTGTTTCAGAGGGGATTTCCAAGCTAGCAAGATTTGACTAATCTGTCTCCAGTCCCAAAGAAAATTCATATCAGTAACCCAAACATTATTTTCTCATTTATTAAACATGGGTACAGTAAAATAAAAAAAAAAGTGGTATATGCTAGGCGACAACCACTGGAACTGAAAAAGGAAGAAGTAAAAATGCAGAAGTGCCAAGAGCTGCTGTTCCATAAGTGTCTGTTTGAGGCTGCCTGCAGGATCCCCTGGAGGTGTTCTAACTGTATGCATGAAACGGATGTATTTTACATTGCAGTTTTTCATTTATTAAGAATTGTTATTGTTTGAAAACAGGGACATGATTAACATGGCAGCATGTCCACATTTAGTTGCTGTCAGTCAGATGGCCTTGAGTCTCAAAGTGGCCTTTTGTCTATGAGTAAAGGTTGAACGGAAGTTCGGTTGAGATTTTAGTGCATATTGACCCTCACTTCATCAGTTGCTCACCTCATTACTTTGACACATATTTTGCAATTAAAAGAACCCATCTTCATGTTATTTTGATTCAGTATTAGTTTCTCAGATGCTTTATGTCTTACACTGTTTAAATTTAGTGCACACAGTTTATTCATTGTAAGGTTTAGATCAATTTTTCTGTTAATCCTGGTCTCTTTTCTTTGAGTTACCTGGATATTGAGGGAGGGGAGCTTCCTGGTTCAGAGGCAAAAGGCGTGGCCAAGAGCTGGAGGGACCTTTATGCTGGAGCCAGCTCATTGGGATGGACTAATGGCTGCGGTCGAATAGTCACCTCCTAAGCTCTTTCCCATCTACTTTTCCTTAACCCTGATAGAAAATGTCAAGAGGTTAAGGAAAGTAAGGTAACACTCTCTATGAAGCCCACATTTGTAATGCATTACAATGGCATCCGTTATATCACTTGTAATGAATTATAATGACTAGCTCTATCGTTCATTATAAGTGATATAATGTTTTATGACTGTTGATATAGTGCATCATAAAGTATTATGAGTGTAGTTATGATGCATTGTGAATGCTCTGATTGTGCATTGTGATTGTCGGGGCTTCATACTTCATAAAGCATTATGGATGTATTGTTCATGACTATTCATGCGCATCAATGGAACAAGTCATTAGAACTCATTATAAATGACATTATAATGTTTGATGTCCGTTGATATAAAGCATTATTTTTGCTTATAAGTGTAGTTATGAATGCATTATAATGCATTACGGATGCCCTTATAGTGCATTATAAGTGTGGACTTCATAGAAAGTGTTACCGAAAGTAAAAAGGAGAATTCAGAAGGACTTTGGAAAGGAAAACTGCGGTACAGACAAAATCCGACAACACTTTCACTACGTCATGTGACGGTGGATGGTACTGCTGCGGCGAAACTGCAATTTTTCAAAAATGGACTCCAAAAGACGCATCATATATCATGACAATGTTGTTCCTTTCAGACAACACTGAACATAATAACCTGGTGAAAACTACATCTGCTAAACCAATCTGTAAAGTGAGGATTTAAATAAGTCTGTCCTCTCATTATCAACATGAACACCAATCAGTGCATGAAAATAAATGAACTGAATGAAAGAAAGGCAGAAACTGTTAAGACCACAATCTAATGGTGTACATATTATTAATATTGAACCAAGTTTAAAACATAATCAACATCAAATGTTTCATATCCTGCTCTCTTCAGAGAATCAGACTGCTGGAAAGTTAAGGCAGGTTTTGGTAAACTTTAGAAAGGATGAACAGCAGTGGTAACTCACATGGTCTGTGTGATTTGTTCGTCATTATTCGGTTGAATTCGGAAGCAGTCAGATAATGCACTGTTTATAAAAGCTGTTACTGCAGAGAATTGTGGGACAGAATAATCTCCTCTCCTTTTGTAAAGGATGGTCCGGTGTATCCTATGCTAAAGGAGCTAATAAAGGAAGCACTGACCCACCTTTCCCATGCATTTAAACTATTCAAACAGCTCTAATCACAAACTACTTCCGGTTCATTTCACTCTGTTAGGAAACTTCCTAAGCAAAAATGACTATTCGACCACAGCCCAAGTCTGCTGACATCATGGGGGGGTTTGAGTTTAGTTTAATGTGGCAGCCATTTTTTTTTTACCTCCTTTGTTTCCTGTGGTTTGGCCAAACCCCTTTATATGTGCTCCCTTTGTCTCATTTTGTCAGGTCTGTTCGTTAAGTTGACACTCGCTGTTTGTTTAGTTTATTTAGTGTTATATTAAGTTGACCTCTTTTATAGGCCTTATTCTTAATATTTTGGTTTGTAATTTCTTTGGGTAAAATAAACAGCCCACTTGTCTTTTAAATTAACCCTGTGTCTTGAGCCTTTACTGCTTGGTCCCTGACAGACAGTGACCATTACAACGGATCCATGATGTTCAAAAGGCTCCTTAGATCATCAAACAGCTGATTTTCACATGGCATCGTCCAATTCTTTGCTGGTCTATTGTGTACAGTCGTGTCCATGCACAGATTTCAATTTATCAAGATTTATTGAAACGTGAGCGCAAGATACACTCTTATCTCCTGAGTGATGTGATGTCTGTTGAACCAGTTGATTGCCAAGCAGCTGAGTTCTGTTAGCTAGAGGTTGAACTGTGGGTAAAACACACAGTCTAGACAAGAGAAAGGACAGGTATCTGAGGAAGCAGGACGTTATGATTGTTGCGATGTGTTGATCTAAGGTGAAGTTAGAATCAAAGTTACCTTGAGGAGGGAGGTTTCAGGACCAAGTGATGATTGTTTAGTTTATGTTTTGATAGGACATACTGCTGTTCAACAGATTTCAGTATATAGGCACTGATATGCAAAACCCAAAACCAGTGAAGTTGGCACGTTATGTAAATCGTAAATAAAAACAGAATACAATGATTTGCAAATCCCTTTCAACCAGTGGCAATTGCTCTAAGACTGCAAGGGAAACTCAGCTTCCCCTAAAATGTCCCCAAAAAAGTGGTGATATGTACTGCTGTGTACATTTCATTGACTAAATATGCGCTAGAATATCTCATCTTTTGTTCAGAATCAGCTACTTATCACAGGTAACTGGAGCGACTTCCTTATCATCATCTGCAGCGTCTCAGCGCTTTAACACAGTTGGACGCAGAGCGTCTTCTGACTTCGATGGAAACTGGAACGGTCATTGGATAAACGCTGAGCTTTGTCCCACCCATCGGACGCTCAGCGTCTCTGGGGGTCTATGAGGCAGTGGGCTGGCCTGGATGCTCGGCTTCTGCATGATGATTGGATGATCTGTCTGAGGCAGAATTCCTTTTTGATTGACAGTGAAACGAGCCAATCAGTGATCTTGAAGTATAACCCCCCACCGGAGCATCTTCTAAGTTTTACATTCAGTTGTTCTGGACTGATCTGGAGGCTTTATTAATCACCAGCGACTTTATCTTTCTTAAAAACGACTAGCGTGTTTGAGGATTCTCTCCTGTCACTTTTTCTTTTCATCAATGAGCCGCTGAAGCTGTGGAGCTTCTCCCCCTGTCACTCACACTCACAGATCATTTTCTTGAAAAGGAACAGAGGGTAGAATTTACATTTAAATAAATAAACAAATTTATGATGTAGGCATGAAAAAAAATGAGCTTCCCCTCCTTGACTGACCAGCAGCCGCCACTTCTTTCAACCTATATTCAATTGAATACACAGCAAAGACAAGATACTTAACGTTCAAACTGGTAAACATTATTTTTTGCAAATATAAGCTCATTTGGAATTTGATGCCTGCAACATGTTTCAAAAAAGCTGGCACAAGTGGCAAAAAAGACTGAGAAAGTTGAGGAATGCTCATCAAACACTTATTTGGAACATCCCACAGGTGAACAGGCTAATTGGGAACAGGTGGGTGCCATGATTGGGTATAAAGCAGCTTCCCTGAAATGCTCAGTCATTCACAAACAAGGATGAGGCGAGGGTCACCACTTTGTGAACAAATGCGTGAGCAAATTGTCCAACAGTTTAAGAACAACATATCTCAACCAGCTATTGCAAGGAATTTAGGGATTTCATCATCTACGGTCCGTAATATCATCAAAAGGTTCAGAAAATCTGGAGAAATTACAGCACGTAAGCAGCAAGGCCCAAAACCAACATTGGATGTCCGTGACCTTCGATCCCTCAGGCGGTACTGCATCAAAAACCGGTATCACTGTGTAAAGGATATCACCACATGGGCTCAGGAACACTTCAGAAAACCACTGTCAGTAACTACAGTTCGTCTACATCTGTAAGTGCAAGTTAAAACTCTACTATGCAAAGCCAAAGCCATTTATCAACAACACCCAGAAACGCCGCCGGCTTCGCTGGGCAGAGCTCATCTAAGATGGACTGATGCAAAGAGGAAAAGTGTTCTGTGGTCTGACCAGTCCACATTTCAAATTGTTTTTGGAAACTGTGGTCGTCGTGTCCTCCGGACCAAAGAGGAAAAGAACCATCCGGACTGTCATAGGCGCAAAGTTCAAAAGCAAGCCGATGTGATGGTTTGGGGGTGTAATAGTGCCCAAGGCATGGGTAACTTGCACATCTGTAAAGGCACCATTAATGCTGAAAGGTACATACAGGTTTTGGAGCAACATATGTTGCCTTCCAAGCAACGTCTTTTTCATGGACGCCCCTGCTTATTTCAGCAAGACAATGCCAAGCCACATTCTGCACGTGTTACAACAGCGTGGCTTCGTAGTAAAAGAGTGCGGGTACTAGACTGGCCTGCCTGTAGTCCAGACCTGTCCCCCATTGAAAATGTGTGGCGCATTATGAAGCGTAAAATACAACAACGGAGACCCCGGACTGTTGAACAACTTAAGCTGTACATCAAGCAAGAATGGGAAAGAATTCCACCCAAAAAGTTTCAAAAATTGGTCTCCTCAGTTCCCAAACGCTTACTGAATGTTGTTTAAAGGAAAGGTGATGTAACACAGTGGTAAAAATGCCCCTGTGCCAACTTTTTTGCAATGTGTTGCTGCCATTAAATTCTAAGTTGATGATTATTTGCAAAAGAAAATAAAGTTTCTCAGTTCGAACATTAAATATCTTGTCTTTGCAGTGTATTCAATTGAATATAAGTTGAAAAGGATTTGAAAATCATTCTATTCTGTTTTTTATCTACGATTTACACAACGTGCCAACTTCACTGGTTTTGTACAATTCCCCACAGGTGGGCTAGAGGGCAGCTAAGGTCTATCCTGACCTGTTGCTCCTTCTCTGCATGTCATTCCCAAACCTGTCTCCATTTAATTTCCTACTCTATCTACCATCCTTGGTAAAAGCCCCCAAACTAATGTTAAGAACAATAAAAAGTGGAGTGGTTCAGTTCCTCTTTTGTGAGAAAAACTACCTGTCTGTTATCACTACATTACAATTCAGCACACTCCCTCTCACAGCACTGAAGCTAAAACATGTGGACCTTTGCTGTTCAAACAGTTTCCTGCAGTTCTTCTGTTTTTTGCTTGAGCTCCGAGAGGCTAATTGGCCTTAAAAGACTGCTGACGAGTTTTTCAAATGAAGATCAGTATGGAAATGCCTCCAATTAACTGACAGACGAGTGCTGATTTGACCACTTAGAGCTAATTCAGCTGGAGGTTGGAGTGAGTAAAGGTCACCCGCTGTGAAGAGGAGTTGATGGTGCTTTTGTTGTTCTGTCTCTGCAGAGAGGAATTGTGGGACAAAAGTACTTTCACAGAAGTGTGGTGACCTCAGTTAACTGTCAGTTTGATGTTTATGTAAATCTGTGGACACTACATCATTAATAAACATAACAGTTACAGCAACAGCATAACTGAATACCGATAACAGTTAAAGTGTGAACTTATTTACATTTTTCTTTAAACATGACTGAAACATTCAACAGATAAAACTGTTGCTTTGTTCTTAAAGTGCTCACAAACTGAAAAAAAAAACATGCTTATATTTAAGTCTAGAAACAGAGGTGGAAAAATGAACTTAGAACTCTTGACAATAAAACAAAGTTATTTTTTATTGGAAGAAAAATCATGTCAATTTCTATGTTAAAGATTTTCTAGTGAGCTCTTAGACCATCTTGAATATCTACTGAACTTTTCATGGATGGAGAAATTCTGAATTTCAATACTTGTAATTGACTGTGTACTTCATGGTGGCATGTGGTGACGGTCATGGCTGCTTTATGGTTGCTTTGAGAAAACAATAAAAAATAAGAGACTGCTGCACAAATAAATTCAACCTGCTGCTTCTCTAACCCTGTATTTTATTAAGAACAACTCCTCTTGTTGTGTTGCTTTCATGTCAACAATGACCCTAATTTGCTTATATATATATGTATGCAGTGTTGGGGAAGTTACTAAAAAGTAGTGTTTGCTCGTTACTCGTTACATCTGAAAAAAGTAACTCTTTACTTTACTTAGTTACCCTCTATGAAGAGTAACTTCTCAAGTTACTTTTCCGTTACTTTTACATTGCTTGATCATGGACAGAACCCCATATCTATTCCTAAATGTGAAGGCCTACTAAAAGTTCTACTACAGAGAACATAACAGTTTTTTGTGTTCTCTATTTTACAAAATGTCACATACCCTGTGGAATGAGAGCTCCTGCCCAGTGTTTCCACATTTTGCTTCTGAAATAAGCAACCTGGTCAATAAAAATAATCCCAAAATAAACAACCTCCAGCTATTTCCTTTCCTAATGTGATATACTACTTTTTAAAAAGAGAAGTCTACATAAAGTGTGTTAATTTTCGTCTACATTACATTTCAATATCACAGTGCTAAATATCTATTCAAGAAAAGACCGTCGCTTATAACAAGCAGACCTGGCAACTTTGGCTCTGGAGCATGCGCAATGTGCGCAAGTGTGTTTTGGGGCGTGCATATAACCAGGAAACGAGGAAGTGGACAAACTACCTAACGCAGTCGTGTTTTGCTTTATGTTAGGAGCTGGAAGATAATCAGGGGGATACACACAGACTAAGAGCCCCAAGAAGCAACTTCACATCTGGAAACAAGCCCAAAAAACCACGACCTGCGGCCGTGACTCACAAGATTTTCAGCCATTAGACGCTTATAACGAGCGGACTTGGCAACGCTGCTCAGGTCTGTGCGAGCAGCTGAGAAGGCAGCTTCAGTGTCAGATCTGTCTGTGGGAAAAGTAACGTCGTGCTGCATTAAAAAAGGAACTACGTTTTGTTACCAAATTTTCAACAGTAGCGTGTTACTTCACTTTTTACCCGAAAAAGTAGTTTCATTACTGTAACGCATTACTTTCTAACGCGTTACACACAACACTGTATATATGTATATATAAATATAACTTTGTTGAAATTGCTGTCTCTTGGGGTGCTTCACACAGCCTTCTTCTTGTGTTTGTCCACCATAGCTTTGTCCACTTGATTCTGTATTACCTGTTTGTGAGTCTGAATCTGGAGGTCCCAAAGGATCTTGGCTTCTTCAGTCTCCACCACCTTAGGAGATGTCTCCCGTTGTGACCCAGGGAGTTACAGTCCATCCTCAGCACAAAGTTTCTGTACACTATACTGGCCACTTGGTTATGACATTCCATGTACACCCTGTCTGCTTCATTTTACAACCTACTGTTAATGTGCTGGATGTCTCTAACCTGACATGCCCGAGGGACAGTTCCATATTGGAAATATTACACTAATCAATCTGAGGAGGAGCACTGCAAAAATGTTTTCAGGGGCAGAACCTTCAAAAACAACAGCACATCTCACTCATCACAGAGCAATCCATATCAAGCAGCACTGCTATGACGTAGCATATGTAGCAGCTAAATGTAGCGGCTAACAGCTAATGGCAGTTAACTGTTGTCTGCCCTTGTTAGCTGTTAGCCATAGCTGATAGCTTAACTACCTTAAGACTATCATTTCAAATTAAATACCACACAGATGTATCATTTAACATCTATATGTGACATGAACCTCATCAAAAACAATACCCACGAAGTAATCTTATGAGGAGAGCATATTTCGCCAAGTATAACTGAGTAACTATGATGACCACAGGCTAACTGAGCCGCCATTATTTGTACAACAGGAAATTACTTCACTTCCTGTCAAGTCACTTCCTGTTGTCATCACGCCCGCAGCTCTCTCTGCTCCCACCTCTCTTCCCTGATTGGGCCGTTAACCATTTAGCCGAGTGAAACTGTTGGACAATGAAGGCCGGCAAGACGGAGATGCATGATTTCAGAATCAGGCAGGTCCGTCGGCTCTACAAGGCGAGGATGCCTCTTCGCAAGCTCAAAAAAAGAAGTCATGGAAGGCCACAAAGAAAGCAGCCACAATATTAAAAAAAAATCAGTCAGTCTAGACATATGGGCATTATCCTAAAATTGTATTCATCAGTGAGGAAAAAAAAAACATGGAAGAGCACTACAAATTTTTCACATTCTGAACTTGTGGGAATGCTTCAGTAAAATATCTTTTGAAATGGAGCATCAGCATATTTCAGTCAGTGCCCTGAGTTTTCTTTTTTTAGTGGCACAATAAAAGGATGAATTTAATGTTTCATTATTGTATGAATCAAACACAGAATTTGGTTCTTTAAAAGGTGCTATGAGGAGAATCTATGACCGGCGACATTAAGACTCTGCTACCCATGAGCACGCGCGGCGACTGTCGTAATGCTGCGTTCCAGTAACCTCTGAACTGGGAGTGACATCATCTCCGACTTATCGGCGTTCCAGTTGAAGTCAGAAAAAAAAACATGCAGAGCTACCAGGCTATTGTTAGCTGTTATTAGCACGCCCTGCATTGTTGTTCACAAGTATCACATGAAGAATGTGATTATCACTATGGCAGCATTTTTGTAAATGTAAGTCTAACAATACTATTGTATACAGCTGATCTAGAGCGACACACCCCAGTCAGAAGTGCAAATAAATTGATTATTACAGGAGCTAAATAACTGTTCACACTGGCTGCATCCATCTTCCATTGTCAACTCGGGGTGGCGAGGTTTCACAGAGTTCCCAGTACGAAATTCCGACTTCGGGGGGCGTTCCAGTTGCAGTTTCCTACTCGGAACCCGGAAATTCCTACTTCTGACTTCAACTGGAACGTACCAAAGGACGTGACCCAAGCCAGAGCGTGCATTTGTTGTGATGCTAATGAATGCACCTCGAACCTTCCTCAGAACTCTGCATTGCTTTACAACTTCTTTTTTCAACAACTTACAGGATGCAAAGCAACGAGGTAATATATCTCTTTCTAGTTACGTAGCGGTAGTTTTGGATGTGTGACAACAAGCAATTTTTGGAAAACTTATTATTGTAGTTTTGTAGCCTGACCTGTCCGACCTGACCACTTAGCTAAGGAATAGCATTTATAGATAACCTATTTTGATTGCTATAAAACTTCTCTTAAAATGTGTATTTCGATCAGGCATATATCTAAAAATGAGACTTTTTTTGTAATTACTTAGAAACTCCTCATAGCATCTTTAAGGAAATTTGACACACTGTGTTGGTTTGGCTCTTGTTTAACCAAAACATGACCAAAGCACTTGATCCATGTACTTTTCTCTGCTCATGGCTTTTGCACAGGGTTTATGTGTGCTCAACATAGTGACCATGGTGTAAAATGGTCATGCCCCAAACACAAGGTTGGGCTGTACATGAGGACTATACAACAAAATCATTTAAGTTATTTATTGTTCTGGTCTCTGAAGAGGCAGTAGTCGATTACATACCAAAATAGCAGAAATCTTCTGTATCACAGACTTTTACATTTGGCACCTTAAAGCATTTTTTAATAAATCTGTTTGATTAAAGCGTTTCATTAATTTTCAAACAGCCCAAAAAAGCTACACACTCTAGCTCTTATAAAGCCCATCCTCTGCTTTGTAAAGATTATCATCACTTACATTAGACAATATTTTTCTTATCTCCTTCACCACATCCCCGCCTGCTAACCTCATCACAAGACCCCAATTATTTGAATTAACATGGGGATGGACTGTTTGCCCACATGCTGATGTAATTGGTAGGCATTACTCTGGTTGTTTGGCCCACTTGGCCCATCTCTGTGGCCTGTGATTACTACACTTTGATCATCATTCATTAGCACCACAGAGAACACCGTAATGATTGTGTTTGGGGAATTAGAGACAAAAAGGCTGCAAGAGGAGGAGATGGAGGAAGAGGAGAGTCCTAAATCCCTTTGAGTGGATTAGTGTTCCAAATTAAAGTATAAACTGTTTTCTTTTGAACACTGTTCATGTTCTGTTCTAAAGAGTATAGTAATCATTTCTGTGTGGACATCTTTAATTTTGTGATTTCATTTAAAGCTTTATTCATGTATTGACACAAACTAATACAATACCCAGCATCTCATTCTCCTGATTGAGGTCATAAATTTTGCCTTGAGTTATGCACAACTAATGGATTAAATGTTTTTATTTTTGCACTTCAATTTGACTGCTTTCAAATAGGTTATCAAATAAAGGGCACGAAATATTGTTCATAATTGAAAAATCAGAAAACAAAAACATGTTCATTTTGAAAAATCAGAACCAGCATCACTATAGAGGTCAAACTGCACCAAACAATAAAGCAAGGAGAATTTTCCTTCTGTTAGTGCTGTCAAGGTCTAAACGAGAAACCAGTTTGCTAGTTCATCCACATGAACAAACAAGTTTGGAGGAGCTCCAATCAACTGAAGACCACAACAAACCACAAAAACATCTGTATAAAGGCACAGAGTTTCTATGACAACAACTTATCAGGAAAATGAAGACGGAAGCAGGGTATATGCAGAAAGCTTATTAGGCTGTTTTTGTCCCGACTTGCTCCCTTCTCAACCAACGATGGTAAATGCTAGATTGTCTTATATTTTATAAAATTATCCCATTATATTATCCTGTGGTCTGAGCAGCGGCAGTTAGGGGCATCCCCCTGAAGTGCCCCTGTCCTGTCACTCATTTGTCATTTTGAAGAGAATGACAGATTATAGGTGAATGCAATTCAATGCCCAGCCATTTGGGGCAGTAGTGTGCCAAATAGGCAGGTCCACTGTCAATAAAGCTGACAGAAGAAGAGTATCATATGACAAAATGTAAGGTAAAAAGTGTATGGTTTTGAACAAGAAAATGTTAAGCATGTTATGAATACTACTTTATTTCCTTTGAAGTTGCTCACATCCTCAAATGTAATATTGAACATGAGTTTAAACTTCTACATTAAAGATGCAGTGTGTAGAATGTGGCATTTTGTACATCCACCGCATTTCGCCAAACAGAAACGGTGAATATAGGAGATATATGTTTCTATTTGTATGTAAAGTCCGTCAAAATCGGAGTACAATCATCCCCATAAAACGATTGTTTTATTTTTGTTTAGTTAGAAAAATCTTTATAACAAAAATTCATTACCGCGGGCCGCTGTTTTGTGTAGGCCGACATATTGATCCGCCGTGTTGTCTTCGCGTGGTTTTTAGGGACAAAAAGAACGAAACGCGAATCTGTCCGTCGGTTCTGAAATCTACCTGGAATGCAGGCAAAGTAGAGGAGAGAGGGTGGCGGATGTATAGAAAGTTGTTACTCTGTCCTAGGGATTCAAACTGTGTGTATAAACACACACACAACATAAATTGTGTGCTGTGTTCAGGATCCTTTTTGGTCCTCACAGGATTCTGTTGCTCAGCAACGCGACGTTTTGGCTACGGTTAGGTTAATTCTAGAATCTGAACGCTAGATGTCGCTAAAATGCCAAGTTCTACATACTGCACCTTTAAAAGGTATTTTTTAATTAAAATGTTTGAAATGATGTAACTGTATGAGGAGCCAACAGGGACATTATTCAAGATTACTTTTCACACGCACATATGAAACTAAACACAATACTACTGCTATGAAAAATACTCTTACACACATGTTTGAAATGCTCACACACACTGAAATGCTCATACACACTAGTGAAATGCTCTCATATACACTAGTGAAATGCTCTCATATATACTAGTGAAATGGCCTCATACACACTAGTGAAATGCTCTCATACACATGAGAGCATTTCAGTTGTGTGTGTGAAAGTTTCAGTAGTGTATATGAGAGCATTTCAGTAGTGTGTATGAGAGCATTTCAGTTGTGTGTATGAGAGCATTTCAGTTGTGTGTGAGAGCATTTCACTAGTGTGTATGAGAGCATTTCAGTAGTGTGTATGAGAGCATTTCACTATTGTGTATGAGAGCAATTGACTAGTGTATACGAGAGCATTTCAGTAGTGTGTATGAGAGCATTTCAGTAGTGTATATGAGAGCATTTCACTAGTGTGTATGAGAGTATTTCAGTTGTGTGTGTGAGAGCGTTTCACTAGTGTGTATGAGAGCATTTCAGTAGTGTGTATGAGAGCATTTCAGTAGTGTGTATGAGAGCATTTCACTAGTGTGTATGAGAGCATTTCAGTAGTGTGTATGAGAGCATTTCACTAGTGTGTATGAGAGCATTTCAGTAGTGTATATGAGAGCATTTCACTAGTGTGTATGAGAGCATTTCACTAGTGTATATGAGAGCTTTTCACTAGTGTGTATGAGAGCATTTCAGTAGTGTATATCAGAGCATTTCAGTAGTGTATGAGAGCATTTCACTAGTGTATATGAGAGCTTTTCACTAGTGTGTATGAGAGCATTTCAGTAGTGTATATCAGAGCATTTCAGTAGTGTATATGAGAGCATTTCAGTAGTGTGTGAGAGCATTTCACTAGTGTATATGAGAGCATTTCAGTGGTGTATATGAGAGCATTTCAGTAGTGTATATGAGAGCATTTCAGTAGTGTATATGATTTCAGTAGTGTGTATGAGAGCATTTCAGTAGTGTGTATGAGAGCATTTCAGTAGTGTATATGAGAGCATTTCAGTAGTGTGTGTGAGAGCGTTTCACTGGTGTGCATGAGAGCGTTTCACTAGTGTGTAGGAGAGCATTTCAGTTGTGTGTATGAGAGCATTTCAGTAATGTGTATGAGAGCATTTCACTAGTGTGTATGAGAGCATTTCACTAGTGTATATGAGAGCATTTCAGTAATGTGTATGAGAGCGTTTCACTAGTGTGTATGAGAGCATTTCACTAGTGTGTATGAGAGCGTTTCTCTAGTGTGTATGAGAGCATTTCACTAGTGTATATGAGAGCATTTCAGTAGTGTATATGAGAGCATTTCAGTACCATGTATATGAGAGTGTTTCAGTAGTGTATATGAGAGGGTTTTACTAGTGTGTATGAGAGCATTTCAGTAGTGTGTGTGAGAGCATTTCAGTACTGTGAATGAGAGCATAACATTTTACTAGTGTATATGAGAGCATTTCAGTTGTAAGTGTGTGAGAGCGTTTCACTATTGTGAGTGAGAGTATTTCACTAGAGTGTATGAGAGCACAACATTTCAGTAGTGTGTGTGAGAGCATTTCAGTTGTAAGCATGTGAGGTTTTTACTATAATATGTGAACATGTTTAGTGTCATCTGTGCGTGTGAATAGTAATCCTGAATAATGTCCCTGTCGGCCCCTCATACGTGAGCTCCTGCAGTGACATTTGCGCTCCAAAGCCACCACTTCCTCTTACGGGCCGCCTTCCTGTTACACTGAAACGCCTTCCTGTTACACTGAAATCTCAGTATGTATGAGAGCATTTCAGTAGTGTGTGTGAGAGAGTTTCAGTAGTGTGTATGAGAGCATTTCAGTAGTGTGTATGAGAGCGTTTCAGTAGTGTGTATGAGAGCATTTCACTAGTGTGTATGAGAGCATTTCAGTAGTGTGTATGAAAGCATTTCAGTAGTGTGTGTGAGAGAGTTTCAGTAGTGTGTATGAGAGCATTTCACTAGTGTGTATGAGAGCATTTCAGTAGTGTGTATGAGAGCATTTCACTAGTGTGTATGAGAGCATTTCAGTAGTGTGTATGAGAGCATTTCACTAGTGTATATGAGAGCATTTCACTAGTGTGTGTGGGAGCATTTCACTAGTATATATGAGAGCATTACAGTAGTGTGTATGAGAGCATTTCACTAGTGTTTATGAGAGCATTTCACTAGTGTGTATGAGAGCATTGCAGTAGTGTGTGAGAGCGTTTCACTAGTGTATATGAAAGCATTTCAGTAGCGTGTGAGAGAGTTTCAGTAGTGTGTATGAGAGCATTTCAGTAGTGTATATGAGAGCGTTTCACTAGTGTGTATGAGAGCATTTCACTAGTGTGTATGAGAGCATTGCAGTAGTGTGTGAGAGCGTTTCACTAGTGTATATGAAAGCATTTCAGTAGCGTGTGAGAGAGTTTCAGTAGTGTGTATGAGAGCATTTCAGTAGTGTATATGAGAGCGTTTCACTAGTGTGTATGAGAGCATTTCACTAGTGTGTATGAGAGCATTGCAGTAGTGTGTGAGAGCGTTTCACTAGTGTATATGAAAGCATTTCAGTAGCGTGTGTGAGAGAGTTTCAGTAGTGTATATGAGAGCGTTTCACTGGTGTGTATGAGAGCATTTCACTAGTGTGTATGAGAGCATTGCAGTAGTGTGTGAGAGCGTTTCACTAGTGTATATGAGAGCATTTCAGTAGTGTGTGTGAGAGCATTTCAGTACCGTGTATGAGAGCATAACATTTTAGTAGTGTATATGAGAGCATTTCAGTTGTATGTATGAGAGCATCTCACTTGTGTATATGAGAGCGTTTCACTAGTGTGTATGAAAGTGTTTCAGTAGTGTGTATGAAAGTGTTTCAGTCGTGTGTATGAGAGCATTTCAGTACCGTGTGTGAGAGCATTTCAGTACCGTGTATGAGAGCATAACATTTTAGTAGTGTATATGAGAGCATTTCAGTAGTGTGTGTGAGAGCGTTTCACTATTGTGAGTGAGAGTGTTTCACTAGTGTGTATGAGAGCACAACATTTCAGTAGTGTTTGTGAGAGCATTTCAGTTGTAAGCGTGTGAGGTTTTTACTATAATGTGTGAACATGTTTAGTTTCATATGTGCGTGTGAATAGTAATCTTGTATAATGTCCCTGTCGGCCCCTCATATAACTTGGTGTGATTTATCATAAATGTAACTGCATGTATGTTGGACAAATACTTGGCCTCTCTGTGAGAAATGTGGCACCTTGTGGCCCCAACAGAAAAATCCTAGATCCACCCTGTGACTGTGGGTTCAATTGATAACAGGCACAAAAGTGGTGCGGACCGCCCTCTTTATATGAGAATGTTGTGTCTCTACTGTGACGGCCCTCCCACTAGGGCCTGCTGTATTGTTTGTCGTTCTCTGGTTCTGTGTTTCTTTTTCTCTGTGTTGCAGATTGTTGGTGGGCAGGGTTTTGCCGCACCTGGGAGTACCTGCTCAGTCTCCCAGGTGGATTTAAGCTGTGGCTGTTCACGCACTCTCCCCTCTCTCATTCTCTCCAGGCGCTCTGAGCGGCAGCATGGTTTTGTTTGGTTGGCTTCGGCCCTCTTTGTGATTTAGTTTTACACCAGTGTTAGTGTTACATGCTACACACACATGCTTCACTCACCCTACAGCAGAGACACTGGTCCACTGACGCACACATCTCATCTTTGAGTTATTTAAGTTGTTGCTTATTCTTTGAATAAATATTTGTTAAAGAGACTGTGAGGAGTTTCTAAGTAATTACAAAAAAGTCTCACTTTTAGATATACGCCTGATCGAAATATACACTTTAAGGTGAGTTTTATAGCATCAAAACAGGTTATCTATAAATGCTATTCCTTAGCCTTCCGTTCGGGTCGGACAAGGCTGGTCTAGCCTGGATACTCAACTTTGGGAACAAAACAATTCAAACTAGGGCAAATTTCTATTATATTATTAATTATATTACACGTCTTAGAGCACCGGGCTGTAAGTAGCGATATATAGCCGGCTACAACTACGATAATACGTTTTCCAAAAAATTGTTTGTTGTCACACATCAAAAACTACTGCTACGTAACTAGAAAGAGATACATTACCTCGTCGCTTTGCATCCTGTAAGCTGTTGAAAAAAGAAGTTGTAAAGCAATGCAGAGTTCGGATGAAGGTCCGAGCTGCATAACAACAAACAAACACACGCTTTGGATTGCAGACGTCTTTTGGTGCGTTCCAGTTGTAGTCAGAAGTAGGCATTTTGAGTAGGAAACTTAACTGGAACGTCCCCTGAAGTCAGAATTTCCTACTGGGAACTCGGTGAAACCTCGCCACCCCCGAGTTGACAATGGAAGATGGATGCCCCCAGTGTGAACAGTTATTTAGCTCCTGTAATAATCAATTTATTTGGACTTCTGACTGGGGTGTGTTGCTCTAGATCAGATGTATACATAGTATTGTTAGACTTATATTTACAAAAATGCTGCCATAGTGATAATCACATTCTTCATGCAACAACGCAGGGCGTGCTAACAGCAGCTAACAATAGCCTGGTAGATCGGCATGTTTTTATCTGACTTCAACTGGAATGGACTTCAATGGGAGGTGATGTCACTCCCATTTACGAGGTTTCTGGAACGCAGCATTACGACAGTCGCCGCACGTGCTCATGGGTAGCAGAGTCTTTATGTCGCCGGTAATAGACTCTCCTCATAGCACCTTTAAAGTTAAGTTTATCATTTGCTCCCCTTTCTTTTGACCTGTGAGCCGGGTCGTGACACTACTGTTTCATTTCTGACCATAAGTTGAAAAAGGTCATCCCTTTTCCCTCATGCCATATTTTAGCCGTCAAGTTTAATTTTCATTTTCTGATTCCAGTTAAGCATAATCTAAATGAAAGCGTTCACAAAGTTACACAGCTTTGTGAAGAACAGTCTTATTGTACACACACAGAATGTGTGGGTACTCCTGCCTCTTTCTTCAGTAGATCAAGCTCTGTGTGTTTCTTAGTTTTTCCTTTTCTATTCATCAATTCATTAATATACACTTTTTAAATGACCTTAGCTCATAATAAAACCTGATCAGCATTAACAGCTCCTTCATTTTCTTTACTGTCTGTCTCACACTTTCTCTGGTTTTGATCAAAGAGATGTCCTTTTCATTCCTGTCATGATTTCAAGTCTGATCCTAAACATCCCTGCATCATTAAGGACTAAAGGTGTTAATTACACTTTTGAAGCATCATTGTTAGAACGTTGATGGCCATTTATTAGTAATGCTTCTGAATTATTGATGACTTGATCCTAGTGGGCTCTTGATACTCTGCTTTTCTTGTATGGTGGAAATATTCATGTCAGTATCACTCCTGTAAAGACGTACTTTCTCTCATGTTACCATGAGTTTTAGAACATACAAAGCATTCTAGTTTGAAAAGCACATATGAAAAAAACAAGTAAGTTTGTCTTTTCTCAATCAAATGTTCATTTGTTTAATTTACTTCTTTACTCCCACAACTAATGACTAATTCCCTGGTCGGGGATCATCCATGCAGTGATGGTAGCCGCTGTAAATGTAGTGTGTTATCTGAAGTTTAATGGCACCTGAAGTAGCTATACAAGCTTACCAGAAACATGAACAAAATCGAGGTCTACCTGTCATACACTTAGGAGTATGCGTGGAAGTTTCTTCTGTATTAGCTCAAAGGAAACCTCTGGAGAGCGATTAAATCATTGCAGCATGGTTGTAACATGAAAGCACGAGGCAGGAGGTCTGTTTGTTCGGAAAACATTTTACATACTTGCATATTTTCAGGAGGGTGTTGCATCAGTCAGTCCATTTTACCCCTGCATGTTAACACCTCAGCTAAACCAGACATGCTGAGACGTTATGTGCAAGCAGTATCTGTGTAAGGCTTGAACCCAGAAGTGAAGCGGCAGATATCAAGTTTAGGAGGAGTTGAGGTGACATCTGGATTCATGTGCATGTGTCACCATTTGACAAAAGGCTGATACTTATCAAGCAAGTTATGCATGAGCCCCCCTATTCAAATGGCCACAAGAAACCTCTTCAGTAGCTCCAACATGACCAGCATGTTTAAATTCAGACATATCTTAAGGAACAGAACAGCATTCAGAGTTAGTACAAAAGCAGTTCAAGAGTGAGGGATCTCGCTTCATTACCATCTTCACTGAGAGATGATCAAACTTAGTACTTACTGGACAGGGGTTCATGGAAGAAGGTTGGAGAAAAACAAGACTGTAGCTTCACAGCGCAGCCAAACAAAGAAACTGCAGTTGCATTTTTGCAAAGTCGGAAAGGTCATTTTCAGATTCTGAGGTAGACAGTGAAGTGTATGCATGATGTTGTGAATACAGTTATGAATTCAGTTAAGTTTGGATCTACTAATGCATTAGACTGCTGACACATCAGCCATGTTTTTCTATTTTATCCTATATATTTTTTATAGTCAGTGCAAGCTTCTGCACGACTTTTTCAGACCATGGTCAGCTGATTTGTTATGTTTCGTGATCGGCAAGCCCACATCTGATCAATAGAAGCATTCACTGCTGACATGAACATCACAACCACAGAAAGAACATGATGGTGTTTTTTTTTTTTTTTACAAAGAAAACCAAACCATTCTCAAAAAAACAAAAAAAGTGAAGGATGATGAGTTTACATCTTTCCCATGCTAATGTGCCACACATGGACCTACCAGTGTAACATCCTCCAACTGGGCTGTCAGCTGTTTAAGTGCACTGGCTCAGGCTGGAGAGCTGACTGTGGAGAATTGACCACAGGACGAATGGAGAGTTGTCAAAAACATGGCCTTGAGCCTCAGTGAACCGACTAAATACATCAGAGTAACCCGGTCAACCAATCAGAGTAGACATGTGAGTGACCAAAACTGTAGCAGAGTGTATCAAAAAAGTGTGATTAAGAGTGGATCAAGAACACTCTGAATATCAGTGAGAGAAGTTTATTGGAACAACAGCATCAATGGACATGCTGTTTACATACATTTATTTAAACGGGCACTGGGTCATAGCCTCTTCATAATGAGCCCATTTTCAATTCTGTGACAAGAATTTGCAAAGGTATATTTATTTTTCCATGAAATCCCATCACTCCTTGGTCATTATTTTGAACGTATGACACCCATTGTCTGAAATGCATGGTACTCAGCAGTTTGCTAGGTTAGCAACACAGATTCCCAGAGTAAAGCTAACCATCAAGTAAAAACTGTCAGGATCAGACTTTGGTTTGTTTATAATGGACCTGTTTGATGAACATCAAATACCCGTTGGCTTTAAGCAACTTATTTTATCATTTTCCACACAGAAATCCTCAGATTTGTTCATTATTGTGTGTATGAAACACATTAGACGGCCTGTTTTATTATCAGTGAGTATAATGATTATGAGATTCATTAGTATGTAGAAAAAATATTGAAATGCAGCTAAGAGCTTTGTAAAACTTTCCAATTGTGTGGATTGGTATTGTTTGGAGTATAGTGCATGCCAGAGTGCACTGGAAAGCTGCACAGATTTTTGATTTGATTAATTTTGGATCCGCCATTAGTTACAGCAAATGTGCAGTAGCTATTCTTCCTGGGGTCCACATATTAGACCTTCAACAAAAAACATCATCCTTTTGAGCATGCTTAGATACACTTCACTCATAACATTCATACAGTCCACTCATACAGTAGCTCTATCATCACCACTTGATTGTAAAAAGCAAACCAATACACAAGAAGTTTATAAAAAGAAAATAAAAAAAAGGAGAGACAAACCACAGAACTCTCCTTACCTTTTGTGAGTACAACAAAAATTCACATCATTAGGGAGAAGCAGTTAACATTATTATCTTTCAGGTAAGCCATATGTGAACAAATACGTCTTTAATTTCTTGTTGAAGCAACTTTTGTTACTGTCTGAGATTAAAAGCTTGGTAATAGATTCCATGCCACCATTGCTCTGTAGAGAACCGTACCTTTTATCACATTTGTCCTGCACGGAGGCAGCCTAAATCTCCCTTCTGAAGCTGCCTAGTACAGTACATATGTTCATTATAGAAGAATGTTAATTTATTATAGAGCATTTCTGGGATTTTATTCATAATAGCATTCTTTATAAAGGACACCAATAAATAGTGTAATTTACTTTTAACATCTAACCAGATTAGTTTTTTATGCAATGTGCTGCTCGTTCTATATGAACAATTTAAAGCTATACGAGCAGCTTTATTTTGTGCTAGCTGCAGCTTATAAAAAATACTTTGTGTTGTATTTGACCAGATGACTGCACAATAATCTAAATATGAAAGAACTAGTGCCAGAATAAGTTGTTTGATTAGGTAGCTTGGCATAAATTTCTTACAGTGTCTTACCACTGCCATGCCTCTGCCCATCTTTATCACTATCTGATTAATATAACTTTTCCATAACATTTTATCATCAATAAATAATCTTAATAACTTTACTTCTGTCTTTTGTTCTATGTGTTTATTTCCTATGCTCAAATTCAAGATTGGTGCCGATTTCAGCCTATATTTAGAGCCTAGGACCATGGATTTTGTCTTTTCTATATTAAGAGCTAATCTATTTCCTGTAACCCACTTCTTAATAAGCATTAGTTCTTTATTCAACACTTCATTCACAGAGTGGCACTGTTTCTGTCTCTGAGCTCTCTGTCCCATTACAAAAAGTGGAGGTTTGCTGCTATGCATTCTATATAAGTAATATCAGTTCAGCACAGTTTATGTTTTAATCCTGCAGAAGTCTTCCCATCCTTTTCAATTCATCCTCAAAACTAGAAAAGCACTCGAGAACCAGACGTCCGCCAAGATAAAATTCTTGACCACCTCGCCCTCAGATATGACGGCTGAGTCTCCACTCTTGGCTGTCCATGTGGAGAACTCCTTTGCTTGCAATGCAAGGGAAGCTGGGTCATGTAGTGACATAGACATAACAAAAACATTGATGTGAGTTTGCAAATAGACCACATCTCCCATAATGACGTAAAGGGCGCTAAACCCTCAGCAGAGGAGAAATAAATGGGATTTGCCATTCTAAACTTAAGGGTTTTTTGCGACTTAAGAGTAGGTATAAGGACTTGATCTCTGGGTCCTCAAGTTAAACACTGCAGCGTTGCACCTGATGATTCCGCATTTTCAAAAAAAACACTCCTGTGGGTTCAAACAGGAGCATCATTCACTCTTTAAGGAGTCAAAATGACAGGAGTATAAATGATACCTGCGTCAGGTGGAAATCAAAGAGAACCTTAGAGAAGACACCAGCATGTTTCTGCACCAAGGCTTTGCTTTTTGCGCTGGGCATACATTAAGGCCCTGAGTGTGAGTAAAGAGAGCATTGAAATTTGCCACCAAAATGATTGCGATTTCTTCCTGTTTATTTGCATGGCCTTCATTCCTCCAGTTTTATAATAACTTCCGTGTCATAGATTCGTACCTTTGCCCTGGCTGTCACCAGCCCAGAGGCATAGAAACTTAATGAGGACGTCCCATGAACCCTAAGTGTGCCATGTTCTTCCATAACTTTGTTGAATCCAAACCAAAAGAGACATTTCAAGTTCTTGTTGGGTTTAATCCAACAAAGCAGAGACAAAAAAACAGAGGCATTAATGTTCAGAAAAGCTTTCAGGGATAATTCCATCGGCGTGTTCTGACACAGTTTCCAGCCTCCTGACTCATTCGATGTGACAGTGATCATGTGCTCCAGTCCTAGTTTGCAGTGCCAACACTGTTCAGCACATTTAAGAAAGAAAACTGTCCTCATTTTTCAACCTCACAGACTGTGTCCTCTGTGTCATAGTTGGAAATGATTAAATCCAGAATTTTTTGTCTTTCCACAGGACGGGCTAATCAAGCATACGTTCAGGCCATTCCTCATGCTTGTCTCCCGTCCTCGGGTCGACTTTTCAGAGACAAAAAAACTGCCCTCTTCTCTTCAAAGAGCGGTAATCAGGGGGACTGGATTACTCTCACATAAGCCTGAGTTATCCTCCAGAATCCTTTACTACCAACTAACACTGAAAGACTTGAGCTTTGAGATTCTTTGTCTCTGCTCTTTAAGGGTGACACAAGGATAGTGAAATGCTGTGGAGGTACTTTAGCATAAAGCTATGCAGTGCAGATCTCACAGGGTTTCAGTCCAGCAATCCAAGGCTTCCCTCTGAAGGCCTGCACAACGAGGACTTGGCATGACAGCTAAAAAAAAAAAGATATCGGTTTACATTAGAGCATGACACGGGAGTGGATTTTCACTCCTGTCCCGTCCCACTCCCAGAGAAAAAATCCCAGGCCTGAGTAAAAAAATGAACCCTGTCCTGTCCCACTCCAGTAGAATGACTCCTGCTCCCATCCCGCTCCCACTCAAAATTACTCCCACTCGTGTCCCGTTCCCATTTGAATAAAACCAACATGTTGAAAGTATGTTGCATTTTTTATTTTAGGTAAAAGTTCAGTGCATATTAAAGGCCTTGCCTTAAACTTTCTCATGTCTGACATTCAGTCAGTGTAAACAGCTCTCCTTTCGACGTGTCGTCTTCTCTCTCCATGTTGTTTTATTATGTGTGTCGCCGGCAGCTGCTCCAAGTCGCTTTTCACTTCTGGTGGTGACAGGAAGTCAAACCACTTTTTTAGTTCTTTTGTGTTGCTTGCGCGGTCAAGAGTGTTGGCTCTCACTGAGAGATGACTACAAAAATGGACGCATCTGTTCATCTGGTTGTTTAACACGGCTGAAAATGATCATCTATTAATGTCGTTCCCGCTCCTGCCTGCTCCCGTTGCTTTTTTTCCCATCCAGTGGGATTCCTGTGGGAATCACGTGACCCACGGGAATTCCCGAAAAATGTCATCCTCTAGTGTATATGATGACAATATTGTATATAGCGATACTGGCCAAAAAAATAAGGAGAGAGCCAAAACAAACTTCACGTGGCCCGAAAAGTAGCCTCAACATTCCCAAATGACTTTGACAAATGCATAGACCCTACAGTGGAGTGACTCTGAAGACTTTATAGATGTGAAGAAAATATCACCAATTACTTGGTTATAATTACTTAATACATGTTTGAGTAACATTATATAAGCACATTTCTGGTTATTTCGAGGACCTAAAATGTTATTTTTTTATTTAAAGGTGCTATGAGAAGAATCTATTTGCGGCGACACTAAGACTCTGCTACCCATGAGCACGCGCGGTGACTGTCGTAATGCTGCGTTCCAGTAACCTTGGAACTGGGACTGTCATCATCTCCGACTTATCTGCGTTCCAGTTTAAGTCGGAAAAAAACATGCCGATCTACCAGGCTATTGTTAGCTGTTGTTAGCACGCCCTGCGTTGTTGTTCACAAATATCACATGAAGAATGTGATTATCACTATGGCAGCATTTTTGTAAATGTAAGTCTAACAATACTATGTATACAGCTGATCTAGAGCATCACACCCCAGTCAGAAGTGCGGATAAATAAAATATTACAGGAGCTAAATAACTGTTCACACTGGGGGCATCCATCTTTGATTGTTAACTCTGGGGTGGCGAGGTTTCACCGAGTTCCCAGTCGGAAAGACCTACTTCGGGGGACGCTCCAGTTGCAGTTTCCGGAAATTCCTACTTCTGACTACAACTGGAATACACCACAAGACGTGACCCAAGCCAGGGCGTGTGTTTGTTGTGGTTGTAGTGCAACTCGGACCTTCCTCAGAACTCTAGTATCATGGTCGTTGGTTATATATCACTACTTACATCCTGGTGCTCTAAGACGTGTCTGAATAATCTCACACAAAGCGTAAATTGTGTCAACTGGATCAAGCTTGTGTGAGTAGAAAACGTTTCGCTTCTCATCCAAGAAGCTTCTTCAGTTCCAAAGATCCTGGTGGGGAGTAAGGATATTTATACACCAGGAGGGAGGTGGCAAAGCACAAAAACAAGTCATTATGTGACCGAGCCAAAGGCTCGTTAGGTGTTAAAGTGGGACAATAGCCCTGCTGGGCAGTTGTTCACCCCCGGCCCTCCTATGCGAGTCGTTAGGGTCACCTGGTTGAAGGTGTGAAGGATGGCTGCGCCTCCTTGGGAGGGCTCCGAAGACAGCATTGTATGTGGGAGACAAGTGGTGTCTGAGGCCTCCTCCTCTGTTTAAAGATGGCCGTTCTAGTTTGACATAAATGGCTTCTTTTACCCCTCTCTCAAACCATCTGTCCTCTCTGGCTAGAATGCGCACCTTGTGGTCATCAAAGGAGTGCCCCTTCTCCTTGAGGTGGAGGTGGACTGCCAAGTCTTGGCCCGTGGTCGTGGCCCTCCTGTGTTGTGACATGCGTTTATATAATGGTTGCTTAGTCTCTCCAATGTACAGGTCAGAGCATTCCTCATTGCACTGCACTGCGTACATCACATTGCTTTTTTTCTCCCTTGGAATTTTGTCCTTGGGATGGACAAGTTTCTGCCTCAGAGTGTTGCTGGGCTTGAAGTGTACGGGGATCTGGTGGGTGTTAAAGATCCTCCTGAGTTTCTCTGAAACTCCTGCCACATAGGGTATGACAATATTGTTTCTCTTCTTGTGGACCTCGTCTTTCCTATCCTCCCTGGGCTTTTTAGCAGTTTTGTTAAAAGCCCAGTTTGGATAGCCACAAGTTTGGAGAGCAGAATGAATGTGTTTGTGTTCCCTTAACTTTCCATCTGCTTCAGATGGGATATTTTGCGCTCTGTGCTGTAGAGTACGGATTACCCCTAGTTTGTGTTCCAGTGGGTGGTGTGAATCAAATTGGAGGTATTGATCCGTGTGCGTGGGTTTTCTGTAGACCCCAATGTTGAGTTCCCCATTAGTTTCAATGCGAACCTCACAATCTAGAAACGCCAGACAGTTGTCTTTGACATCCTCCCTTGTGAATTTGATGTTTTTATCCACCGAGTTGAGGTGTTCTGTAAAAGGTTCAACTTCACCTTTCCTAATAGCGACCCATGTGTCATCCACATATCTGAACCAATGCCTCGGCGAGTGGCCACTGAAAGTTGTCAGTGCCTCTCTCTCCATTTCCTCCATATACAGGTTAGCTACAATAGGTGAAACGGGAGATCCCATGGCACAGCCATGTTTTTGCCTGTAGAAACCATTGTTGTATTGGAAGTAAGTGGTGTTGAGGCACAGGTCAAGAAGGTCACACACCTGTTCAGGGGAGAGGTTGGTCCTTTCAGACACGGTTTTGTCAAAAAGCAATTTTCCCTATACTGTCTGTACTGCGTCCCCAGTGGGAATGCACGTAAAAAGCGACATCACGTCATATGAAACCATAGTTTCCTCAGGGTCTAGGCTGATTTGCCTGATTTTGTTAGCGAAGTCCATAGAGTTCCTTACGTGGTGGGGGGTGTCCCCTACCAACGGGGAAAGGATAGTGGCAAGATACTTAGCAATGTTGTACGTCACAGAGTTGATGCTGCTTACAATAGGTCTTAGTGGGGCGCCCTCCTTGTGAATTTTTGGCAGCCCGTATATGCAAGGGATAGCATAGCCTGCGTATAGTTTGTAGTGCAGGGCTTGGTCAATGACCCGTTCTTTTTCCAGCTTTTGTAAGCAGTTAACCACTTTGAGTTTATAAGTGTTGGTAGGATCTCGTTTTAGGATCTCATAGGTTGCTGAGTCACAGAGGAGGCTGCTGACTTTAGAGTGATAGTCGTCTGTGTTAAGGACAACAGTGCATCTCCCCTTATCTGCAGGTAAGATTGTGATGTTGGGATCTTTCTGCAGGGTTCTCAGTGCCTGTTGCTCCTGTGTGGAGATGTTAGATGGAGGTAATTTGGCACTGGAGAGTGCTGCTGACACTTTAAGCCTGATCTGCTCAGCCTCTGTCTCTGAAAACCTATTGTTCCTAATGGCCGATTCTGTGGCCGTCACCAAGTCCACCACTGGCAACTCATCGGGTGTAACAGCAAAGTTAAGTCCTTTGGCGAGGACCCCCCGTTCAGCTGGGGTGAGCTCTCTGTCTGACAAATTCTTAACCCATTTGTCATGGGTGTCCAGTTCCGCTGTTTCGCTCTGTGTAATTGCCTGGGAGGGACTGCCGCCAGTCCTTCCTCCAAAGCTCAGTATTTCGGCACTTATTTGTTCCCTCCTGGAACTATAGAACCGGGACTCTAGGTTCTGGAATTTCTTTGTCCGTCTTTCTTTGCCCTTAACATGTTGCGCCATCTGTGCCATCTTAGTGTGTCTGGAAACCGCTTCCAAGACGTGCCCGGGAAGGACTGCCGCCAGTCCTTCCTCCAAAGCATCCCATTTCGATCGTAGGACATCGATCGTAAAATGAACTTGTCTAACTCTCTCATTGAGGAGTTGGTTTTGTGCCCTCTTTAGGTCCAGTTGACACGATTTACGCTTTGTTTGAGATAGTCATGGCCTGGATGACTGAGAATATCCACAGATTTGTCTGAATAATTTAAATTTGCTCTAGTTTCAATTGTCTTGTTCCTGAAGTTGAGTATCCAGGCCAGTCCAGCCCTGTCAGACCCAACCGGAAGGCTAAGGAATAGCATTTATAGATAACCTATTTTAATGCTATAAAACTCATCTTAAAGTGTGTATTTCAATCAGGCATATATCTAAAACTGAGACTTTTTTGTAATTACTTAGAAACTCCTCACAGTCCCTTTAATTACAAATGAGTTCTCATAACTTGATAAGTCAAAACTCATTGACTAATATGAAAACCTATTTTTCAACTTTATTTTACATTTGTGGGACATATTATGCCCCCCCCCCCCCCCAAAAAAAAAAGCTTTTTCTTGCAACGTTCAGCTTGTATTTGAGCATGTATAACAGTATTCAATGCACTTAAAACTGATTTTGATACCGGTGATAGCTTCTCCGGGGGACTGTCCTTCAGGAGTGGTCTGTTTTTTTCTGTGTGGTCAGAGAGGTTCATGGTCAGCAACTCTTAATTTGGAATGTCAGTGTTTTACTAATAATAAGGATCAGCATGTAAAGAGTATACAGCTCCTCAAAGGAATGATGTTCTTTTACCATCTGAGAAGTAAAGCTGATGGAGAGAGCAGCTGATCCGTTTGGAAAATTGGTTTATTTTTCTCATAAAGCTGTTAGTCTAGAGCTGCTCTCTCTGGGTGAAACATGAGCATTGTTCAGTTTGTAAAGCTCTTACAATTATAATTCCCTAAAGGAACTTCAACAAAACAACACACATTGTCTCCCCCCCGCACACACCCACACAGTCTTTATTGTTGCTCTCTAATTTCTTAATGGTAAATCTGCTCCTCTGGATACTGTATACTTCAGGCTGAATGAGAGGGAGCAGCAGAGGACCATTATCAGTGTATCGACCGGAGGAATTGGATTCTCATTAGCAGGTACAGCTGTGTGGGGCACAGTGTGAGCCACTGAGGGTGAAGAAGAGCGGGCTACGAGCATGCAGCACAGGTGAGGGACTTACAAAACTTAGACCCCTGATGGTAATGTGTAGATGTCGGAAAATTACACTATTTGGTGAAGCAATACTGTATTCATTCAAGACTGCCAAGTATCAGCATGTTTTGATTTGTCCAGTGTTTATGATTATTGAAAGCTAAATTCAAACTAGATGAATCAATAAAGACACTTGGACTGCACATCATTATTTAAATAATTATTTCTTGTTAAAGGTCGAGTGTAAAATTGCCAAGCCAAACACAAAAATTACACTTAGTATTGTTGAATGTGTTTATTTGATTGTTCTGTTTAAAATAAGGTACTTCTGTGGATCTTATATAAATTGGTTGTGCTTCTACATGCATGCACAGGTGAGCTGCACGCACAGGTGAGCAGCATGCTGCTTAATTATATCAGCAGGGAGGAGCTGCAGTGAGGTGTGCTGCAGGGGCAGGAGATGCATCAGAGATACCAGTGGTTAGCTTATTTAATTCATGAAAGTACATTTGTACTGGTATATATTAGGGCTGTAACAAAATGGTCAACTCACAAAACGATACGAAATACAAAACAGGGCTCATATTACTCACGATCCAAAATAAAGATAATAGAAAATCTCCAACAGTAGGAAGTTGTGCAAAAATCTCATTTTCTTTATTTTCTTCCTAATACAGACATACAAAAAATATTGCTGCATCAGTACATCAGTTGAAACAAACAAAATTGTAGTTTTTTCCCCCTTATTTAGACTACAGTGCAAATACAAACATACAATTTCAATAAAAAGTGCTTTGTTGTTGAAACAATCAGGATAAATATATTCTTGAATAAAAAGGAAAACAAATATCAGTCCTCAGAGCTGCAGTTTAGACCTATAAATGTCAGAACTGTGAACTATAATATTTAGCCTATAACAGTGCATATGCTTATGATCTTCAAGTATGATAAAATTCTGTCAACTCAACAGTAGATGCAAAAATCGTTTTTTTTATGCAGACTTACTCAAACATACAGTTGCTGCCTGTCTCCAGTTCAAAGTAGTTTTTAGTCTTTGTCTTTGTAGTCTTTGTTCATCATAGATTAAGATTATTAAAATTTTATTTGGTGCAATTTTAGTTTAGACATCATGCTAATACTGCCAAATTTAATGTTAAACATTACTGAACAAATGACAAATCAGTTTTATTTCATAAGTTGAGTAGTTCAGTATGTTTATTTGATTTTCTTTCCCATGGATTAAGTGAAATTGACATGTTAACTGTCCATATATGTTAAAGTTTTCAACATATTCTTTTTAAGTAAAAGAAATGAAGAAAAAACTTGAAGAAACAAAGAATTGATTTGTCCTGATTCATCTGGCATCATTCCCAGCCTTTCAAGTTCAGGCAGGCAGGCAGGTAACCCCTAAAGAACTTGTCAAATATAAAATGTATTTAATATTTCTTGACTAAAATCACTATTCATCCTTAAATTTGTGAACCTGTCAACCCATGATTCTGATATACAGATTTTTCTTCACAGACATATTGCTAATTGTAACAACATGACACCACACTGAAATAAATTTGAGTCTTCTTGGGCTTATACCCAATATTCAACCATCTGTTCATTATTATTGAGGAAAATCTGTGGCCAAACTGTATACATCCAAATTGAAGAACAGTTCTGCAGCACATCAGGTAGTCTGGAGCAGTGAACCGCCCAGTCCAGCAGCAGGAATTCCCAGCACATCCTGGATGTCCACAGCTCTTTTGACCCCTACAGCAAGGACGAACAGCTTTAGAAAATGGAGGACAGGCAGAGCTACTTTCAGTGGAGGATAAAAACATCAGAAGAGTGTACTTAGGCACTTTGGGCTCAACACCACCGATGGCAAAACTGCTTTGTGTTGATTATGTGCAAAGCAGCTGGCTCACTCCTCATCCATGACAAAACCATAAAGTGGTCAGCCCAAACAACTCCATCCTCTTTGGCAGGCCCCTTGCCAGATATACAGTAAAAGTCCATCACGGACAAGATTGCAACATTCATATACAAGAACATTTGGCAAGGTGATGAGTCTGGGGGAAGTAAATATAGTGATGCAAAGAAAAAGCTTTATGTCTGTACTGCAGCCAGGCCAGCGGGGTTGGGATGGGGTTTCAAATGTCTTCACTTGTGTGTATGCTCAAAAGAAATTTGAGTTTGACGTTTGGGAAAAGTAACAGCCTAATCGTATATGGGCTCTGACCTGAAGTGGGATTAGAGTGTATCCTACGGCCACATTCAAATTAGGTTCAACTTGATTAAAGCTCATCTGAGAGTTGAAAAGACTGTGCAAGAACGTCTTGGTCATAAGCATATTTGATAAATGACGGCCACAGTGATGGGCTGTGAAGTATAAAAAATTTGCATGAATGATTTGTCAGGTCTGCTTCATAGATCATTATGACCAATTGGGCCATAATTTCCTGGCGCAGTGCAGGGTGGTGGAGCCAAGCATTCCCTGCGCAGCTGTAAATTTGTCTTGCCAATTTGGAAAGTTGGGTGATGGGTGTGATGATGTGTGGCGGCGCACTAGGGGGAGGTGTATAGATTCAGCTTGGCGCAATGACAATTTCTGAAAGCTCGCCAGCTCCAGCCTTGTCTATTCTCGGTGCAGACACCCAGTGCAGTGGCAATTTGGCTGACACTATCTAATGTAACCGTCTATGTCCCGTCACATCTGGTGTCAGATCAAAGATGTTTGTCATCATGGAAACAACCTGATGGCAGCTGGAAGTTTGATGCAAACTAACGAGTTCACATCTCTCAAAACAACAACAAACAGCCTCATCATCCAATATGGAGTATATATGCAGCTTCTCTCACCTAATGAAATTCAAAAGATAAGAAAAAAAGAGAGAGGCTTGCTGAATAAATGTAAGTCACTTATTGTCTTTATTCTTAATGTAATCTAAATCTAAAAAGATGGAGAGCATTATTGCAGGGAGGATGAGGAGACAAGACGACAGACCAGGAATGCAGGTGGATCACAAGCATGATGAATGAATTAGCCTGCTGTTGTGCTTAAATGTAACTGGCACTTACTTTTGTACTCCTATTCATGACACGCAAGCTAGCCCACATGGTGACGCACATCTTGGCCTCCGATGTGTGCCCTGATGGCCCCTCCACTCTCCTAGTTGCTGTAAAAGTGACAGCAGCTCTGTCCATCTCTGCATCCAGATTTTTCCAGCACACCATGGCCACGGTGGCGGGGATCAGTCAGACCTATCAGTCCCTGCGCCTTGCCCGCAGTACAGTTAAAGGCAAAGCAAGGCGTTCATTTGATTGACGAAGATGACACTTGGCTGTGTTAAACCCACTCATGGCTTCCCTCCTGCACAAGAGGGAGGGATGGAGACTTGCAAACTGTCTTCATCCATGAAAATTGCAAACTGCCCTGAACACACCCTGTTAGCGTGTTGCAGGCATGGGACAGATGTGCCGCACCAGGTCTATTTGAGATTAACACCCTCTATGTGCTTTAGTTTACTCAATTCTGTAACTGATACAAAATCAGTTGAGTTTAAAAGAGATGAATAGTTTGTAGAAACTTTGAGGGAGGTCTTACTTTCCTATTAAACTCTTTAAATGCTCTCAAGCCCTTTATATAGCTTATCTTTGGTTATTTTGGCACTGACACTGATAGGGGACAAGGACAATAGACTTAAAATATTTGATGTCAAGCCACCATAAAGTGCTCAGGTTCCACTTTTTAAAAGCCACTCTTATTACAGCTTCTGGCTCTTCATCACAGAACGGGTCGATGGCTCGCATGATTTCAGAATAGTTATTTATGGAAGCACGGACCTGATAATAGAAATAATGTGGGGAATTTTTTATGGCCAAAGGTTTTTTTTCATTTCATAAGATTGTTTTAAATTGTTTTTGTAGATGATTGAAATTTCACAACATGAGCCACAATTAAAAAAGAGCACCAAATCTACTGAGTTGAGAATGTGTATATGGCTTATGGCTTATTTAGAGCTGTCACCACTGATTGTATCCTTCACAAGGAAAAAATACCACAGAAAAGTAGATATTGAGAGACATAAAAGTTTAACACCCACACACACTGTGCATGAAAATGGTTTAGACTCAGTGGTTTATTGTGTACGAGGTTCTTAAAGGAATTCACAATGTTGCTCATAGGAATTTATAAGCTGAATTCCTCTCCTTGAGATTTTTGTTGCAGCAGACCAAGCAGTAAAGGTGCAGCACTTGTGGCAGTCTGAAAGCTCCACATTGACAAAATGTTCTAAGAAATGTCCGCTCCACTGCCATCATGTAAGTAAAATTCAATGCGAAACAACAAGAGTGAATTCGACAGTCAGCACTTTGACCCTGTGTTTTACCTCGAAGTCCTGGATTCCGACCACGCTGGTGCAGAAGAGCAGTCTCACAAGATGACAATGAAAGCCAACATCAGGCAGCATAGCTCAATAATGAACAAAAATGGTAAAAATCCAACACATTTCTTATGCCCCAGTCACACATTCCCATTTCTCATGCCGATTGTGCACGATTGTCATGTATGTGCTACTTGGTCTGGATCAGTGTTGTATAGTCGTGGATGAACGGCGGGGAACGTGGAAGGGTTCCGACACTTTTGAACTGTTCAAAACTGTCATGGAGAATCGCCGCTCTCAGTATAGCGGGTTTTTAAAATTTTATTTAAAGGGAAACTCCAGTATTTTGACACCTGGACCTTATTTTTAGGTTTGTGCATGCTCATATACTCACTCAGACAAACATCGTGCAGCTCGGAGTCCTTCAGAAGTTATTTAGATCCAACCGATGTAGCTGCACTTAGCGGGGTCCACGGCAACGGAGCTTCAGCGCGGGACGTAATCTCTGCAAAATCGCTCGTCTCTACCACAGCCCGGTTTGTCATTGCAGAGAAATCCTCCAGAGTAGTCAGACATATATTCCTGGATAGATCCATACGCGTGTCAGCCGGTTTCAAGTCCCACTCTGAGCAGCTAACACACTCCTCTTCTGTTGCTATAGGCGAACACTGTCCACAAGCGCACCGCTAGTTAGCATTGA
Organism: Scarus forsteni; assembly: GCA_036419115.1. Lineage (NCBI taxonomy): Eukaryota > Metazoa > Chordata > Actinopteri > Labriformes > Labridae > Scarus > Scarus forsteni. The sequence continues at coordinate 158,905 of JAZDUH010000414.1, forward strand.
GTCGTGGACGTGCTCCTGTTTGTTGTTCACGAGCCAGCTGTTCGTCTCTCTCCCTCTCCATTCTTCTCTCATGGAGCTCCTCGTCCGTGTACTCAGACTCAAACCGGTCGTCGTAGTCTGACTCTTCGGCATCAGATAAATATTCTGCCATGTTGCTGAGCACTGCCGGCTAAAAGTAGGTCAGCTGTACCTTTGTGTCGCGCGGCTATGACGTCATCAAAAGTTTGTTTACCAGGTCAGCTGACCCACCTGAAGAGGGTAGATGAGCTGACTTTATGATAACACTGGTGATGGATGAAAAAATATAGCCAAAATGAGCGATTTTGCAGAGATTATGTCCCGCGCTGAAGCTCCTTATAGGGCAAAATCGCTCATTTCGGCTATATTTTTTCATAAATAACAATAATATAAATAACAATTCATAAACACATGCACCGTCCGCTGGTCTCACGCTGTTTGTCCATCAGCATGGATCGAAAAGCTCCAAATGAAACAAGCTCTGAGAGCTTCAGTTCAGATTGTAAAGAGTTCCAGGCTGTGGGGGCAGCAAAGCTAAACGCTCTCTTCCCAAACTCAGTTCTGACACGAGGAACAGAGAGGTAGACAATGTCACACGACCTTAAGGAATAGCGGCTTGTAGTTCTCTGAAGAAAAGACCTTAAATAGGAGGGAACCAAGCCAAGGAGAGTTTTATAAATCAAGGTAAGCCAGTGCGTGTACCAGCGCGCACTTAAAGAAGGCAAACCAGATTTAATGTACACAATGATGCGTGAGGCGACCATCACCGGTGACAAACCTTAAGGCGCTGTGATAAACAGTATTTATGGACTGAAGACATTTCAGTGAAGCCCCCTTATACAACACATCACCATAATCAATTAAAGGAAGAAATGTCGCAGACACAAGCAGTTTACGAGCTCTAAGTGAAAAACAGGATCGGTTTCGGTAGAAGAACCTGAGTTTCACCCTGAGCTTGGTGACCAAACCTGCTAGGTGATCCTTAAAAGAAAGCTCACGGTCCAAAAGAAACCCCAAATACTTATAATTAGAGACCAGCTCTATAGGACTTCCCTGTTGAGTTACAAGAGTTGGAATATCTACTTGCAACTCACTTGCGTTAGAGAAGACCATTAGCTTAGTTTTTGTGTGTTTAAAACCAGTTTCAAAGTCCTCAGACGAGACTGAACAACATTAAAAGCAGCTTGTAAAAACTCAAAAGCCTGAGTGAGTGAGGATGAACAGCAATAAATAATGGTGTCATTTGCATAAAAGTGGTAAAATACATTTGACACATTAGCACACAGACTGTTGATGTAAATTGAAAATAAAATGGGTCCCAGGACTGAGCCTTGGGGCACGCCTTTGGTAACATCCAGAACAGCAGAGGTGGATCCAGCTACCTGCACACACTGTGTTCTGTTTGTTAGATAATTTCTGACCAATGAGAGGCCGAATCTGAGATGCCAATGTTTTTTAAGGTGTACATCAACAGTCGACAGTAGTGGTCTACTGTGTCAAAGGCTTAAGACAAATCGATAAAAAGAGCAACACAATATTTCTTACTGTCCAGAGCCTCAATAAAATCATTTAAAACTTTAAGACCAGCTGTAACAGTGCTGTGCTGTTTTCTAAAACCAGATTGAAAAGATGATAAAATATTATTTGACTCTAAAAAATCCTTTAACTGATCACTGACGATCCTTTCAAACATTTCTGCTAAAATACATAATTTAGAAATTGGTCTGTAGTTATTTACATTGGTGGATTACCCCCTTTTAACAGGGGGAGAACAAACGCAGACTTCCAAACTTTAGGGATTTTATTGCTGGTAAAACTCAGGTTAAAAATATGTGCCAGAGGCTCAGCAATAAAATCAGCAGCGAATTTTAAAAAGAAAGGATCTAAGTGATCTGGTCCAGCAGCTTTACCTGTGTCCAGTCTCTTCAGAGCAGTCTGAACCTCAGAGGCAGTAACAGCAGTTACCTCAAAAGGACTGGGGAGTCCACCACTCGCAGATGTTGGGAACAAGGGGGAGTTTCCACTGGCTGGGTTAGCGTTAGACAGCTCAGGATTTAATGTCTCAAATAAAGAGCCGGAAGAAATAAAATGGTCATTAAAACACTTTAAAATGTCTGTCTTATCAGACAAGGGGCCAGAATCAGTCATTAAAGAACTGGGCAGTTCACTAGTCATTACGTGACTGATTGATTTTATGACCTGCCAGAACTTTTTGGGATCTTTCACATTTTTTGTTGACTCAGTCAGATAAAAGTCAGACATAGCTTTTTTAATAAGGGAGGTACACTTATTTCTAAGCTGTCTAAAGCTGAGCCAGTCTGCCTCTGCCTTGGTTTTTCCACGCCCTTGCCCAAGCAACGTCCCTTTCCTTGAGAAGGTTGCCCAAATCAGCAGAAATCCAAGGATTTTTTCTGCCCTTCACCCTGAATTTTCTAAATGGAGCATGTTTATCAATGATGCGGCAGAACTCATCATAAAAGTATTTAAAGGCCAGCTCCACATCATCAATTAAGGAAATTCTGCTCCATTCAAACACAGCCAAATCATGCAGAAAACCTTGCACAGAGAAGCTTTTAAAATCCCTTTTAAGCAGAATATGTGGTTTGGCTCTGGGCAGTTTTGTGTTCCTCACTGCTGCGATGGCACAATGATCACTCAAATCATTTGCGAACACACCAGAGTCTGTGAACTTGTGGGGGACATTTGTTAAAATTAAGTCAATTAAAGATGACTTTGAGGGGTTTTTAGCATTTGGACGGGTTGAAGAATTTATAAGTTGCGTCAGATTTAATGAATCGCAGACTGATTTAAGATTGTCTGATGATGATGTCAACCAATCAAGATTCAAATCTCCAACCAATAGGAGCTCACCAGAGCCTAAACCACTCACAAATGACGCAAGGGACGAAAGTGCTTCGTTGGTGGCAGAAGGAGGTCTATAACACCCGATAATTGTGAGGGACTGTCCATGTGCAAAATTTAGCTTCAGGGCAAGGGCTTCAAATTGTTTTGAGATGGACAGTGTGGACAGGAGGGTAACATTAAATCTTTTTCTAACATATATTGCTACCCTCCACCTTTCCTTTCCGATCGCACCGAAAAACACTTAAGCCAGGACACCTAATGGACAGCAGCAGCAGACGACGGTAGCAGCCACAGCCAGGGACCCCCTATGGAGCACCTCGTTGGGGCGGAGGTCAGGACAGTTGGAGCCAGGGAGCCAGGGAGGACTGCAGCTGGTCTGATCCCGAAACGACAACTCCACAATCCTGCTTGCGACCCCGGAGAGTACAGTCGGATCTAGCAACCATCGAACACCAGCAGACAGAAAACTGCCGGAACGTTAACCCAAGCCGTAGTCCCACGACCAGCTAGGCACAACCGGCGAGATGACAGGTGAGTGCTGGTGGCGGCAAATCAATAACTACGTTGAAAGAAGTTTAGTTTCGTCTCCAAAATAGGTTTAAACCAAACAGCCGTTTTAGGTATGCAGTAAAAACTTATTGACAGATTGGTAAAAGACGTAATCAGACAAACAAGTCCGGGAGTAAACAACGAGGAGACGTGCGTGCCGCCATCTTGGATTTTGTCGCCATTAGGCTTGGGTGGAAGCCTAATGCAGTCCTAATGGGAACGGTATTAGCGTGACATGTACAGAGCTCAGTCGGGCTGATCGTGGCTCAATCCTAAAAGCTTTATGAGGATGACTGACAAGGATGTATCCGTTTGTGCCCCGACTGTGTACCGTTCAAGACGGCGCAAGCGACGGGGTTCAGTCGGGGCTTACGTGACGTGAACTGAGCTCGAGCGGGGCTGACGTCGTGTCAGCGGGATGGAAATTCATGCAATCCTCATCATGACGTTGTATTTACCTAAGTGGAGCGGGACAAACGCCCCCGAAGCGCTGTAGAAGCGCTACTGACGGTGTATTTACGGGGTGTGTCCAGGGGGGAGACAGTCATTTCATCTCGTATCATAGCGATCACACCAGCCTCCTCAATCGTGTACAGTCGTGCACAATCGCCATGAGAAACAGGAATATGTGACTTAGGCATTAGATTGACTGCCACCTCAAACATGTGACTTGGTTTTATTGCAACGTGGTACCAAATTTATGTGATTAAAAGCAATAAAGAAAACTTGACTGTTTGAAAGCCTTGGTGGGAAACATTCTTGTTATTTGCATAGATCTTTGATTCTCAGATGAAGAGCTTCTGTGTATAAAAAGCAGAGATTTTTCCGTCTCTCCGACAAAACACTCAGTGTAAAGAAGCACTTTTGTTTGATTTGCATCTTAATTACTGCTGCAGATTCTTTCATTTATGGCGCTGAGAGCTTAGGCAAGGATCAAATACCTGCAATGATAAAATAGTCTCAAGATCTCAAGCATGAAAGGCACTTTAAGATCAGACCAAACAACACAGCACTTAAGGATGTAAAAGTGTTTTTAACTGCAGAGTAAACTGCAGAGGTTTACATTATTTATCATGAACACAAGGACGAGGAGCCAACATCTGCACACTTTTATTCTTGGGAAAGTTGGTGTTGTTTAAAATCCTTTTCCTGTCAGAGATGATTAGCCACGATGTTTCTGAAATACTCCTTGACAAATAACTTAAAATTTAAGCTGCTGCTAACATGAAGTGATGGCTTTCTGCTAAAGCTGAGACTCTGGTTCATGAACTTTGAGGGATTATGTCTGGGCCTGACTGATCACTTAATGTGAACATAACTTTTCATTTAATGGTTGTGCTGGAACTGAGTCATAATTTCAGGAGAAATTATTCATCTTTCATGTCCTTGGCTGCACTCCACTGTGACAAAAACTGTTGTTTTTACAGGAAAATGCTGACAGCTGTGGCTACCAGAGAATTCCTGTAAAAAATACAGCAGTACATTTGAGAACACTACTGATGAAATGTCTAAATAAATTGACTGTGAACTGCATTAAAAAAATAAAATAAAAAAAGTCTGCCATAAAAATGAGTTAATTTTGCATAATGGTGTTGTATATAAATAAACAACTTCCTGTATTTTCTTTTTTTCATTTAATTGTTGCTTGTTGTTCATCAATAAATGATAAAATTAACAGGGAAATATCAAACAAAAATCTAGTTTAAATTGGTAGAACAACAACTTTAAAATTTAAATGGAGCTGACCTGTATATTGTACAGTATAGTCATATGCTGTATTTCTATGTCTAAATAATAAAAGTTTTTAGTTTAAAGTTATTTAAAGGTGCTATGAGGAGAATCTATTACCGGCGACATTAAGACTCTGCTACCCATGAGCACGCGCGGCGACTGTCGTAATGCTGCGTTCCAGTAACCTCGGAAATGGAAGTGACATCATCTCCGACTTATCTGCGTTCGAGTTGAAGCCGGAAAAAAACATGCCGATCTACCAGGCTATTGTTAGCTGTTGTTAGCACGCCCTGCGTTGTTGTTCACAAATATCACATGAAGAATGTGATTTTCACTATGGCAGCATTTTTGTAAATATAAGTCTAACAATACTATGTATACAGCTGATCTAGAGCAACACACCCCAGTCAGAAGTGCAAATAAATGGATTATTACAGGAGCTAAATAACTGTTCACACTGGGGGCATCTATCTTCAAATGTCTCGGGGTAGGTGAGATTTCACCGAGTTCCCAGTAGGAAATTTCGACTTCGGGGGACATTCCAGCTGCAGTTTCCTACTCGGAACTTGGAAATTCCTACTTCTGACTTCAACTGGAACACACCAAAAGACGTGACTGAAGCCAAAGCGTGTGTTTGTTGTGTTGTAGCCCGGACCTTCATCAGAACTCTGCATTGCTTTACAACTTCTTTTTTCAACAATTTACAGGATGCAAAGCGACGAGGTAATGTATCTCTTTCTAGTTACGTAGCAGTAGTTTTTGATGTGTGACAACAAGCAATTTATGGAAATTATTATCGTAGTTGTAGCAGGCTATATATGGCTACTTACAGCCGGGTGCTCTAAGACGTGTAATATAGGCTAAATAATAAAATAATATAAATTTGCTCTAGTTTTAATTGTCTTGTTCTGGAAGTTGAGTATCCAGTCCAGCCTAAGGAATAAGCCTAAGGCTAAGGAATAGCATTTATAGATAACCTATTTTGATGCTATAAAACTCATCTTAAAGTGTGTATTTCGATCAGGCATATATCTAAAAGTGAGACTTTTTTGTAATTACTTAGAAACTCCTCACAGTCTCTTTAAAAACCTATTTAAAAAAAGTTATTTCTACTACACTTACCAAACCATGCTAAAATATATCCTGAAAAAACACAAGAGAGGATTGTATCCATTCTGGAACATTTATGCAACAGCCTTTGTAAACAACTGTAAGCATTTTTTAACATATACAACATGCAAAGAACCTACATGCAATAGTCATTTAATTATGAATTTGAGTTGAAATACACCAGGAGATTGGTCTCTTTAGATTTGGAGATCTGTTTAAGTGCCAGACCCACAAGAACAGCACACTCCCTCTCTGGATGTTCCACAGTACCTGGTGTAAATCAACTGGATGCAACTTGTCAACGTATCGAACATGAAAATAAGTTTAATGATCATTATTTAACTACAAGCGAATCCAAGTTGAAAAATACTTTGGACATTTGTGTCAGAAAGCTAATGTGACAGCTGCACAACAGCCAAATCGACAACAACAAACTCTCCCACTCTCCCTGCCTGGAATGTTCCACAGTACTGTATGGCATAAACCTTATCAGAGTCAAGCAGGTGATGGCCAAGTTACAGGTCTGGGGCCTCATTCATAAAGCTTGCCTCCGCACAAAACAGGGCATGAAAGTGGCATAAGTCACTTCCCATGCAAAGGTTGTGGTTTAAAAATAAACTTGGCGGGAGATTGTGCGCATGGGTATGTGTGATGCCGGCATACAAACATTTTGGAGATGTGGGAAACTGGCGGCACAAATGGTGAGGGGGTGAAGTGAAGCCAGGTTCACCTCATACATTTAAAGTCATGACACATCAGACTTATAGACCGGCGTAATCATAAACACCCAAGTCTGCAGTGTTGTAAGCATGTTCACGTACTGCTGTATGCAATGTTCATATATCATACTTCATCAGGTGTGTAACAGTCTAATTGCTGAGTAAGCGTATAAATAGTGCAGTGACACTAATACTGCACAATGGATGCACTTTCACTGCTGAAGATCACACACACTGTGGATCAGGATGGAGAGGGTTTTTAGGGACCACGAATATATCCTGGCCCATAATGATGACTGGCTAACAAGGTGATTTAGATTCCCCAGAGCAGTGATCTTGGATCTATGAGCTGAACCAGTCCCAGGGTTAAACTATAAAAGCACTCGGAGAGCGCAGATCTCCGGCAGCGCCACAGTCCTCACTCATATTATGATTTTCTCATAAATATTAGTCCTACCTTTATTTCATCTAAATATTTAGATACCTTGACCATAAAAACACACAAATTTGCACAAATGCAGAAAATGGTCCTATCTCGCAATGTTGAAGATTCATTTAAAAAGGTTCTGGATCCAGACAGTGATCCGATCACTCCCAAAATCAAATTATTTGATCCTTAAAATTTCATTGAAACCCCTCCATAACCTTTGAGTTATGTTGCTAGCAGAGAAAGAAACAAACAAACAGACAGCCGCAATAACACAACCTCCTTTGTGGAGGTAACAAAAGCACCCACCAGGACCACGCCATCCCGGTGTGTATAGGTGCAGACAAACTAAGGGGTTTCTGGCAACAGGCTCCTTCCAGCAGGAATAAGCCTACAGGTCTGAGTTTGAGCTGATTAACAATACAGAATGTTACATTTTCTATCTAAAGCCCCTTTTGAGTACGATATAATACAGGTGAACAGGCAACATTAAAAGACAATTTGCAGAAATATCCAGTTTCCCAATGTAATGACAGTCTGCAGTCATGTTGCTATAAGAGCTCCGAATGAAAATGAAAAAAATTGCCTACAATCAGTGCAGAAATGATTTGATCCTAAAAAATGGTTTTAACAAATTTAGTGGTACAGTGGCCTGGGTCAACACATGACTCGTTCATCCTGACAACACAGCTTCTTTGTCTTCTTTGGTTTCCTCAGACTGTATGTGTCCAAGGTGTATATTGCTGCCCCCTCTGAAGCACAGCCATGTCAGGACAGACTGAAGGCTGGTGATGCAAAAACATTCATGAGGTACTTTGCATTGACCATTCATGGCAACGTGGATGCGTAAAGGTAAATTCACCTTCACAACTTTCCTAGTGGACTGTGATTTATAAAGGGAAAAGTGCTTGCAAGTGTAGAATAGAATAGAATAGAATAAACCTTTATTTGTCCAACATGGTGAAATTTATAATGAGGCCCCAGATCTGTGGAGAGGTGAGCTCCCTTACAGTAAGAACGTATGTTTCTAAAGATACTTTATTTCCAATAAAAATGGTTGTAATTGAATAGTGCAGAATAAAAACATAGAACATCTTTTTTAAACAAGTAGGTGGCAGACTCTACCATAAGAAGTTAGCTTGAGACTTTAAAACTAAATACATATAATGCCGTAATAATACACAAAACCATACACCCATAAGACACATCGTGGATTAAACAAAGTGAAAACACAAACTCTTCTCAAACAAACAGCCAGTCCACAAAACAAGTTCATATATTGGCTTCCTGCCACTCATGGCATTAGGGTGAGGACTCAAGGGTTCACTTTGAGATCACGCTTGGAGTTTTTATTCTCGACTTTGGTTCCTTTTTCGGGGTTTATTGAGGAAAAAAATACCTGAATATTAAAGTGAATTAAACCTCAGGGGTAGCTTGAATTTATGACCATTTGAGGTGACCAGGGGATAGAAATGTCCTTGACCAAAAACTAATGCAAAAACACAACAGATCAATATTATATTGTACGTTTTGCTCAAATGATTTATTCAACTTGAGCCCTCCTCAAAAATACCAATTATTTAATTATTTCTTTTAATCAACCCTTTAAAAGCTCATTTGGATACATGATATCACTGTTTTTATGAAAAAGAGTTTTTTTTTTGCTGTTATATAGTTAGTTTATCATATTAGGCTCTAATCTAGATTATATATATATATATATATATATATATATATATATATATATATATATATATATATATTCATTGCAATTATAGGGAAAGGACATTTTGTCCTCTGTTAAACTTGAAGGGTCTTAAATTATTAATCAAACACCGCAATAAGAAAATGCATAAAAAAATAATTTTATGTATTTTTAAGCCTGAAATTTAAAAGAAATCCCGGGCCCTCTAGCATTTATTCATCAAATCAAATCAAATTTTATTTATGAAGCACTTTTCATACATTAAGAATGCAGCACAAAGTGCTTAACCTTGCATAGCAGATGGGGATCTGCCTGATTCAGTTCCTGAAATCCTGCAGATCCTCATCTTGTAGCGCACCGTAGACCAATGGATTCACTCGGCTAAACTTTTAACGGCCCAATCAGGGAACAGAGGCGGGAGCTGCGGGAAGAGCGGAAGTGACGAGAAGGCATGACGTCAGCAGACGGCTACCCGATTTGTACTGCGCATGAGCGAAAACTGCGTCACTTCCCCTCGAGCCGTGATGTGTATAAAAAAAAGATTTAGATATATACGCGATGGATTCAGACATAGAAATACATACCGACCGTGCAGTGACTCCTGTCATAGATAGTTAGTAAAACTTGGCGAAATCTGCCCTCCTCAGAAGTTTACTTGTAAGGATTGTCTTTGACAAGGTTCATGTTACATATAAAGGTTAAATGAATCATCTGTGTGGTACAATTTAGTGTAAGAGGATAGTATAAGGCCGTTAGCTGTTAGCAGCTAAGTTAGCGGGTAACGGCTAACTTTAGCCGCTACGCACATAAGCTACGTCATACCGGGGCTTGATGTGGATTGGCCTGTGGTGAGTGTGTCAATCAAAACGGTCGCCCAATCCTCTTCTACTTTGGTTCGAACGGTCGTCCAATCGCCAGCTACTGATTGTTTTGAAGGGTTCCGCCTCTGAAAGCTAATTAGAAGAGCAGCTACCCAGATGGACTTGTGAAATATTTCCGTGGCGGACATATGAAACTATCCATCTGGCGTGTCAGGTTACAAAGCGCTATACATGTTAAAAACAGTCCCCACCCCCCCTCCACCCCCCTATTCAAACTGCACCCCAACACATACCCCCCCCCCACACACACACACACACACACATAACATGATTTAAAATGTGTGATTTAAAATCGTGTGGCTGAGTACAGAGGAGCCAGGTCAGGAAATGCCAGCAGGCCAACTGCACTGGGCGGTGCCCACGGTCCAAAGCCAGGACGCCTCCACCTGGGCATGCCTCGCTACAGGACCAGCGAGGGGCCCACTGCAGCAAAGCACTGCTGCAGACCCCCACCTGTCCAAGATGATGCCCACCAAAGACAGAGACATCCCAGCCAGAGCCAACAGCGGCCCCCAGTGCAGGCAGCCCCCTGCTGAGGAAACACTGGAGATATGGAATAAAAACATAAAACTACATAGGCTAAGAATCATAAAATTACTAAATTAAATAAATTAAATACAAGTAAACCAAATAAAAAGTAATAGAATAAGAATAAAAAGTAAAAAAGGCGAGATTATATAAATAAATAAAATAAAAATATAGATAAAAATAACAGATAAAAATATGGGATTAGTTAAAAGCTAAATTAAAAAGGTGGGTCTTGAGCCTACTTTTAAAAATATGAACATTCTCTGCAGCCCTGAGGTCCTCTGGCAGGCTGTTCCACAGACGGGGGCCATAATGTTGGAAAGATGCCTCACCGTAAGTCCGTGTCCGAGCTTTAGGAATTATCAAGAGGCCAGTGCCAGAGGATCTCAGGGTCTGCGAGGGTTCATATGGTAAAAGTAGTTCTGAAAGATAAGAAAGGTCCAAGACCCCTAAGGCATTTAAAACCATTAAAAGGACCTTAAAATCAATCCTAAAACACACAGGGAGCCAATGCAGTGATTTTAAAACCTGTGTAATATGTGCCCGCCTTCTGGTCTTCGTCAGCACACGTGCTGCTGAATTCTGTAGCAGTTGTAAACTTGAGATGTTTCTTTTTGGAATACCAGAAAGCAGGGCGTTACAATAGTCAATACGACTGGAGATAAAAGCATGCATTAGCGTCTCTGTGTTAGCCCGGGAGAGAAACGAGTGGACTCTGGCAATGTTCTTTAAGTGATAAAACCCTGTTTTTGTGACATTTTTAATATGTGGAATAAAATTGAGCTCAGAGTCAAAAATGATGCCCAGATTCTTAACCTGATTGGATGGAGTTAAAGACAGGGTTTGGAGTTTTGATAAAAGTTTCTCTCCCTGAGCCTTAGGATCAATAATTAAAACTTCAGTTTTTCCCTGGTTGAGCTGTAGGAAGTTTTCTGCCATCCAGGATTTAATGTCTAAAGTACAATTAAAAAGGGCATCAATGGGCCCTGTGTCATCAGGAGACATGGATATGTAGAGCTGTGTATCATCAGCATAACCGTGGAACATAATACCATGCCTGCTGATGATGTCTCCCAGTGGGAGCATGTACACATTAAAAAGTACGGGGCCTAAAATTGAACCGTGGGGAACACCACATTTCACTTCATGGGTCCTTGAGGAGCATGTGTCCAGGCTTACCAGAAATTTTCTATCTGTGAGATAGGAACTGAACCACTGAAAGGCAGTACCAGAGAGGCCTACATGGTGTCTTAGTCTATTTAACAGAATCGTGTGGTCTACTGGATCGAAAGCAGCACTTAGATCCAGTAGCACAAGGACTGTGAGCTCGTGCAAGTCCAAGTTGCACCTAAAATCATTAACAATTCTTAGTAGGGCAGTCTCTGTACTGTGGTTCGTCCTAAATCCAGATTGAAATTTCTCAAGAATGGAACGTTTATTCAAAACATCATTCAACTGAATAAAAACAAGTTTTTCTAAAATTTTGCTTAAAAACGGTATCAGGATCCAAACTGTTCTTCTTCAGAAGGGGTCTCACCACTGCCGTTTTAAGGGCAGCAGGGAAACAGCCCGTCTGAAGAGAACAATTCACCATATTTAAAAGCTCAACTTCAAGGAAACCATAAAGTGATTTAAAAAGTGATGTTGGAATAGGATCTAAAAGGCAGGTTGTTGGTTTTACTTGGGAGAAAACTCTACCAAGCATTTCAGCATCAACCAGTGCAAAACTGTCCAGTGTTTCCTCAGGTAAAAAAAAGCTTTCTAAGGTATTAAAAACAGTATGTTGATTAAATAAAATAGAAGCTCTTATAAAATCTATTTTACCCCTGAAGTGATCTGCAAAGCCTTCACAAAGAGAGTCTGAAGGAGTGACTTGGTTTCTGTTAAAAACAGGGTTGATTAAAAGATCAATGGTGTTAAAAAGGATTTTTGGGTTGTTCTTATGATCAGTTATAATGTTGGGGAAATATCTGGTTCTTGCGTTTCTGAGAGCAATGTTGTATGTTTTTGTTGCTCACAGTATATTTGATGATTCACAGTTATCTTGTTTTTTCTCCATCTCCTCTCAGCTACCCTGCAATTTCTTTTTAATTTTTTAATTTCCTCGTTTCTCCACGGAGGTGTGCGCTTTGGCAGTACCTTCTTTGTTGTGAGTGGAGCTACGAGGTCAAGTGTGGTTTGTAGTTTATTAATAAAATGTTTAACAATAAAATCACAGGATGTAGGTGTAGGAACTGGAGGACGATTTCCCAAGATTTCAATAAAATTTGCAGACACTTCTGAGGTAAAATAGCGCTTCCTGACAGTTCGCACCGAGGTCTCCCGTTGAATAAAACTGGTGATATTAAAAAACACAGTAATGGTCTGACACAGCCAAGTCAACAACAGAGGACACATTGGCTGATAGACCATAACTGAGGATTAAATCCAATATGTGTCCTCTCGTGTGACTTGGCTGTGTGACATGTTGTTTAAAATCTAAGTAACTAAGTAAATTTAAAAACTCTTTTGCCATAAAATCAGATGGATTGTCTATGTGTATGTTAAAATCACCAGATATAATGATAAAATTGTAAGTGGCGTGGATTATGGATAAAAACTCAGAAAATTCACTGATAAAAGCAGCATCATGCTTTGGTGGTCTGTAAATAGTGATGCAGATAATTGAAGGACTGTTAAAAACAATAGCATGGCTTTCTCAAGTTAACTTCAAATCTTTAAATCTACATCTTCCAGAAGCAACAGCAACCTTAATCAACATTAACTCCTCCATTAAACTACTCTCTAAAATTTATAAAATAATTTCTAATTCAAATCAGTCAATTGTCCTCCCTTTTGCCAAATGGGAAAAAGATCTTTCTATTGCTCCCAACGCCGACTTCTGGACCCAAATCTGTAAAAATACATTTCTCATGTCCAAAAACGCTAATCTCCAACTAATACAATACAAAACACTCCATAGAACACACTACACGGGTGACAGGCTAGCAAAAATGGGTTTCACCTTAGATATCTGCACACACTTCACACAACATTGCCCAGACACATACATCCACGCCACTTGGCATTGCACTACAGTCCAAAATTTCTGGGAAAACATCACTTAGACACTGTCATCTCTGTTCGGCTGCCACATCCCATTATCTCCCTCTCTATGCCTGCTAGGGGACCTTTCAATACTCGATGGAGACCCAGTAAACCCAAAAATTCTTCTTATAGCTCTTACCATCGCCAAAAAAACAATCCTCATGAATTGGAAAACCCGAAATAAAATCAACAAAAATCAATGGAAAAATATACTCATAGAGTTTATTTCAATGGAATATACATCCCCACACAGTCACTCAGAAGAACTCCATCTCAACACACCACTTCTCGATCTCATTCATCTTTGATCTCTCTCTCTTTCTTTGTCTCACATCTATGCTGAGAACCACTGTCCACATAAAAACACAAGCACTTCCTAATCCTTAGTCACTTTAAAAGGGTGGGGGAGAAGAGGGTGGAGATTATGTGTATGTATGTATATGTCTGTATGTATGTGTGTATATATAAGCATATGTGTATATGCATATACATTTATATACCTTTTTTTGTTATGTTTATCTGATTAACTATTATTAGTACTATTGATACATTACTATTGTTATCATTATTATTATTATTATTATTATTATTATTATTATTATTATTGTTATTATTATTATTATTATTATTATTATTATTATTATTATTATATCACCATCAATGTTAAGAATAATATTATCATAATTATTAATGGTGGTAATGATATTATTATGATTAATATTACCATTATTACTGTTTTCTTTCTTCTCTTCTCTCTCTCTTGCCTTAACATGCTGTTTTGTTATATTTCTTAGCTTCTGTTTTTTACACGTATTTAGGTATGTATGTATGTTTGTATATGTATTCATGTATACATGTATATGTGTGTGTGAATGTGTACATATATGTATATATGCATATACACATTTTTTTCATTTTTATTATTATAATTTGTATATACATTTATTTATTTATTTTATTATTATTTATTTATTTACTTTTTTTTCTCTCTCTTTCTCGGATCGTCACTGTCAATTTCACTACTGCCCCTTTGAAAAAACAAAAACAAAAATTAGGTCACTCTGGCAATTCCCCTGTTTTACCCTCCACCATCCTGTGTCTTTTAATGCATCACTGCATAATAGAAATAAACAATTACAACATCGGTATAGGTATTGCAGAACACAGGAGACATTCCTCAGGGCAGTACCCTGTCCCTGCGGAATGCTCCCCTACACTGTTCTGTCTCTTTTAATGCACCAGTAGCTATTACCTCACACATTCACAAGGGAAAATAAAATGGAAGCACATAAAAAGGGAAGGACAGGGGCGGGAATGGTGGTCAAAAAGCAGGACTATAAAAATTCACAAATTCATCTTAGACTCAAAGCAGTTAATAACCATCTATGGGGTAGTGGTGGAACAGACTGAGACGTCCGAGCTGGAACCTCAGGAAGTGTTTTATTTATTAACTTATTTATTTTCTTGTATTTACTGATTACTATTATTATTATCACATTTACTATTATTATAATTATTATCACTATTATTATTATAGCTTTTATTTTTACTTTTAAATGTATCTATACTTATATTATTGATTCCTCTCTCCTTCAACTGTTATTACTGTTGTTGTTGTTGTTGCTTTTCATATATAATTACTATTACTATTTTTGCCTTACCCTTTTTTACACACAAGTACTCATTTACTGTGCAGGTACACCACACACATACACACATCACAAAAACACAGATTTACCCACAACTCCCTACTTGTTTTGTTATTGTAAGTCATGTACGTTAATGTTTGTGTTTGTTTTGTATTGTTTTGTTCACTGACAATAATAATAAAAAAAAAAAACAATAGCATGGTGCTCAAAGGTGGTGTACTGATTAAATTTTATTTCTTTAGTTTTTAGTGAATATTCACTATTGATCGATCACGATTGACCACCACCTTTTCTGCCACTTCTCATGGAGAATGTAAAGTTAAAATTTTGAGGGGAGGCCTCAGTGAGAATAACTGGTGCATCTGTACCCAGCCACGTTTCGGTTAAGAACATACAGTCTATCTTGTTATCTAAAATCAAATCGTGGATAATAAAAGATTTGTTTAAAAGGGAACGAACATTGAAAAGTGCCATGTGAATGGTGACAGGTGAATTACAGACAGTACTGGTGGGTTGTTGATGTTTTGGGAGAGGCCTGAGGTTATTTAAGTTCACAGAGTGAACATGATGGAGTCTGATTGTGTGACGGTGAGTGATAATAACAGGGATTGATGAGTGGTTGGTGAAAACAGGGGGCCCAAGTTCAGTGTTGTGAGTGTCAGAGGTGGAACAAAAACATAGGAAGTGGGACCGGGGGGACATCATTCAGGGGCGGACAGTTCAGTCTGTGTATGTTTGGAGTGATGGGATGACAGTGAGGGGAGTGAGTGTTGTAAACCATAAGCCAGGTTGGTGGACAGCACGCGGGCCCCAGCTCTGTTCGGGTGGAGGCCGTCTGTGCTAAAAAGATGTCTCCTCTCCCAAAACACATCAAAGTTATCAACAAAGCCCACTCTGTGAGTGCTGCAGGCAGAGGAGGGCCAGGTGTTCAGGCTGAGTAGCCTGCTGAGGCGGCCAATGCCCCTGCCACAGGTGGGGGTGGGGCCAGAGATAACAACACTCAGCTGGTGCTGCTGGAGTTTATTAAAAAGATGCGTGAAGTCACGTTTTAAAAGCTTGGACTGTTGTCTGGAAGTGTCGTTGGTGCCCACGTGAATGACGACCCTGCTACCTGCGGGTGAGAGGTGAGGACATCGAGGATTTTCTCCGTTATGTCAGAGACTGTGGCGCCAGGAAAACAGAGGGTGAACACCCCCCTCAGACGGACGTTCCTGATGAGGGAATCCCCGATGAGGAGTGTCGTGGCCAGCTGTCCGGGGTAAGCGGCCGGCTCGGCGACCCCGCCATCCACGTCAGACGCCCGACTCCTCTTGTGCCACTGCACCGCGACGAGGGGCGGGAGGACGGAGGCGAGCGGCTAGGCACTGCACGGCCCGGCACTGCACGGCCCGGTGCTGGACGTCCATCCCCGTGGGCACTGGCGGGCCTGAGTGGGGGGAAGGCTGTGGTGTCTGTCAGCGGGGGCACCACGTCCGTCAGCTGGGAGACGTCGGGATCAGCAGGGCCCAGGACCGCCTGCTCCGAGCTCATCGATAGAGCCGAGAATTTGTTGGTGAGGGTGATGCTGACGGAAGGGGAAGCCCCGCACAGAGCCCTGCCAGGAACCCCGCCAGGAGCCCCGCCTGGAGCCCGTTTCCGACTGCGGACGGCCACTTCGGACCATGGAGTCCCACCACTCGGAGTAGAGCAGGAGGGCCGCTGACAGCTGGAGGAGGAAGGCTCCCAGATGACGGTGTCCCTCAGAGCCGCGGTAGCGCTATGGTGTTTTAGCTCACCAGTCTGTGTGGTCTCCAGCCAGCTGGACAGCACCGGGAGCCGAGATTTGAGGGTGGTCAGCAGTGAGTCCTTCCTCTGCAGTTCGTCCGACAGCCGTCCAATATCCTCCAGAAGATCAGCAATCTTTTTCTGGGCCCTTTTGAGTTGGTGCCCTACCTCTGCAGGTAAGGAAGCGTTAGCCGTAGCGTTAGCCATAGCCTCCATTGTTGCCATGCTCGGTAAAATCCAAAAGTCCGATGACTAAAACCTCTTATCCAGTTAAAAACACAACTTAAAAGAAACCCTATAGTCAAGGTTCAATGCATTAAAAGCATTTAAAACCTTTAAAAACTGGATAAAAGCGGCAGCTCTGCTGTGTAGCTTTGCTGTGTGTCTGCCCGAGGAGAAATCTCTGGATCAGCGCTGTCAAGCGCAACTCTATTATAATGAAAACTCATTTTTTTGGTGTGTATTTTTCATAAAAACAGTGACATCGTGTCATCAAATTGGCATTTAAAGGGTTAAAATCAAAGAAACGATGTGGGTTTACTTTATACCTTTATGCGGTAAACAGTCAATACGAGCAATTTATGAAAAAATATTGGCGGTATTAACAGGTGCAGTAACAAACATCTTTCAATGACTCCAAATGACGCCAAAGTAATCTGGGTGAGTAAACGACTGCAAATACGACCAGAAATTAGGTCCAGGTTGTAAAATATGGAACTTCTTCATTAATAATTGTGAGTAATATGGGGTAAGGTTTTTTTATGCTTCACATGTGTTTATGGGAGGAAAGTGTTAATCTTTTCTTTTTTTGTTTTGTTGTTTGGTTAAGTTTGACAACTATAATGGCTTTGTGTTTACTCACCTTCGAAAAAACTGCAGAGTTGAAGCCAGACAGTTGAAACAGTCGTAGCTCCTGAACATGAGGCACAGTGCAGAAATGAAGGAGGAGATGTTTGTTTTGAGAAAGTCCGGACTTAAGATGTGCCTTGTTGAGAATTAGCAGGACTGTCCTATTAACAAACAAGTGCTGCACTCACGAGACAAATTCAATAAACAGTGCGATAAAAAAAAAAAAAAAAAAACTTACCACAGACAACAACAGTGGGTGTCAGAGGCACTTGCTCCAGTTGCACCTCTTCTGCCAGACATTCATCTTCAACATGGAAGAACATGGACTCCTCCATCTCATGGAAGTAGCTGAGCAGAAGCAGTAGCATCTTTATCACATCATCTGAGCAGCCACTCTGCTGTCCCCACAGCCTCTGAAGCCTTGCATAATTCTGAGTGAACTTTTTGCTTTTGTTGACACAAACTGATCAAGTAGTCGACCAGTCTTTTCCTTTAAAATCCAAATTTTGTGTGAATGTCTCTTTGAGCTCTGTCCTGGTGAGCTCCTTGAAGTGGACTGACATGTCAAGTCCATCAAACCGGATGGTCGCTCCTCTCTAAGGCATTTTAGGCTTTTTCCCTGGCTGATATGTTGACTTTGGGTTTAAAAGTGGACTTCATTAGACATTTTACCTCCTCTGGATTGGCATCAGAGTGTTGGAACATCACCTTGACTTTTTCCATCTTTTGCTGCTGGCTCTCTTAAGTTTCTCCAAAGGGCAGAACTCCTCATCGAATCCTTAAAGTGTCCTGCCTTGCTTCTCTCTTTTCTAATGAGTGCTCGTCTGTGTCGCCTGTGTGGCTGCACTCCAGGTTAAGCCAGATTATTTTGATTATACTGAGGAAAACCAACTCAAATGACCCCAAAAGCATAACTTTGCTATAGACCCAAAAGCAAATTGGCAGTAAATAAAATCAGAGTCAGAGGAAAGATTTATGTAAAGACAAATTTATTTTGATAAAAATATTTCAATAGGCAAGCAGACCATTTTTATTCATAGAAAAATATACACTTTGTTTTTCTTGAGACCTTTTTTAAAACTTGCAGTGCTGAACAGCACTAATTAACAAAATAAAATTTAAACAGGCCAAATTATCAAAGTATTGCACGTTAATGGCTTTTTAAATGTTCGCTAGTGACTGGGAAGGGAGTGCAGGCTACTTACTATACACACCGGTGCCCAAACCCTGCACTCACACTCACTACAACCAAAAAAAAAAAAAAAAAGAAAACATGCCTTGTGGGAAAAATTAAAGGTGCTAACAACCACTCACACACAATTAAAAGGAAAGTGAGATGCAGGTGGTGAGTCCTCTGAATTTCCTGAGGGAACCCTCCCAAGGGATTAATAAAGTTCCTATCTATCTATCTATCTATCTATCTATCTATCTATCTATCTATCTATCTATCTATACCTGCCAAAAGCTCCCCAGATGTCGCACCACTCGGCCTGCAATACTCCCGAACACAGGAGGACAGAGAAGAACAAAGTTAACAAAGTTGCCTTTACAGGGAAATAAAACAAATCAAACTAACCTGTAACATCAAAATACTAATCTAAAGAACTAAAGCAACTCATTAGATAGAACAGATCATACAATGAAGAAAATAAAATATACTAAAATACGCCAATGCGACTTTTCCAGTCAAGACAAACGCAGCTGAACTAAAACAAACAAAAAACCTAAACAAAGCAGCAGTGGCAGCCGACCTATAAAGAGATGGAAGTGTTAAGCCCACACTGCCACATGGATCTTAAAATATACTAACCAAACAATTTATGTACCTTAAAGAAGCTGTTAATAAGTATGCGTTCAGCTCCAACCACGTGACCTGAGGATCTGCGACTCAAAGACAGGTATAAGACAGCATGCAACAGCAGGTATGCTACGTGCGTCTGAAGCATTAGCTAACCCCGCATCTCAGTCAATATAAAACCAGTGGCACCATCCAGGCAACAATGAGTCAAAATGCAGAGAAAAGCAAGAGCAGCAGCCTCTCGTTTGCTCACAAAGAGCTGCTTAAATATGAAACTCTCTGCACGTAAATTGAGGAAGTGGGAGGGACTGCCACTGACGGACCTGTGAGACTCAGCCTACGGAAGCCCAGAAGGGACAAAAACGCTAGGGGTGGGCGTATCGATCTTAATATCGATAGTATCGATACCAAGCTGAGTATTGGTATCGATTGATACTAGCATGATGGGATCGATACTGTGGTTTCTCTTATGTCATCTTTACTTTACTTTCCTCCGCTCCGACCGCCGCTTCTAAACAGTGCACCTCTCTCCCTCTATGTCAACATGTTACTGTTCCTGAACAAAAACCTATAAATCTGTTGTCAATATGGAAACAGAGCCAAAAGGGCAACCCAAGAGAGGGCTTTGTGAGCAGAAAGCCAAAGGTTAAGGTTAACTGTAGTTTACACTTTATTTCTGCAATGGAAGGTATTTTTTGTTGTGTTTTTTGACATTGTTATATTTATATATATTTTTTAAATTGCTGCTTTTTTTGTTATTTTGCACATGTGATTTTTTTTTCTTAAATGTGGAATAATTTATTACTTTTATACAGTTGAAATTTTGTTCTATTGTTCTGGTTCATTAATAAAAAGCATTTTTATTGCCTAAAATCTTTGTGCTGTGTTTTACAATAATCATAATCAACCAACTTAAGGCAAAATTACATAATTATTCAATGATCATTACATTTTATGTAAAAAGTATCGGTATCGGTATCGGTATCAGTATCGGCGATACTAGCCCTGTATTTACTTGGTATCGGATCGATACCAAAATTCCCAGTATCGCCCACCCCTAAAAAACGCTGCTGGCTACATTCGTGTTGTCTGTCCCAATTGGATGTTTTCTTTTTGTTAAATTGGGTGTTGAAGTGCGCCTCACATTTTCAGGTCTGATTTGCAACTGTTTGACAAGTAAATGGTAACCTGTTTCAATATGACAACTTTCAGAGACTTTGATAGTTTGCCATCATATTTTTGAACATCAGTTGAATGCTTTTTACCTACATGGGGGCATTTTTCCATCACCTCAGTCACAAAAATCTGGACTATTTGCCTCCTCAGGTTTGGGCCTGGCCTTTGTCCCCTCTCCAAAGACTGCATAACTTCTTCAGTGAATGCAGTATGTATATTTTTACCTCCACCAGAAGGTTAGATTATTGCAGGAGTCTGTTTGTTTGTTTGTTTGTTTGTTTGTTTGTTTCTCTTTTAGAAACATAGCTCAGAAAGTTATGGACAGATTTCAGTTACATTTTCAGGAAATGTCCGAATTGGAACAAGGAACAAATGATTAGATTTTGGGAGTGATCCGGATCACCGTCTGGATCCAGCGTGATGAAAAATGTGATTCTCGTGAAAAACTAGTGAACTAAAATAGATATCATTATGAATCCAATTGCCAATGGTCTGTTTTCATGGTCAAGGAATCTAAATATTTAGATAAAAAAGGTAGGACAAATATTTCTGGTGAAGATCACAATACAGGTGAGGACCGTGGCGCTGGTGGAGATCTGCGCTCTCTGAGTGCTTTTCCAGTTGTGTCCTGTTTCATCCATTTCAGATCCCACTTTTTGGGGTTCCGTGTATTTGAACGTTTGTTGTTGATCTGAATTGTCCCTGATGACATGCAGAGAATAAATGTTACTCTTTAATGCAGTCACAGATTTTGGCGACTGCATCATCTGATAAGCTTATGTCATTTTTTTTAATAGACAACTAATGGCCAGATCAACGAAGAATGAATTGCTCCTGCTAATAGCACCATTATTAGCACCTAAAGTAAATCAGGATGGTTATAAAACATTTTAAAAGACGCGTTTTCTTTTTTAAATCCATTAAAATAACGTTTTGATACACACACAGACCTGCGCATGCGCAGTACTCAGTCCGGCTCCTACTTCCGGTCCGCGGAGCTCTGCGCATGCGCAGTTCTGTGTTTATCAAAACGTTATTTTAACGGATTTAAGAAAGAAAACAAGTCTTTTAAAATGTTTTATAACCATTTGGATTTACTTCACCTGCTAATACGCCCTCCACTGGACCACTGCAAGGAGTATTTTGTCCACTTTTGTCAGTCCGGCTCTGACTCCTATTGACTTCCAGCCATTGAGCTAAGCTACGTACGGAGCTAACAGCTGGGAGCCAGCCACTGGACGCAGAGACACAAAAAAGGTATTTTTGAGCTTGTCTCACTTTGTCAATGATAGGGAAAGGGCGTGGGTCCAAAATAGTCGGAGTACTCCTTTAAGCCTTACACCAAGACCACAGTGAACAAGTCTGTGGGCTGTTACTGGAGAGAACTAGCACAAAGCTAAATTTCACATTGACCAACAAATGTACTCCGCACCACTCTCCTAGTAGCCCTAGTAAATTAATTTTTGAATATCTTATGCCCCACAAAAACATCTAACAAGCCTCAGAAATGGTCCCTCTGTGCAGAGGATCAGTGATCTGCAGCACAGAGTGTCATCAGTGTCCCCCTCACGTCTCTCCTCTGCCCCCTCTCTTCCCCATTAGAGCAGTCGACAGAGCCTAACAGAGCCAGGCACGGGTGCTCATTTCTCTCCTCCCTCAGATCGATAAGGCGATAATATGAGCTCCCCTGATTGTGGACGTTCAAATTAGTGTGTGTCTGGCAGATGCAGCAGTTGCATTTGTCAGCTCCTCCAGATTGTGAAAGCACCGGGACTGTTTAACAATTCATGTCCCCAACACGGCACGAAACTCTTCACTGCTCGGAACTTTGTCTGCCGCTGTTAATTGGCCGAAACCGGAGCCCGACCCTGCTGCTGCTGCTGCGCCCGCTGACAGGGCTGGGGATGGACGCAGTAACATATTTATGTAACGTCAGGTTTCTTACACACAGTTCAACTCACTGAGGCGCTCCGTGTCTGCGTGAATGGTTTGCAGCGTGGTGAGGGGCAGGCCAAAGTCTGTTACAGTTTCATGAGGTGATGTTGAGAGCTGTGCTGTCTGTATCATCTCAGACAGCAGACTGGAGGTGGAGGATGAGGGGAAGATGGAGCTCAGTGCATCATTCAGTGAAATCAGACTCCACAGAGAAGAGGCGAAAACTTTAAACATGAGGCTACACTATAGACAAGTAGATCACCGATGTGTCAAAGAGTGAACTGCTCCACATCATGTCTGATTTTTGACTCATCAATTAGTGAAGGAAAACAGCTCAGCACATCTCTTCTGTACAAATATCAGCTTCTGTGGAGCTTTTCTTGTCAGACTGACCTCTACAATTTTCTACAGCAGAAGTTTGCAAAATATTTTGCCCTTGAGTGCCATTTTAAACTATTCCTATTAAATTGAGTGCCATCCCAAGATTGAGAATGTTAGCAGAAACCACAACAAAATCAGATCTTAAGAGCTTTATGCTCTCAACGTCGGCCTTATAACTGATGTCCACTTGTCCCAGTTACACTGTGAGGCTGCTTAAAAGATACTTTCCTTTTTTGTCACTAATTAATTTCTTAAATGTATTTCTTCAGTCCACCTCTAAATTTGTACTGTCGCCCCCAATCACTGCTTGATATGCTGTCTGTCTTCGATTTGACAAGTTTTTAAGTTTGTCGCACTGATTAAGTACTACAAAACTTCAAGGGGGGCTGAGGCAAAAAAAGGTTTAAAAAACTTGTACTGTAGAGAACATTTGATTTGTATGTTTATGAATGACTGTAAATAAACCAAAGTTTCACTGATGTTGGTGAAGGAATTTAATTAAAGGTACAGTACATATGTGAATATATAGTGATGGGCAGAATTTCCACTCCAAATAGAGTTGTTAGTTGCATGATTACATTTATCAGCAGTGTGGTGGTAGCGATGTTGTCCAGCTGCACGGTAGTCTCCACGTTTCCCTCATGACAGAGAAAGAGCAGCAGAACTCTCTGTCTCAGTCCAAAAACTTTAAAGGGGGGAGCCCATGTTCATTTTCATCTCTCTCTCCCTCCTTGTTGTTACCTGCTGTAGCAGCTCTGACATCATCAGCGGAGTTCTTGGTGTTTTTCCTCACTAGCTTTTCAATTAACTTAAAACAGACAAACACTTTGCTTTAGGACATAATGTACACTTCACGTGTGGGATCTTGCATTTTACTTCTTGTATTTCCATCCTGAAAACTCCAGTTTTATCTCCACAGATCCCTCCGGACTCGCCATTGCTGCAGCTAGCCGTGTTGCCAGATTTTGCGATTTGAATGAAGCATTTTTAAAGAGAGAAACCTAGATGAAGCGAGTGTTAATTTTTATCCACATTACATTTCAATTTCAAAGTCATATTTCTTCTTTTTTTGTCTCTTAATTTACTGACTAAACATCCTTTTGTTTGGAGGTGGAACATCCTTTTCCTAACACAGATGTGAAGGGAGGGGCTACTGTTATTTATGACAATGTTATTTATAAACAGTGTAACCTTGATTTTTGTATCCAATACCTTATGTAAAGTTTTTATCTAAGTTGTATCTTGATCCTCTACAGCTTTATTATGGTGTATACAGTAGTAGCCATACCAAAAATCAATTTAATTCTGGCTATAAGGATTTGTTCTTTGTAAACATCATTTTTACAGTGAAATTTAAATTTGTGTTAGGGTGGGATAAAATAATTTTAATGACTTCTGAACTGGGTTTGTATTTCATAATTCCATCTGGATTTGGGGGCCCAACAAGGTCAAATGAGTAACTGCACTATTGGAACAAGCCCAAAAAAGTGCAGCCCACAACTCCCAATATACACATGCAAGTTAGAAGAAGAAGCCAAAAGTCGGTTATAATAAGCAGACCGAGCAACTCTGGCATTGAGTTTCCTCGTCTGTATGTTGTAATTAATTTTATTACCTGTTACTGGGAAAAAATAACGTTAGTTTATTTCTAATGCCGTCACTCCCAACACTGTTCATGTTGGAGGAAGAGGCATCTGACAGCCAACGTCAAGGTAAGACCTCTATTTTTCACACTTTTGATGACACAAGGAAAACAGGAACATGACATCTCATGCCCCTCTCTCTCAGCATGGAGCATTTACCGTAAATATTTAGATACATGACCACTTCAAATTTAGGAGTGACTAATTTTACCACAGAAATGAAGGAGCGGAGGTGCTGGTTTGGTTGGCAACCATACACATCCCATATACACACTTCTGCTGGTCCGGGTTTGAATCAGCCTGTGGCCAGTTTGCAGAATGTCTTCCCCTACTCTCTCACCCCTTTCACAAGCCGATCCACTATCTGTCTCCTATCAATAAAGGCACAAAATGCCCAAAAATATACATAAAAAAAAAAGAAAGAAGCATAGCACTCGGAGAGCGCAGACCTGCACCAAGCAGCACAGTTCCCTATCTCCCAATGATAAAGAATCCATTGAACAATTCCTGGATCCAGACGGTGATCCGGATCAAAACCAAAATTGAATCACCGTTTCCTTTTCCCGTGCTGAACATTTCCTGAAAATTTCATCAAAATCCATCCATAACTTTTTGAGTTATTTTGTTCACAGACAGACAGACAAACAAACAAACTCTCCCGAAAACATAAACTTCTTGGCGGAGGTAATGAAGGAGCGGCTGGCTGGACGACAGTCCATCACACCTGTCTCTCCCACCTGCTCTTCCTGCTCCAGCGCCCCCTACAGGCCTGTAATTCTTCTGTTGTTCTTTGTTTTGTTGAGTTTCTGCTCTTGCAGCTGTTTCCTCTTACTGAGGTGCATCAAACTGTTGTTGGCCATCTCCTGGCCAGCATATGGGGGCCTTGTCGACCAATTTAAGGACACTTCCACACAGCACATTTGGTCCATACTAAAAACACTCTGGTTAGCTTTTTTTATTTGTGCTGGTTTGAAGCTCATCAGCCGACTAAAGAACTTCAGTCTGCAGCAGATGAGCCCACCTCTTCCATCATTTCAGTCCCCTTAATGTGTGCAATTGCCGTTGCCTGGATAGACTTTACATCCTGTATATATTGAATTGTTAATGCGCTACATCAGCTTACGAGATCAACTTGGTGGGAGTATAATTTTTTTGGCCAGCAGAGAAAAACGGAGACGCACTTTCCTGTCTTACTAAACCTGTTAAATGCAAAATGCATACCAAAGCACTTTATTTCAGAGGAGTTTGTTCTCTCCTTATCATTTTAATTAAATGGTTGTTTTATTATAAAATAACAGAATGTAAGCTCAACATGTCCTTTTCAAATATTTCTTTTAGAAATCCAAAGGTCTTCTTCGATGGCCTAATGGCTCTGATTTGAGTTTGAGGCAAATCAGCTTACAGATGATGAAGGCTAGTTTGGTATCAACTGTTCATCGATGAAACGCTGTCCTAACTGTTTAAACTAACACTGTGCTCAGTCTTGCAAGTGTTCAGGCGACCAAATGGATAAGGTTTGCATCACTTTTATCATTTACTCAAACCATGAAGACAGTTTTTTCAGTAGTTTTTGACACACAATGCTTATGAAGCAGAAGCACGTCAGGACAGACTACATCAACTTTGACTGAACATTAAATCATGAAACATGAATCTTAAAACAGGAGCTTAATGCAATGACAGAATAGTGCAAAGACCTTTTCTGTTTTATAATTGGACAAGTAGGAAAAATTCAATCATCCGCAGCATGAAATCCAGCATCATGTTGACAATCTGAATGCTGAAGGACTGTAATCAACTAATTATTCCGATTGCAGGACACAATTGGAGAGAAAATAATAGCAACAGAGAGAATTAAAGATGTTCTATTCTTATAAACACTCTCAGTAATTACTTCTCATGGTTATAAATGAGGGGCTTTCTTGTTAATTCCTTTTGAGGGGGAGCAGCTGAGATAATGTTTGACAGGACAAACAGAGAAAAGGTAATTACGATGGATTGGTTGTGAAAGTGTCGAGTCTGCAGGTGGTCATACAAAAGTCCACAAGTAAAATCTGTTGTCAGACGGCAACTGGTGAACATGAGATGGCTTTTGATGTATGGAAAATTTGTATGGACATCTGAAGCTTTATATGAGCACTTAAAGCTGCAGCTAAGCATTGAAACACCTCGTCCTTCTCTGTGGCCTTCAAGCGTCAGTTTGAAAACTCATCCATATACTATATGCACTTACATAAAATTAAAACGCATGTGTGCCACTTCATTAGATACACCTTGCTAATTCTAAATATACATTTAGTAACTTTAAGGAGTTTTTATGAAGTCTTTTTTCCTCACTTTCAGAATTTCATGTTTTTCTTGTTTTTCATTGCAAAAAAAATATATAGAAAATTTTTAAAAAAGAGGATTTAAGAGGTGAATCAGGATGGAGTTTAGTGTGACATCTTTTGATGTAGCCTAACATTTTTATTCCTGCTAATGCCTTTTATTTCACACCTTAATGTCTGATGTTACAATCTCAAATTTAAATGTAATTGGAATATCCCATTAAATGTAATTAAAAAACAAAATACCATGATTTGCAAATCCATTTTTACATTTTTTTTTCAATTGAATATGCTACAAAGACAAGGTATTTAACATTCAAATTGATATTATTGAATTGATTGGTTTTTTAATGTACGCTCATTTTAAATGCAATGCCTGCAAACAAACAAAAAAACAAACAAACACTATCACAAATCTTCTGGAAGATGTAGTTTAGCTAATAACAATGTTAGTTGTTAGTTTTATAACTGCTCACTGGTTATTTATTTGTTTAGCAGGTTTGAGAAATCTTGCAGATGTGAATCAGGATGAGATTAAGTGTGTCATCTTTTGATGTAGCCCAACATTTTTGGCAGTACTCTTGTTGCCCTTCTATGTCCTTCAGAAGTTTTTCAAAGACTCAACAAGATAATGAAAAATTTCTCTCCACAGCCCTTTGTTTGAAAACTGTTTCCATGCAGCATTTTTTTTATTTTGTTTTTGGACATTTTTCAACTTTTATATTTTAGTAGAGGTCTTTAGTTAAGATGCAAAATCAAGTGCTGAAAATGATGAATACATTATATTTGATTTGATAAACCTCATTGTAAAGTTGAATTGAAGTTAACTCTTTAAAATGTAATCAGAAGTGGAAAAAATATGGTGATAATTACTGACGTTAAACAATATTAGAAAACAGACATAATACACAAATTATGTGTAAATATAAATATTAAAAATATCTTTCTTGTTACTCTATTTTCCTGTAACGAGGCCGGCATAGCTTGCTGTGAAGTTGAGCTGATGATGTTCCGTGACTCTCGAGCTCTCGGTCTGTTAGCCCGGCTCTGATTCAACCTGCAGTCTAATCGGCTCCATTACACGTGAAAGCCATTAAATGCTGCAGAGCCATTATTCCTATCATCATGTTAACTTCTATTTCTAAAAGCTATCAGCTCCATCCCATTTATATCGTGAAACAGTGTGTGAAATTAATGGCTAATGTGAACATGGATGTTAACAAAAGACCAAAACCATCAGCATCCACTGAGAGCATCATCAGTTACCTAACAGAGCCGCCAAACACACCAGCTATTTCAGTTATTTTATGACACCTTGTGGGAGTCAGTAAAGAGGAATTTATGTTTATGTTCGGTGAAGGCCCCATATTTTGTAAATATTTGGGTTTTTTATTAACCCGTAGGTAAAATGTTGGAACTGCTTCAGTACATTTTAACAGCCAAGAACCATTAAACCAGGGTTTTGGCTCACAGCACAAATTCACTAAATGTCTTTAAATGTTCCAACAATATGCATCAGTGTCTGGCAAGCTTCTCTGAAGGTTTTATTCACACAGCATGCTGTACTAATGATTTCACAAACACTTCCATGATTTCCAGTTTATTCTTGTTTTGTGTTTGATGTGGAGAAAAACTTTTACCCATGCAAGGAGCTGAAATGTCCTGCTCATGGAGCTTTGAAGGATTCACAATGGGACAGACACAGAGACAAAAACCCACAACCACTCAACAGAGGTCAGAGTAGGCAGAAAAGGTTTTGCCAGAAAAAGGTTGGTACGTAGTGATCAGTCAGATAAGGCAACTGTTTCCAAAAATCATAAGGCAAAAGAAAAGAGGACAAAGGGAGACATTTAGCTCTTAGCATCCTTTTAGGCCGTCTGCTTGCAAAATACATGCCCTTATTTAAAGGGTACCATAATCTTGTATATATAACACACATTTTTTGCTTAATTTTCAGGTTTGTATTGTACACGAGCACAAGCAAAATATGTTAAATATTTTCAACACATCTGACTCAAAAAGCCGAAATATTCTCTTTCTCTGCAAAACATTATCCAAACTTTTGTAATTGTTATAAAACTGACTGTTAAACTGTTCTAATCCAATATTTTAATTACTTTACCTTTGTGTAATGATTGTGTATTTCTCTGTGTTACGGAACCATGGACGTGTAAACACACAGGGCGCTGCCATCTTGTAAGCGAGGGGGGACCTAAATACCTGCAATCTGATTGGTCAGCACACTACAACTGGGCATGCTGAGATGTGTGAAATATGATAGGACATGAAGTAGTTGCTTCAAGTGCTGTAAGATCATAAGCAGGTGTTGTCTGTGAGAGAATACTGTACAATAGTAAAATACCACTGAAATGTTGTTGAAAAGAGAAAGTTACCCAGCAGCATTCAAAAGAAAGGTGACTGAAGAGGCTGAGGCAGTGGGCAACAGAGAGGCTCACAGGAAATTTGGCATGAGTGAAGCTAACATTCGTGGTTGGTGGAGAAAGAAAGCAGATATAACTAGAAAGCACTCGGAGAGCGCAGACCTCCGCCAGCGCCACAGTCCTCACCCATATTGTGATTTTCACCATAAATATTAGTCCTACCTTTGTTTCATGTTAATATTTAGATTCCTTGACCATGAAAACATACCATTAGCAACTGGATTCATAATGATATCTATTTTAGGGCGGCACGGTGGTGCAGCTGGTAGAGCGCGTGCCTCACAGCAAGAAGGTTCCTGGTTCGATTCCTGGGTCGGGACGGCCTTTCTTTGTGAAGTTTGCATGTTCTTGCATGCGTGGGTTCTCTCCAGGCACTCCTGCTTCCTCCCACAGACCAAAAACATGCTCATTAGGTTAATTGGTGACTCTAAATTGTCCTTAGGTATGAGTGTGAGCGTGAATGGTTGTCTGTCCCTCTATGTGGCCCTGCGATCGACCGGTTCAGGGTGTACCCCGCCTCTCGCCCGATGATAGCTGGGATAGGCTCTAGCCCCCTGCAACCATAGACTGTAAAAAACATAGACGTCATGTCGCTGGGCTTGAATTGAAGCCGCCATGAAAACTGCTCCCCCTGGTGACTGGCTGCAGTATAGGTCAAATCTCCGTCTCCCCCATTCATCTGAACAGGCCGTAGTGAAACTTCAAAAAATTAATACACCTCATACAAATATTTCTACCATCCGTATGCTGTGGTGATATGAAAGTATTATTCGGCTGCATTTTTCCAAGTCCTCTTTTTTCTGAAAAGTTTATTTTTCATCAGTTATTAGAGTTTAAAAATAACTGCGGTTTACGGCAGCTTCACAATTGTTGTGTACGGCGTATGCTGGGGAGTTTTGCGACAGTTTACGACAACTACGTCCAGATATGGTCCAGATTCTCTACTGGCTGCACAATGGCGGTGCCCTGACGGGGGATATTATGGCTTCAAAACCGTTGAATGGTAGAAGGCGGAGCCACGCTATCCAGTTCTTATAATACATCCATGCCTGCAACCCCGAGAGGGATAGAAGGGTATAGTGAATGAATGAATGATATCTGTTTTAGATCAGTAGTTATTCACAAAAATCACATGTTTTGTCATGGCAGCCAGATCAACACCAAAATTGAATCAGTTCTTCCTTTTTCCATGCTGAACATTTCCTGAAAATTTCATCAAAATCCATCCATTACTTTTTGAGTTATTTTGTTCACAGACGGACGGACGGACAGTCAGACAAACAAACTCTCCCGAAAACATAACCTCCTTGGCGGAGGTAATGAAGCACAGATCAACATCAAAAGTTTGGGGGCATTTGTCTGAGAGTAAGGTTTGCGTTTTTCCTGGAAAAATGCATGAAAATGGGTGCTTGTTAGAGTTTAGTGCATAATATATTTTTGAAAAATTTCAATATATCTCGACAATTACAAGGACTATTTGAATAATTTTGGTTATAATAAAGGGAACACTTGCGAAATTTTCTTCATATGTGTAAATATTACTATGAGTCAGAGTAACGAAGATGGCATCCTGACATTTTTAACTCAAATATGCCTATAAAAAAAATTAAAAAGTGTGATTGAGGTCTGAAATCTCCATCGAGATCCGCTGCTCACGCAGGCTCTGAGGTTCACAGGACAATATATTGGCAGTGGACTGCCTGATTTGGGTTATTGACACCTCAAATGAATCATCAGAGTCAATAGAATTGAGGGCAGTACCCAAATCTGCACCAAAAACACCATTGCCTAACTACAAAGGAGAAAGGCAGTGTGATCTAATCAAACATTGCTGCTTATAAAAGCCTCCCCCAAGGAAAATGATGGGAAGTGGGGTTACAACATGGAGGATTGTAATGTCAAATACCAGTGTTTATTGCTATCAAACAAAACAGCAAAGGTAAGACTGATCACTTGTTTCTTGCTGTACACATGGGATTTTTTTGGGAGTTTTGGTCATAGAGCGATGTTGGTATTGATGGAAAGGTCTTAGTCTCAGCTTTCAGCTGATACATCATTTGTGTATAAACCATGCTGTAGCCCAGAGCTAGTGGTGGAAATGTGGTGAGCGTGTTGAGTAGATGGCGCTACACAGGTTTTGATTATTAATAATTAATTTGCTGGGTGTTGAAGTTGTGTTGGGTGTGTGTAAAAATGGCTTATATGGGCTTGTGGCAGAGTTTATCCTGAGTAATTTGACGTTCAACATGACTATATTTCTACATGATAAGAGCACTGTATTTTGCTTGTTGTTGCACAGGTTGCCTCTAGCGCCTCAGTTGAGGTTTAACAGATATGAGGTAATGAAGGGTGATGAGAAACAGGTGTAAAGAACACAGCATACATGTGTGATAAGACAAGCCAGGCACACATGATGCACGGTTAATTTATCATAAAAAACATTTGGTTTTTCTGCACTAAAAATAAAAAAACAGACCAGAGCCTTCTTTCTGATGCTGTGCAACCAGCACGGACTATAAATAAAGTACCACTGTACTTATCTGACCAACATTAGCCGCAGTCATGTTCAGAAAGACACACAGCAATCAGACGCTGCACTCGCAATACAGCAACAGAAACAATGACTAAAACAGACTGCAGCAAACCCTGTCTGCAACACCAAACAGAAAAAAGATGTTAGATATCTGAAACAACCTCTGGAGGACAAAAACATGTTAGGTGGACTTTAAACATCCGTGATGCTTTTTCAAGATCTACGAGGTCATTCAGTGTGAGTGCTTGTTAATTGATGAATAACTTAAGTTTTGGTTCCCAATAATCAGCTCTGTTCATGATTCTTAGCATTCTCTCCTGACATAGGTTTACTGGATAAGTAATGATTGTTTTATATGTTTTTTTTCCCAAAACTTTCACACAATAAGCAATATATGGAGGACTGGGGGAATTAAAAGTGTATCAGTCAACAACATGACAGCTTGTAGTGTGTGACGTTATTTTTATCCAAAATGAGATTGATGAACCCAGGCTCTCAGAGGCATCAGCATCTGTTTATCTGTCATCACCCCATATTTATTTTAAATGTGACACCCGAACAGGTCAAAAACTTGTATGTCATGAAAATTCTGTAAAAATAATGTGAATACCTGGCAAAATGGGGGTCATATTAACTTAATTACCCCATCAATTTGTGGCAAGTCTGGGGACTGTGCTATTTTTTTACTCATCTATTGTCAAACCAGCTGTGGTACCATGACTTCTCTTCATTTGAAGTAAGCAACAAGCATGTTAACAGGGCTTAATGTCCTCTGTGCTTCATCATTTAAGATATTGATGTTGAATGACAGGAATAATTTGCGGAACTTAAGGGCTCTAGTTTCATAGACCAAATTGGATTAGAAATTTCTTAGACCTGCACTGCACCTACGCCACCCCAATGGGGTGTGTCCAGGGCACTGCAATTTTCATGCACAGCGCAGTCTGGCGCAGCGAGGTGGACCCAAGCCTCCATCCTTCCCACCGGTACAAGTGGCAAAGAGGGAGGAGAGTAGGTGTGAGTGGGTATAACACAGTCTTGTGTAATCTTCACCAGCGAGGTGCTGTGCCAGTTTCACCTCATTATGGATGAAAACAGCAGCAGCTCAAGGCGGCCAAACTTCTTCCAGGAGTAAACTGATGTGCTGGTCTGTAGGTCCAAACTCACAGTACCAGATTACATGATAATGCACCCAAACCTCCATGGACTGATGATGCAAAAACAGCCTGGAAGGAAGTTACTATTATTGTCAATCAAGTTTGACTTGATATTATGCAATCCTTTGCCAAATGTATCAAATGGTTCAATGATGTAAGGAGAAGGGCCAAAATACAGCTGTCAGATCAGAGAGGACACATGGTGGCCACAGGGGGAGCCTCTCCACCAGCCTCACAGTGAGCTCAGCAGAGGACATTGTGTCTTCCGACCTCTCCATGATAAGCATTGAGGGCTTTGGTGGGATTGAAATTGGGTAAAGTACGGTTATGGCAAAAATCTTCTTATAAAACAGGGGAGGATGGCTCTCCCCAGGCCCCCTCCTGAATGATTTTGTATCTTTAATGTCACTGAGTAAATTGTGGCCAAAACATGCATAAACGATAAGCATTTGAGCAGATATAGAACTGAGCTGTGCAGCCAGGTGGTCTGTCCTCTCCTGAGCACACTGTGCACCTGTCAGCCAAATTACGGCACCGCGCATGCTTCACCTGCGCCAAGAATAGACCAGATTGGATCTGGTGAGCTTTCAGAGCACTTTCTGTACTGTGTTTTGGCACAAAATTGGCACTGTGCCAACTTAAATCTGTCGACACCTCCCCCCTAGTGCATCACCAGCCAGCCAGCCTATCAAATTGCCAAATTAACTGCAAACATTAGTGGACTGGACGAAATTGTGTGGGGTGTGCCATGAGTCCTTTATGTCTAAATGGTTTCTTTAAAAAAAGAAAGAGGTGGAATTCATATTCATCCTTACCTGAATGTGTGCTTACACACCTCACTGCAACAATAAAGAAAAAAATTAAATGAGCCTCACAACAAGAAGATTGCTGGTTTGATCCCAATGTCAGTCAGGACCTCTCTATTACCCCTTTTCCACCAAGCTGGTTCCAGGGCTGGTTCGGAGCTAGAGCCAGATTTAGCACCAGTTCTTTGGTTTTCCACAGACTAAGCACCGGTTGCTGGCTCTCAAAACCGGTGCTTGACAAACACCAACTCTTTGCTGGGCCAGCAGAAAGAACCACGTTACGTCGGGGGCTACGGCTTACATCAGGGGGTGGGGGCGGGATTATTGACCAACCAAAGCAGAGTGAAAACACGGAAGCGCTCTTACCCGTATTCTCAAGCGTGACCGCTGTTTCTTGATAATCGTCGAGCAGCAATAACTTGCTGGATCGCTAACTTTTGCTCTCCAAGGAAGGCTCGAACAGCCAACGGCAACACTTGAACTGCAACGTAGTCCTCCATCTCTGTTGTGGCAATTGAATTTGGCGCTAATTGTTATGGGAAACTGGCGTGACGTATACAGACGTATACATCGGCATGATGATGTAGCCCTCTGGTCGGCACCCGTTTGTGGAAAAGCAAACGGTTCTTAACCGGTTCACACTTGAACCAACTGCGAACCAGCTCTAGCACCAGCCCTGGAACCAGCTTGGTGGAAAAGGGGTACGTGTGGAGTTTTCATATTTTCCCAAGTGGTCAAGTGGTGATTCGGAATTGTTACTTTATGTTTCAATTCCATAGACATTATGTACATACATGTATATAAAGTTTCAGTTTCAGGTCGGCCATGCTTGTTTTCATTACATCTGCTT
Organism: Scarus forsteni; assembly: GCA_036419115.1. Classification (NCBI taxonomy): domain Eukaryota; kingdom Metazoa; phylum Chordata; class Actinopteri; order Labriformes; family Labridae; genus Scarus; species Scarus forsteni. The sequence goes on from JAZDUH010000414.1 coordinate 193,834, forward strand.
CCTTGTTCCTCAATTAGCTTGCCTCTTGATTGGCTACATTCCATTCCACATCACAAATCAGGAAGTTATGATTAAGAAGTCACCAGCTTTACAGACATACAAAGAGTTTTGGTTGTAAACACTGAGCAGGTTTAATATATAGATTGTTGGCCCCAACCTGTTTCGGAGCTGATTATTGAGAAAATTAATCTTAACACACCTCAGACCACAGGATCATCTAATAGGGTTGTCTTATAAACAAAAGATAATCTGCTGTTTGAAATTCTTGGTTGGCAAGGGGAAAGTCAGGGAAAAACAGTCCAATGATATTTCTGGAAGAACCCCCATTTAAGGCTGAGCCCAGCCACCCTTCTGAGGAATCTCATTTCAGCCGCTTGAATCTACGATCTTAAACTTTCTGTCATTATCCAGAGCTCATGGCCGTGTGAGTAAAGAGTTATCGCAGGCTTTCTCTGTGATACGGCCACCAAAAGGGAGCAGACATAAAACGTTTGATTTTACATCTTAAATCTGTGGTTTCAGTCTTCAATAGGACGAGTGCACAGACTGTTGTTTACTTTTCTTATTCTTTTCCCCCTTTTTCAGATCTGATGCAGATCGCTGTGTTACCAGCTGATCTTACGTCTGTGAGGATGAGCGTGCAAACTTGTTACAATCTTGACAAAGTATCTCGTCCTCCATCTGTGGCTTCTCCCTGACACCAAATCACTATATCATCACTGCCATGAGCAAGATACAGAGTGCCTAAACTCAGCTGAGGAGCGCAGCGAATACTCAGAGTGCACAGCGGATGCTTAAAGTGCAGCGGGGATGCTCAGAGTAGACCTCTTTTTCTTCCCTCTTTCTATCCAAACTGGAGGACTGAAGCAACTAAAAGTAAGAGGCTTATATCTGGGCAGAGATAATAAGTGTAGCGTGTTGTTTTATTATATTGTGCTTGTGAGATCTGCTTTGATTTGTGCTGCCTTTCTTTCATTGTCGGTCGTCCACCGTGACCAGTTCATATGTCAAATTTCATTAGTTAAAGCACCAGTAACCAACCAGTAAACTTCTGTTTGCTGGCTCTGTTATTATTTAGTGATGTTATAAGCATCAACCACAGGCGAGAACTTTTCCTCTAGATCTCTCTGTCTATCTTTACCAACCACACACATCCACACATGTGCACACATTAATCTCTATCACACTACACACACACACACACACACACACACACACACACATTAGCGGTCTTTGGGTGATCATGTCATGTTGAATCTGTTACATCTGTTTCCACCTCAGCAACACATGGGCTCAAAGACCTCCCCCTTCTCTTTCTTTGTATACGTGATGAGCTGCCATCTTGGCTCCAGTGAGGATGGAACACATGTCACTCTGCCACCATCTTGGCTCTTTAAGACACACCCCTCACATGACATGACATTCCCCATATCTCTATCATTGCTGCTGCTGTGATCGTTGTTGCTTTTGCTGACGTTGTGGTTATTACATGTTTGTTAATCTGCCATAGTTAGTAATTAGTGTTTTGCTTTTGTTAATTTAATTATAAAGAGCCGTTGTCTCTTCTTTTGAAATTCAAGCCTGAGGTACCTTAACATTCCATGGTACTTTATCATAGATTCGGAGATTTTAAACTTTGGATTTACAGTAAAAAAGCAAAGAGACAACACTGAACTTAAAAGGTTGGATTAAATGCTTTCTAGTAGAGATATATCTAACCTGGATCCCTCTGTAGATCAACAGAACTGCAAGCTTCCAAACAACTTCACTTTGTGGTAACCTATTGCGTGGTTACAGAGATGTTGTATCCAACTGGATCTGCAATATTTTTGTAAGACTAGGTGGTCCATTCCACCCATTACTTCCGTTTTGTTTTAAACTTGTTCATCACTTACCAAACACACAATAGTCCATCCCAATATCTATTCATCACTTCAATACTGCAGCGTTCTTCACTTTTATAAGTTACACATTACACTGATAATGTTTAAGGTTAAAAATCTAATTACAATTTTAAAAGAGTGAAGAAAGAGCCAAAGAAAGGAGGACAAACAAATCGATATTCAATTAAAGTTGATGTTGAACTGTTGGATTCCTCAGAGGATCTAAAGGAGCCTCGGTGCAGACAGATGATTACCAGATTACCTGAACGTCAAAGGACTTACCACCCCCCCAACACACACATGCAAAGGTAGAAAAACTGCACATTCAGGGCCCTACCCTATTAACAAATCAATTTTAGGTCAGTCAAGAAGTGTAATTTAGTGTCATGTTATAAAATCACCTCAGCTCTCATTAATTATAAGGGAGCGAGAGTAGAACCAGCCTTTAAATTACCCCTCTATGGCGGCATTTACATCAGCTGGTTTGTTCGCCTGCAGTGATCATTATGAACCGACAGCTCTTAATGGCTTATTAAGGCTCTCTAATTGAAATTAGCCCTCTAATTGTCTTATCATTAGTGCTGCTTTTAATGGCAGGTAAAAGACAAGGATACCCTAGAGTGTGGAGCCAAAGTGAAAAATAGTTTTCTTCAGTCGATGCTGCCTGGAGTTCTAAACTGACAAATGTAATCACTGCCTCTGCCACAGCCCTCTTTGGTTTGACTGCTGCTTCTTTATACTCAGCCAAATGTTGAAGATTATCACAGTAGTACAGGGTGTCTCGCAGCTCTTAATGACCCTTATTGATGTAGAAAATATCTACTGAGATATTTATCTGCAGATGTCCCACAGCATCAACTGTAATTTGTCCAGACCGGATGAAAGAAGATTGCTCTAAATGTTGGTGGCAAATGTCACTATTGCTGTGCAGAAAAGAAACCAAATGTTCAAAATGAAAGCCTAAGCCCACAAATCAAAATGGAAACGTTCCTCATCTGTTTTGATATTTGATTTCCATCCTGTCCACACTCAAGTTCAAAACTAATTTTGACCACAGGAAGAAATATTCTAACATGGTGTTAATAGCATGCAGCATTGTCCTCAACATGCAGAAGTTTTCACCACATTTTTCTGCAATGAGTGTTTCAACAAACCTACAGTCAAAGTTGGTCTCATCGGAAGAAGCCACCTTTTGATGCAGGGCTTGTTGTTTTGGGGTGTTGTGTCGTAACTGAATGCTTTCAGTCATGTAATCTGTGTTGTGGGAGCAAACGAGTAAAGAGGTTGTTTATAAACGAATTTAGACCCGCCTCTCCCTTCATACCTCACCCCTGGCTCCACCCCCAAAAGCTGATGGACGTGCATCGTCATGGAAACGGCCGTAGAAACTGCGTAGCTGACAAACATAGCTAAGGTAACCCTGACTCGTCAGACGACTCGACTGCCGCTATTGATAACTTCACAACAACAGTACATTCTGGCAGATTAGACAATAAGATGAATGTCCGACGGCTGTTACTGTTATGTGAAGCTCCACAAAGCTAATGTTACTTACCTGTCCAGCAGAAAGACGGCGACATCCACGTCTGTTTTCAGGTCTTTCAACAGGTGGAGTTCCCTCCACAATCGGAAAGCAACGCCAATGTTGACCCAGGTCTTCGCTCTTTCATGGTCATAGCCCTTCTTTTTCACTTTCTCCTCCTCTGACTTTTTTCTTTTTGGCTGTTTTCCAGCCATTGCTACTGCACATATTGTATCTCTCTCTTACGCTAAATGCGCACGCTACGCAACCTACAACTCCCCCTCCCCCCTCTGTCTGATCTGCGCATGAGTATGATCGCCCCCTGGATGTGGGGCTGTGTACCCTATTTTGGTAACTCGGCCCGAGCCACAGTATTTACCTGCTGAAATTCAGAGCCAAGGCTGTGTATTGAAACCGGACTTTTTTTTCAACATGCTGTCAGTGGTGACATCTTGTGGATGGAGAGGAGAAATGTGGTGATTTTGACAAATATTGCATTAGATCAGAAGATTGCTGACTACACCTTTAAAGGGCCCATATTATGCAAAAACCACTTTATTAAGTCTTTTGGTCAAATTTTGGGGTCTGTGGCTTTCCCCCCAGCCCAAAAAATGTGATATTTAGGGACAAATCCTGTGCTTTGTAGTGCTTGTGAATATAAAATCCCGCCCCCTAATGAGGCATTTTTTCATTGGGGTTGTGCCGACGTCACAGTTCACTTTTTTGACCAATCAGGAACGAGTCTGATCTGATTGACAGACCCCCCCCCTCCGCTGCTGCAGAGATCTCCAGCGAGAGCTGATGAAGAGCAGCCATGATGGATTTACCGGCAGTGAGAGATCGGAGTTCAGAATGCTGCAGTGTTGTGGGCTGTAACAAGCCACACACTTCCTTGCACAAACTTCCTACGTCTGAAGACCTAAAGACTAAGTGGCTGGAGTTCATCTATCATGGAAATGTGCCAGCAAAACAAAGTAAAATGTGCACAAGTGTGCTAAGCACTTCAAGGCCGACTGCTTTGCAAACTTCGGACAGGACATAAGAGGGCTCGCAAATCCTTAATCCAGGAGCACTGCCAACCATCCGCCAACAAACCTCGGACCCTGGAAATGTGATGCGGTGTACAGCGGTTTGAGAACGAGGCATGCAGCTCTGTACTCACTGTGGCAATGTAATCAATAAATTATCTCATAAAGTATCAAAACTCATTTCGTATCTAAACTGTGGACGAGGGAAATGATCGGTGAATGCTGTTTCTCTGTGTTTTGCAGCAGATCATGTAAATATTGATAACAGGGGAAAGTATATAACTATGCTAAGGCCGGCTAAAATCAGTGTATCTGTAGATGTGATAACTGACTATTGGCCACAGCATCGTGATCACCAAAGTAGTTTAATCCGATTTAGATGTTTTAATATTCCCACAGTAGTAGAAGAGTTTAACAGATGGAGTATTATTATTATTCCTCATACAGCCCTCCTCTAGGAGGCTAAGCTTAGCTGCGGTTAGCCTGTTGTGTTAGCCTGTAATGCTACGAGAAACGAACTTCGCTGTTAAACATGTGGCCCATACAGGCAATGTAATTGATAAATTATCTCAGAAGGTATCCAAACTCATTTCGTGTCTAAACTGTGGACGAGGGAAACTATCAGGCTTTGTTCCTCTGTGTGTTACAGCAGATCATGTAAATATTGATAACAACAGGGAGTGTATATAACGTGTGACGCTAACGCTGCAGATGTCGTTATCACCAAACTATTTTAATCTGATTTCTGAGATTTTAAACGCTCAGAAATGCCCACAGAATGTTGTCATACGAGCTGTGTGACTGGGGATAAGTTACAATTACTAACACGTCAGTGATTTACGAAAAACAGAGGGAGGCAAATAAGATGTCTGATTCAGTTATCCTCCCGTTTTATTTACTAACAATATATCGGCATAGACATTTTATAATGCATCACATAATGTGACATTTGTAAGTAAAAACTCATTAACCCCTGAAAAGCTTGTTGTATCTTATTTGAGACATACTTTTGATACATGTGCCTAATCAAAATTATCAAAGAATATTACCAAAAAAACAAATGAATACAGTCAGATAAATGCTAAAAATAAAGGTCATCAGCTGAATTATCAGTTGCCAGAAATACCTAATGTATCTATTGAGTAACAATAACTATTTGTAACATCTCATGTAACTTATTTAGATTTTAGTACAACGTGAAATTAACATTTTGTCTAAAAAAAAGGTAAAAATGCATGGCTCTAATTTGTGTTTTCGTACACTAACAGGTTAAACAATTTTCTTTCTTGTGTCTATGCTGGTCGACTTCAGGCGGCATCTTCTGATGGTGAACCGCTGGTTACAGTCAGCTTCTCAAAATCCAAGGAGGAAGGATGTACAGCAAAGCCAGTGAGAGCAGAGCCAGCTTTCTGTAAGTTAAACAAGCCTTTATTAAAAATCAACACATTTAACAACATGGCAAGTAGGCATAGCATGGAAATGAAAAGATAAAGGAAACTGGAATAAAAATGTTATCAAAATGGAATTGAGAATATATAATCCTTAAGGACATTGTGTCAATAAAAGACTATGAAAAAAATTCCAACACTGCAGTGAGGTGTTATGGTTCATTTCTTGTAAACATATATTTTTGTGTCTTGCATTTCAGATCATGCAGATGCACTGTTGGACCTTGTCTTTGAGAAGGTTTTCCAGGACCCTGCTCCACACCTGAAGGAGCTGCAGAAAATACCAGACCATATGCTCCTTTTCCAAATACCAGGAAGCGCTGAACCCCTCATACTGGTCTTCTGCATCAGGAAACTCTGCAGTACAACACAGGCAGCATCAGCTGACAAAGGCTCTGTAGGCAAGGCATCTGTAAGGGCTGGACATGATAAGATTATGTCAGAAATGACAAATACTGTCATAGGTGTTTTTATTTATATATTCATATTTTTATCAATATGGCTATGGCTTGTGTTTAAAAATTCCTTTTCTTTTTTCATGCCTTTTTTACCTCCTTTATGTAAAAATGTCTAGAGTACCAGCCGGTACATTTGGTGTTTTTATATGTCAAAATATCTTTCACAATAAAAAGTCTACATGAACTGTTTTGTGTGTTTTCAGTTTTCCATGTTACATGTAATTTTAATAAGTAAATAACAAGAAAGACAAAAAAATGAGATGGAGGAAACAGTTCTTTTAATCTTTACTATTTTTGTTCAACAGTCATGGAAGTGTTTATATCAAAATACTTATGCATTACTCCTCTTAGATGTAAAGGCTCATAGTCTGCTCTATAAATATAGAATGCATGTTGTAGTGAAAAACACACTCAAGCATAGAGGTCAGAGTCCAGGATGGTTGGACTTGGAGTTCCTGCAGTTTTCCTCTGACCTACTTAATTAAAACAGGTAAGTCAGTGACATAGTACAGGAAAGGTTATGTACTAAATTGTTATTTAGCACTAATTTTTCACAATACCTTTGGTATCTCCATGCAACAGACATTTTCCGGCTGTAGGAATTTTCACACAATTGCCACAGGAGCACCTCTGTAGGAGAAGAGTGAAAACAGGATGTTCAGGAGAATTTTTATATAAAGGAAATGTTCTAGATAATCATGTCCTGTTATTGTTTAAGAATATACACAGAGCTGTCATAACATACAATAATGCAAGTGAAGAGGTTTTTAAGACAGCTACTGTGTGGCATATAGAAAAGAAAATAACCTTTTAAAATAAGGTTCACAGAAAACTGCTGACTGCTTAGAGTTACAGCTAATAAACATTCTCAGTTACTGTTACTGTCACTAAAGGCTATGGCTCTATTAAATGCTGTATTCTGATGGGTCAGTCACTACTAATCTGACATTAGTCATTACTAATGTTATTTCTGTAAAACAGACTCTTGCTCTGATCGGCCCTGAAGAGCCCAGACAGTATTTACACATCACAACAACAGAGAAGACCCCTCTCTCTGTCTTATTTCACTATCAGTAGCAACGGCCCCTTCAGTGTTACTTAGAAGTGAAAGTTATTTCACATCGGGGTTTTAGTTAATTCACGTCTCTGCAGTTACCCGCTCACTCTACATTAGCTCTTACTAGACTGTATTTAACGCCAGTCTAAGCACTGCACGTCTGCTAACAGACACGCTAACATCGACAACAACAGGGGGAGGGGGAGAGGAACGGCAGAAAAACTTTAATCCGTCAACATTATAGCATTGAAGAAACAAACTTTATATACAGACCACTGAGAAACATCCCGGTTTATCCTTGGTCCTCGACTCTCTCCTGGTTCATCTTATTTTCGGGTTCTGACTCGGTTAAAGCGTTCAGTGCTGCAGTCCTCATGTAGCAACACAGACGCTAACACAGAGCTCTGTTGACATGGTCATGCGCATGCGCCGACACGGAAGTGCGGGGCGGTTTCAGCGGGGGCTCATTAACATATGGTTACGCCCACAAAATCCGAGTGTTCTACAGAGAGGAGAAGAGAGGGCCTGGAAATGATGCTGCTGTGCTTGTTTTATTGGGGTTTTTGACCAAAGCATGCTACTAAGGCTTCATTAAGACATCAAAGATCAATATTACACTGCAGAAAAAGAGCATAATATGAGATCTTTAAGAGTGAAAAGGGCTTAAACCCGCAAATCAAATGATGAGGCTTGGTTAAGATTGGATCTGTTATTGCAGCATAGTTCTTTATTTGGTTCATTTGACGTTCAAATTGGGTACCGTAGCGCCATCTACCTTGGGTTGCGGCTGTGGTCTTTTTACCTGCTTACCGCCATGTGACCTACTGTTATTATGTGATCCAGAAATACACAAACAGACATTGAGGAATAAAAATTTAGCTCAAAGCAGCCTGGTTGTATTTTGAGCAATGAAATGATATTTAGGGCCTGATCTACTAAGATCCAAAATCTTAATAGATCAGTGTGTGCAATTAGTGGGTGTGTTGCGGGCAGTGTTGTGTGTAATGCGTTAGAAAGTAACGCGTTACAGTAACGAAACTACTTTTTCGGGTAAAAAGTGAAGTAACGCGCTACTGTTGAAAATTTGGTAACGAAACGTAGTTCCTTTTTTAATGCAGTGCGACGTTACATTTCCCTCGGACAGATCTGACACTGAGGGCTCTAATTTCGTAGACCAGGCGCAAGCGCAGGCGCACCTGCCTGCGCCGGCCTTCGCCGCGCGGACTGGGTGTGACCAGCGCACTTTGCAAGTTTCCTGCAGTGCCAAGAGAGGCGCACTCATGGCGCAGAGGGGGCGCAGAGGTTCGCGTCCACGCCCACGTCTCTGCCTCCACGCGCACATGTCAGAGTAGGAGGAGAATAGACGTGAGTGGGATTATCACAGCCGATCGCCGTCTTCACCAATCAAATGAGCGCCTCTCCTCGCCTTTAAATGCGCTGCGGCCGAGGCACAGCGTCTGTTTGGTCTGAATGATCCCCGCTGCTGGAGACGGTCAGAGCTGCTGTCATTCAGCAGGAATGGACAGCGGGGCGCGTCACCGTGTGGGCCAGCTCCCGGGACAGATGTAATCTGTTCCTTTGTCATTAATAGGAGTAAAAAAAATAAGAGACAGTTTCACACCCGCTGGCTTATCCATTCATAATACTTGTGATCCACCTGCATTCCTGGTTTGTCATCACCAAATAGCAGAGCCTTTAGTGATATACTGTATACTCTCCCGGTGTCTCCTCCTCATCCTCCTTGCAATGATGTAGCCTACTCTATCTTTTTAGATCACGTTAAAAATAAAGACTAAAATAGAGGAATATGGGAAATCACGGGTAAATCCTGAGTGACAGACATTTATTTTCTCTCCTTTTTCTTCGTCTTTTTTCTCCCTCTTTTCTTTGAATTTAATGAAATGAGAGAAGCCAGATATATACTCAGTATCAGATGTTAAGGCTGTTTATTGTTGACTTGTAAAATGTGCATCAAACTTCCAGCTGCCGTCAGGTGAAGTTTCCATTATGACAAACGGCTTTAATCCGACATCAGACGTGACGGGACAATTAATATAGATACAAATGTATATGCTGGTTCAGACGGTTACATTAAATAGTGATTACTGTGATTGTTTATTGCATTAAAATGTGCCTGACACTCTGGAAACCTGCCTCTGAGGCGTGCGCACATGTGCGCTTGTCACCAAATTACAGCTGCAGAGGGTGCGCTCCGCCCTAGACCAGGTTGGAGCTGGCGTGCTTTCAGCGCACTTTCTGCACTGTTTTTTGGCACGAAATTGTCACTGCGCCACTCGAATCTGTCGGCACCTCCCCCAGGTGCGCCTTCACCTCCCCCCTGGTGCGCCGTCACACCCATCTCTGCGCAGACGGTCTACCAAATTGTCAAATTGGCAGCGCACGGCGGTGCGCCGCAAGAAATTAACACTGCGTGGGGTGCGCCAGGCTTGCGCCCCCTGCGCTGCGCCACGAAATTAGAGCCCTGAAGCTGCCTTCTCAGCTGCTCACACAGACACGAGCAGCGTTGCCAAGTCCGCTCGTTATAAGCGTCTAAAGGCTGAAAATCTCGTGAGTCATGGCCGCAGGTTATGTTTTTTTGGGCTTGTTTCTAGACGTGAAGTTTCTTCTTGAGGATCTTTAGTCTGTGTGTATCCCCCTGATTATCTTCCAGCTCCTAACATAAAGGAAAACACGACTGCGGTAGGCAGTTTGTCCACTTCCTAGTTTCCTGGTTATATGCATGCCCCCAAACACACTCACGAACATGGCGCATGCTCCAGAGCCAAAGTTGCCAGGTCTGCTTGTTATAAGCGACAGTCTTTTCTTGAATAGATACTTAGCACTGTGATATTGAAATGTAATGTAGACGAAAATTAACACACTTTGTGTAGACTTCTCTTTTTAAAAAGTAGTATATCACATTAGGAAAGGAAATAGCTGGAGGTTGCTAATTTTGGGCTTATTTTTATTGACCAGGTTGCTTATTTCAGGCGCAAAATGTGGAAACACTGGGCAGGAGCTCTCATTCCACAGGGTATGTGACATTTTGTAAAATAGAGAGCACAAAAAACTGTTATGTTCTCTATAGTAGAACTTTTTGTAGGCCTTCACATTTAGGAATAGATATGGGGTTCTGTCCATGATCAAGCAATGTAAAAGTAATGTAAAAGTAACTTGAGAAGTTACTCTTCATAGAGGGTAACTAAGTAAAGTAAAGAGCTACTTTTTTCAGATGTAACGAGTAACGAGCAAACACTACTTTTTAAAAGTAACTTCCCCAACACTGGTTGCGGGTGAACTACTATTATTGTGTGTGCAACTCATAACAGGTGCAGAAGCAGTGTGGACCGCCCCCTTCAGATCAAGATTTTGCTTGTGCTACCGGCTGTCACCATGAACAGTTTGGGACAGCAGAGTGGCTGTGAATGAAAAATGAAGTTGAAGTCATTGAGCCTGAGGCAAATAAATACACTTGCTGTAACTTTTTCTGCTGTCTGTGGTTTTCGTCCCTTTTCTCTTTTCTTATTCCATGTTTTCATCCATCATTTTCAATTTTCCTTTTCTGATTGCAATGAAACATAATTTAAATGACAGTATTGACATAGTTACACAGCTTCATCGTCAATAACCTCTCATGTGAAAAGCAGTCTTACAGTTCCGCACACAGACCACATGGTCTCTTATTTTTTTACATAGATTAAATGACCTCCTCTGTGATGTTGAGCACAAAGCAGAGAGGGTTTACTTTGCGTGTGTGTCTGCATGGCACACTGGATCATCTCTCTTTTTCCAGTCCTTCAATAATGATTCTGTTTTTCATCAAAAAGTTCAGTCAGTAATGAAAAATGTTTGGTTAATGTGACCCGTTTGCCACCATGATTGCAGCCCTCTGTGCATAACACTGTGCCTGTTTTGCACCTGCTTTTCAAACGTACTATATTTAGATGCAAAACCACCGAGCACAATCACTTGCGGATTTGATAAATTACATTGCAGATGCTAAATGATCAAATTTGGATCTCCTCCTCCCAGTATTTTGCCTGTTTAAATAAGCTGGATGCATGTACTCTGCATATTCATGAAGGCAACATGTTATGACACGTTATTTTACTTATTTGAAAGATGCAATCCTCAGTGCACCCTGTTAGTAGATCAAGTTTGCATGTGTTTTTATACATGCAAACCTTTTGTAGATCGGGCTCATAGTTGTATTTATGCTGTGTCACATGACAGCGGCATAAAATAAGTGATGCATAACATTATTCTGAGCAGACTGCTAAAGATTAATGTCTAAGGAGGATCGGAGGCTAATGTTAGCCCCATTTTGCAAAGTAATAAGTTTCACTGCAATGTTGGCTGTGTGAGCTGCAGCACGAGCTTTTTAATTTTTGCCTACAAAGTGACTCTAGTTTTCATCAGTTGACCGCTGCACATTTACAAGAATTATATTTAACAGAAAGTTTCAGGTTTGCAGCCTATGCGATACCTTCTAAATCAGTAAAACAGAAAAATCTTAACCAGAGAGTCACTCTGCTTCGAATGATGAACCACTACCGAAGGGAATATTTCCCCTTACACCTCCACCTGGAAGAAAATTTTTGCAGCATGAAATGCATTGTTAATAGGTGCATGGACAACATGGTTTCAGGCGTATCGGCCTCTGTTTTGTCAAACCAACCAGAGTGTTCGCTCTCATTACCCTTCAATTTGAACGCACCAAGCAGCTGGCATCCTGTTATTTAATCTGCAGAGTTCACAGTTTGGTCTTAGTTGGACTTGATTGTCTAATTTCTCTCCTCTTACTGTGTCAATGCACTCAAAGAATGCACACAGAACACTGAATGAAATATGTTAATGCTCAGATTAAAGTGTTTATTTTTTTTCATTTTAGCGTCCCAGAGGATCTGATACAATCAAAAAGACGAGTCCACATGAGCGTAAAAGTGAAATCTCATTTATTATTTAAATCTCCAGTTTAAATCAACAGGATCACACTGCTGTATGTTTGTGATAGACCTGTTTACTGTGCACTAAATAACTGTTGGAGTTAAACAGCTACTCTCTCACTGCAGAGAAGCCAGGTTGTCTCGAGCTCTATGTACAGTTATAAACTCTAAACTAATGTATCAACAAATCCCCAGTTGTTTAACAGTAAACTTGAGTGTAACAAACTGAGTAAAGTGTGTGTCCATGTCTCTAATGCATCCTAAAAAGAACAGGAACTCTCTGTGCTGCAGACTTAGGACTGTAGACCGGGTATAAGGAGGGTTGAAGTGCAGTCAGTTTCTGTCCTTAAGTTAGAGAACACTCCAGTTTTGGACCTGACCACTCTGCAATTTAAAATCACCAGTTAAAATGTTTGAGTATGTGTTTTGTCTTTGGAAGGAAACTGATGAACCTGAGAAAACACATGACAGGGGAAACATGCTAAATCCATGCAGGAAGGCCCTGCCTAACTTGGGGTGGACATGGCAGTCTTCCTGCAAGAGGCATCAGCATCACAGCGTAGCCTGTGATTAGTGCATTAAATTAATTTCTTTGTTTCATTCAAGTAGATATTGAGAAGGGAATACTGATAACAGAGAAAGAGTTTTTCTCCACATCTGTGATGGCGTGTGTAAGCTATCAGTAGCGTGCAACAATGTCTTTAGCAACTTCTTAAAGGATGGTTCCACCCTTTTGCACTAAGCTGACTGTCACCATACTCAAAATTAAATAATGGATACTATCTTCATAAATAAAAGAAGTAATAATTTAAAGGTGTAGTCAGCGATCTTCTAATCTTCTAATCTAATGCACTATTTGTCAAAATCACGGTATTTCTTCTCTCCACCCACAAGATGTCACCACTGACAGCACGTTGAAAAAAACAGTCCAGTTTCATCCAGGGGGCGATCATACTCATACGCAGATCAGACAGAGGGGGGAGGGGGAGTTGTAGGTTGTGTAGAGTGCGCAGTTAGCGTAAGAGAGAGATACAATATGTGCAGTAGCAATGGCTGAAAAACAGCCCAAAAGAAAAAGGTCAGAGGGTTGAAAAGTGAAAAAGAAGGGCTATGACCATGAAAGAGCGAAGACCCGGGTCAACATTGGTGTTGATTTCCGACGGTGGAGGGAACTCCGCAAATTGACGTGGACGTCGCCGTCTTTGTGCTGGACAGGTAAGCAACATTAGCTTTGTGGTGCTTCACATAACAGTAACAGCCGTCGGGCATTCATCTTATTGTCTAATCTGCCAAAATGTACTGTTGTTGTGATGTTATCAATAACGGCAGTCGAGTCGTCTGACGAGTCAGGGTTACCTTAGCTATGTTTGTCAGCTACGCAGTTTCTATGGCCGTTTCCATGACGATGCACGTCCATCAGCTTTTGGGGGTGGAGCCAGGGGTGAGGTATGAAGGGAGAGGCAGGTCTAAATTCGTTTATCAACAACCTCTCCACTCGCTGACTACACCTTTACAAGTGGTAAACAATTATTGTAATTATTTATAATGTCAACACCCAGGAGAATAGTTGACATATTTAGCCTCAGTGGTTTGAATATACACTCTTATTTTATTGAAAACTGACCTTAGTATTCAGGAAAATCGAAGCCTGACTCAGAGAGGAGAACGAACTGCAAAGCTTCCTCACTTAGATATTAATAAATGGTCTGAGATGTTAAATGTACCCTAATGGGTGAGTCAGATCTTAACCTGCTCAGCGGGAACACTGCGTTGTCTGCAGAGGCCTTGAGGAAAAAGTCATGTGGAGTAAGGGTCAAAACTTTCCAAGGGTTAAAGATTTAACAAAAAAAAAAGAAAAAAGCCTAAATATGTTTTTTTTAACATCATATTTAATCAGAACAAAATGTATAATAATAAAAATCAAGGAAAGAAATAAGGACACTAAAAAATAAAAACTACCATAATCATATTTCAATGAAGCGTAATCTCACATTACTGAAATAAAATATAATAAATGATTACAGTATGATTGGGTTAAGTTAAAGCATGGAGAAAACAGAACAAATTCAACAATTGTAAACATTTTCAATGTTTTTCACACAAAATCTACTGAGGTATTAACTAATGTAAATCAACATGCTTTGACATGAAACAAGTTTGTATCCCTCTAACCTGCAAACAAAAGAATGCTGTTTTGAGGCACTCCTCTACTTTTCAGACCCTGACTTTTATGTCCATTTTTATAAAGTCTGTAGACATAAACACTGCTAGATTATGAAAAACATATCAAAGTTATTTATCTGATAAAAACGCACGTGGCTGCAACATGATCTAAACTTCATTTCTGTCTGGTTGACAGCAATGAAGTTCATTGGCAGCCGAAAGCATCACCTGCACAAAACTGTGTGAACGCCTTTATGCAAAACAGCTCCTGGATTATTTTTCTGCTTATCTTTCGAATTATTTTTTAAAATGCACTGCCAAACCTTAAATAAGTTGTCTATGTGCAGTGATATAAATGTCAATACTACTTGGAAACTTCTTTATTGGTCTTGATTTTGCAAAAATGTAGTCTTAAACCTTGGATAGGTGTGTGCAGGCTCATCTCTACAACAAAAATCCGTTAAACAATGAATTTCAATAAGATCATGGACATACTTCTGCATTTTTATGTTTGTATAAAGTGTCAAAGATGAGCCCATATGACAGGACAATAACTTTTCTTTAAGAGTTGCCTTCATTTGCAAGTCATTGAGAGTTTTAAAGCCTCATGCCCAGTCAAAATAAGAAACAACATTTGAGGGTGTACTGTATTTCAGTTCTGTCCTGAGGAGCCACTCAGACCCATCAATAATAAATGCAAAGCTCTGTTATTAGTATTCATGAAGAGGTGACGAGGTGCAGCAGAGATTTCTCTTTCCTGAATCTTAAATGCCACCCTGCTCTCACTCCATGGACGTCAAATAACGGAGCTTCATCTGTGATTCACTGCATCAAATTAGCACACTCATGTCTTTGATTCAGACTGTTAACAGGTACAGCAACTGAGCTGTCAAAGGCGGTTCATTTTAAGATAGTTTACAAGTGAAGATTCCTTTGTTATACAATTTTTGTAGTTAATTTGCTAACATCACAATATTTCTAAACCTGTGCAAATGACAGAAAAAAAGTGTGCAATCCACAAAGCATACGCAAAGGGTGAAATGCACGCAAACTGAACACAAACTGCGCTGCCACTCCCAGCTGCACTGGTCCAAATTGCATGCATGTAAATTAGGGATTATTCATAAATTGCCACATTGCCACAGACAGTAAAGCGGTGCTATTTAACGCCAGTGAGACCTGTGTATTAAATCTGCGCAATTTCTCTTTCTCCCTCTCTCACTCGCTCAAAATGACTTCAAATTGCACTGAGTTGGTGGAAACTGTGGAGCATAGCATATATAAGAGCTGTCATGCCAGGACTTTCTGGTAATCATGGCAGCAGTGATTGTAGCCAGGCAAAGGCACCGTGGTAGGAAAGATAGCAGGCGTGCACAAGAAAGGATTTATTAGAGGAGAGCTTCACGTTTTGATTTAAGTGACAATGAAATCATTTGCAGATAGTGGTTTCCAGGCCACATGATCCTTGCGCTATTAGATGACATCAAGGATGACAGTAATACAGCCTACTGTGTTTGTCTCTGCTACCATTCCACCATTTTTAAGTAAACATCAATAATTTTCTGTATTTTCTGCATTTATTTTGCAATCAGAGGCGCAAAGTGTGCTCAGCTGCAAACTTGTGTAGGCGTGTAAGCACCGGCACATGATTAGGGCAAATTCTTTTGAGGATAAGGCACCAAAGCAGGGCAGATTGCGTGAGCTAATTCTACGCAAATGACAGTGCTTAGCAGGAGCAATCCATTCTTTGTTGATCTGGCCTTAAAGGTATAACACTTACTTTTTTGCTCTTTGGGCTGGGCACCCGCAGCATCCTCTGTTCCTGTGAGCTCAGAACAACCATCACCAGCCAGGGATGTATCAGGTCCCTCATCATCAGACTCAGGTGTCTCGCCAACAGCCTGGCCAGGGAACAAACAGGTCGATCAGGGGTCTCATCAAGAATAAGTATACATAAAGTGAGCGGGATGGATGAACCACTGAGCGGATCACTTATCCACCCACTCATCACATTAGGAGCCTGATGAGGGGAGAGCCCTCTTCTTCATCTGAAAAACAAGGAATAATAGACATGTTAATATCAGGGCTCTCGACTCATCTTCTCTCAAAATTCTTAAGATCAACATTCATCCAAGCTCCACTGGTTAATGCACACACACTCACACACTAGAGGTGGGAATAATGAATAATAAGAGAGAATGTTTTTTAAGCTAAAACAACAGAGAGTGCCTAGGCCAAATCATAATTAATCACAATACGCTTTATTTACACAGCACTTTTCAAAAAGGGTTACAAAGTACTATACAGAGAAAAAAAAGATAAACAAGAAAATAACAGAGCAGTAAAAGAGAAACGTGAGGAATACAATGACTTAAAGAGTACCTTGGCCTCTTTTTCGAACCTCCTGTTTGAGAATTACATGTCCATAAAGACAAGAGTTTATCTCTGCAACACCAAGGTCAATTTGAATAATTTTGTTGTCATCATGAAGGGAACAAGGTAGAATTTGTTCAGATGTGTAAATATCAACGTATATGTTGCTGGGTTGCAGTAAATGAAGATGGAACACAGCTTAAATCAAATATTTTATTTTCACCTTAAAAAAACAAACTTTCATAGTGAATATCCTTTGTTAAGATGCAGTTGTAGCTTTAAATCCATAAAAAATGAATAATAAAATATTTGACTATTTCCTTTGCCGGAGTTAATGCTGATAAAGTGAAGCAAAATTAGAGAGGTTTTAGTACAGATTTGTCAGGCCAAACCAATAAATAAAAGAAAAAATGTCCTGACTTTTTTTTCAACTCAAATATGACACCAAGTAAGTAAAAAAACTGATTAATTGAAGTTATTACAATGATAAAAGTAATAACAGTAACAGTAGGCTAGTTGAACTGGCAGTTATGCTCGATGTAGTGACAGCAGGGGTGTTAACGGTAAAATGAAGTTTGAAAAAAAGGGTCAGCTCACCTGATATGTTTTCACCAGACATCACCGATGTGCAGGATTCTCCAAAGCCCTTTTCAATCCCATGGTGGTCAGCATTCACCAAGGTCCATCCACCAAGGACCCTGTCCATCCTCTCATAAAATTTGAAGTTTGTGGGGTCCAAGCCGCTTTTCTTATTGTGTGCCTTTGCCTTGTTGTACTCCTGCTTCAATAGTTTCTATTGGTTACTCACTTGTGTGATGTCTCTGCCAGGGAACTTTGATGCAACATTTTTAAAAATGCCCACATTGTATGTTTACTCCATCCACTCTTTTTAAAGCTATGGTCTATGATTTGGAAGCTTGGTACATCTTCATAACACCGTTTATAAGGCCGTTATGGTCCTATGGTCCAATCTACGCAATATAAAGACCAAAAAGAATGAAAATAATCCATTCATTATATCCTCTACAAAACGGCATAATAGTTGACCAATCCAACCGCCGTGAGTCCATCCAATCCCCTGTCGCCCCTGCTCCGCACCATCCAGCCTCCTCCCTACTACCTCCCTCATGTACCGGTGAGCAGCTAGCTGCACAGCTACTGAAGCGTCATGGAGCCGGAGACCAGCACGGAAACCGTGAGGTCACTTCTGGAACGGGTAGGCTCTGTCAATAGATTATAGCATAAGTTAGCCACTCATCGTTAGCATTGTAAACTGAGCTGGTGAAGACACGCCGAGAAAGGTAAATCCTCGCCCACAATCTGCTCTGCTCTGATCGGCTAACAGTGGCGACGCCAGACCCGCTTCGCCGCCGGTCCAATTGAAATGGCTACCGCTGTGTGTTACAAGGGGATGACTGTCATGTTTGTTACTTTCAGCTATGATGAATATATCTTCTACGCCAATGAATATTTTCTGCTGGCCGGCTTCTTCCTCTATTGGAGGGGGCGTGTTGTTAGGAGGCGACACGAGCTGGGGGGCGGGATCTTGGAGGGGAGGGGTGAGTGAAGGGGGGGCAGGCTGCGTTTTTCAAATCTGTCTCAACAGCCTAACTGGTTTTCAGATCGTAGACCCTAGCTTTAAAGAAATAGTCTCAGCTCGCCGCCATAATTTGCTTCTTGCGTCCATCCCTCTATCCTCCTCTGTTCCAGTCAACGCCAGATATGGTCATCATGGCGACGGGACAGAGCAATGAGCATGCGCAAAACGACCAGAATTAATTTAAAGCAGAATTGACGTATTCATGATGGAGGAATTATTTCATTCGGATTTAAAATCAGGGTAAACCAGCCACTTACTTCAATTATGTGTTAACATGATCATTTTAAAACTTTTTTTAATGTATTTTTTGGGCACTTTATTGATAGAAAAGAGACAGTGGATAGGCTTGTGAAAGGGGGAAGACACTCTGCAAACTGGTCACAGGTGGGATTCGAACCTGAACCAGCAGAAGTATGTATGTGGGATGTGCATGGTTGCTAACCACTCCGCCAAACCAGCACCCTTTTAAATTATTAAAGAGATTTAAATCTTAATCAGAATTAAAGGGGAATTAAAGTTCTCATGTAAACATGATAACTTAAATAAATCAGAGGGAATCAAACAGTCAAAATCTAAACTCAGCATAAAAGTTATATGATAGAATTATTTGATAGTTTACCAATATCCTTGGTGCATGTTATTAAAATATAGGAGCTTAAATGTCAAGTCTATAAAAAGACAAAGCTCTGCTGTAACATTAACTGGTATCATGATGACGAAGATAAACTCCACTTTTCTCTCTTTCCTAAATTTTTTACTGTGAAGAAAAATCAAAACTTTACATTTTGGCTAATCTTTCGTAAAATAAGCATCAGTATCTTAAACGACAAGGAACTGAGAATGTCAGACTTTGCTTTCATGCTTGGTAACCCTAAGAAGTCTGATTTAAAATGCCAAAGTCATGAAAGAAAATAAAAAAAATAATATGACCACTATTTGGGCATTTGGTTTCGGATAATTTTTGTATGGTTTTCACAAAATAAAGGTTTTACTAGATTCAGTGAAACATTAACCTTAAAGACTAAGTTCGGTTTCTACAGCTTTTACATTGTTTATAGAATGAAGTAGAACAATATACTCACCCAGAAGGCTTTCCTGATCCAAACAGTGCTTCAGGAGATATTTAGATCCAAAATCGAGCGGCGGACATCCATATAATGGTAGCACACGGGGCATGTATAGCGCCGCTCCTAAGACTGCATTAATCATCCAAAAACTCATTAGTTTCACCAATATTTCATCATGGTCCGCTCGGGCTACTCCTCCATTACAGTCTGTGTCGCTCCAGACTAGGGATGTAATGATATGAAAATTTTGTATCACGGTTATTGTGACCAAAATTATCACGGTTATCATTATTATCATGGTATTGTTGCAGTGTGCTCAAAATGTTCAAAAAGTACTTTTACACACAGTTTAATCGCTTAAAGGGAAACTCCGGTTTTCTAACACCTGGACCTTATTTTTAGGTTTGTGCATGCTCATATACTCACTCAGACAAACATCGTGCAGCTCGGAGTCCTTCAGAAGTTATTTAGATCCAACCGATTTAGCCGCACTTAGCGGGGGCCATGGCAATGGAGCTTCAGCGCGGGACATAATCTCTGCAAAATCGCTTGTCTCTACCACAGCCCGGTTTGTCATTGCAGAGAAATCCTCCAGAGTAGTCAGACATATATTCCTGGATAGATCCATACGCTTGTCAGCCGGTTTCAAGTCCCACTCTGAGCAGCAAACACACTCCTCTTCTGTTGCTATAGGCGAACACTGTCCACAAGCGCACCACCAGTTAGCATTGAGTCGTGGACGTGCTCCTGTTTGTTGTTCTCGAGCCAGCTGTTCGTCTTTCTCCCTCCGCATTCTTCTTTCATGGAGCTCCTCGTCCGTGTACTCAGACTCAAACCGGTCGTCGTAGTCTGACTCTTCGGCATCAGATAAATATTCTGCCATGTTGCTCAGCAATGCCGGCTAAAAGTAGCTGTACCTTTGTGTCGCGCGGCTATGACGTCATCAAAAGTTTGTTTACCAGGTCAGACCATGGATGTATTATAAGAACAGACCCACCTGAAGACGGTAGACGAGCTGACTTTATGATAACACTGGCGATGGATGAAAAAATATAGCCGAAATGAGCGATTTGGCAGAGATTATGTCCCGCGCTCTGCAAATCTCTGCGATCTCTGCAAAATCGCTCATTTAAATATATTTTTTTCCAGTGTTATCATAAAGTCAGCGTCTTCAGGTGGGTCAGCTGACCTGGTAAACAAACTTTTGATAACGTCATAAAGCAGCGCGACACAAAATATGGTAACTCACTCCTCCTCCCTCTCGCTCGCTCTGTCTCTCTCTCTCTCTCTCCCCTCTCTCCTCCGTCCTCTTCATTTACTCGAACTTCCTGGCGCTGAAATCGCATCATTTTCATTGCTGCAACCGTGTTTAGACAGGAGAGACTGTCATTCTATCAGGATCCTTGTATCCTTGTCAAAAATTCAACCAGACTTGAGTTTGGAGGAAACTCGTGGCTCGAACTTAAGCTCTCGACTCAGAGGCCAAACTCGACCTAGAGGCCAAACAATGCAAACTGCATCGCCATCGTGTAGGCGAATCGAGGACAGATACATAGTTCAGGCTTTTCCAGGCAAACAGCATCATTACAAGTCGTTATTGGCTGAGCTGGTGATCAAACATGGTAAAGCAGTAATTTTAAAAATGGTTACCCGGTGGTCTGGAAATTTTGGTTACTTACCACCATTTTCTGGTAACCTTACATCCTACTCCAGACATGTTTTTTGTGAAAGTGCTGACCTCTGAACTAAAAGGTTTGAAGGGTTTGTCTCGCGCGCACAGGCAGTACAGCTTCATTGTTTCAGGCTACTACCTGGCTACCTAGCACAGTTTTGTGCAAAATTTTTGTGCAAAATGTCCGGATAAGAAGATGTTGATGAAGTGGTTTGAATAATGAATAATGTCCCTTATCATCGAGCCCAGAGTTTACAGATGAGGAGCTCGCCGATCTCATCGAAGTAACAGCCTGTGTTTGTCTTCCATGGATTTTTGTGTCTCTGCATGTGTCAGCTGCCTGTCCCCTTTGGATGTTTGTCTTTATCACAGAGGCTTGTTTTTAAGCCGTGTGCCACACAGCAGTCTGATCAGCTCTTTAGGGGTTATAACTCCATCTCATGCTAAAATGACATTCAACTCACCTTTGAGTTGCTCTGTCACTGTTTCTTCTCATTTATTTTGGAGGTATTTTAGCACTTCTCCACCTCTGAGTTAAATCACAGCCTGTGCACGGTTTAAGATTGTGTGTTTAAGAAGTGTTGATTATTACAATATTTAATGTGCAGACAGAGCAGGAGGGAAATGCCCAGCAGTACCTGTAAACAATGTCAAGCACAAATGTGTGAATAATCACTGTGATTTCATTAACATTCATCCAGCTCCTCTGTTGTTATGATAATCACGGCTCAGCCAGTCAGGAGATGCCGGGGGCCTGACGCCGGCTCAGACACAGACATAGCCCTCAGATGTGTGGAAAGTCTTTTTCACATGATGGATAGAAGTGTTTCATTATTGGTGGAGCAGCTCTCTGTGGCTCAGTCTGAGGAAAATCTTTCTTTAATGGGCAACCTGGTCTCATAATTTGCAAAGAAGTTTGAGGTGTTGGACGGGGCTGTGCTGTGCACTGGAGATCGATGCCAAAGGTCATGTCCTGCAGGCAGCTGAGCCCTTAGAAACTTTTTCTCATCAAGTAAGACAAAAGAAATGCCTCCCTCTGATTTCTTTAAGAACTAGAAAAGCACTCGGAGAGCGCAGATTTCCGCCAGCACCACAGTCCTCACCCATATTGTGATTTTCACCATAAATATTAGTTCTACCTATATTTCATCTAAATTATATAGATTCCTTGACCACGAAAACATACCATTAGCAATTGGATTCACAATGATATCTATTTCAGTTCATTCGTTATTCACAGAAATCACATTTTTCGCCATGGCAGCCAGACGCTGATCCGGATCAACACCAAAATCGAGTCAGTTCTTCCTTTTTCCATGCTGAACATTTCCTCAAGATTTCATCAAAATCCATCCATAACTTTTTGAGTTATTTTGTTCAGAGACAGACGGACAGACAGACGAACAAACTCTCCCGAAAACATAACCTCCTTGGCGGAGGTAAAAACTTGGTGTGTGTCTTCCTTTGTCTTTTTCGACACCTCGTTTGCTGAGTTGGGGCATCACTGCTTTGGCTTGATACTCTTCGACTCAACTTTTTTTTAAGATGTTACACATCACTGAGAGGGTTGTAATTGGTCCATATTAGGGCCCGACCAATAAATCGGTCAGGCCCTAATATTTAATATATTAAAAATATTTAATTAAATAAATTAAATATTTTATTTAATCGGCCGATAATAGCCCTTTTGAAAGTATTCAACATCAGCCAGAGTTTTGCCGATGTTACGCCGATATATTTTTAATTTCTCCGAAACAGTAAACGCTGTTCGGTGTCCAAGCCACGCAGAATGATGATGCGGAAGACGACTGCGACGCATGTTGGTGGCGGCTCTTGTTAGCTCTCTGCTGATGCTGTGTGTGTGTGGATGACTCGCCTACACTCACACGGAGTTGCTCTTTTAAGCCTGAAAGTCTGACATGACGAGCCACTTTCAGCGGTGCTGCGTGCACAAAGTTCCGCTGCTGCTGGATAGAGAGATCACCAGTCTCTGCTAGTTCAGCTACCAAAGCAGCTTCACAGACAGACCGGGCACCGCTGAACAGTTTTCTGACCGACGACTCCTCTGTCATTGTCAATACTGATGAATTGAACCATCTGGTGGCAGGGGATCAGTTTAGCCGTGTTTTATTGTGATTATGATCGAAATCTGGCTTTATCCGCTTGTTCTCAACACGGCAGCTAAGCTAACTAGCTAGCGAGCTATCGTTAGCTAGCTGACGTCACAGACATCATAGACGTCATCAGCAGACTCATCTAAAGGGAGACTTCTTCGTGGCTGGGGACTTTAATCAGCCAGTTTAAATACGTTTGTGAAATCTGTGCAGTGTCCCACAAAATATTTTGACTTCCTCACGCACATTACCCCATGTTTACAATAAAAAAGTGGTTCTACCTGAACTAAAACCTGCTTCTGATACACTAATGAGGACTAAAAGGCAGATGTGACAAAAAGTTCAAGAACAATCTATACATAAATTCACATTTTTAAAAAGTTAATTTGTTTTATTCTGCAGGAATTTGTCTCAGTTTAACACACTCTTTAATATTGTGCCTGAAAGCTGCAGAGAAGGAAAATAAAAGACGCCTATGAAAAGAATGTTACCTTAAAGGAGACATATCATGCTGATGCATGATTTCATACTTACATATAATATAATAAATTTGAAAACAAGACCTTACACCCTCTTAATTTTCAATAAATGAGATATTGTATTTTTTCTGATATCCTAGAACGAGATTTGATGCCTCTGAAAATAGGTCATTGCCAGATGTCCGCGAGATTTAAATCGTCGTGACGACACGAGGTACCTTTATTTTTATTGGAGTAATCTGATAAAACACTTCCTCCTCTGTGATGTCCGTTAGCCACAAAACCGTCACAGAGGAACACATCCACCAGCAGCAGTAAATAGATCCCTAGCTCACACTCACTCATTACCAGCTCTGGCCTGTAGGGGGACTCAATACGCGGTCGCTGCTTTGAGCCTGCCAGAAAATACAGTAGAAGAAGGACAGGCTGGCTCTACCCCCGATAGAACTGACCAATCAGAGCACAAAGGGCTGTGGCGTTCTATGAGGTAACTGTAGGTCATCCTGAAACCTCGTGTTTCAACGAGAGCTTCATAATGGCCTAAAATGAGGATTTTGAGAACGCTATTGTGGGGCAATGAAGGAACTAAATGACTTGTACTGAGGGCAGAAATGCTTTACAGGCATCCTAGTCTGGCATAGTGAAAAGGAGAAACAAGCATGATATGTCTCCTTTAAGTGTTTTTGTTTCTTTACTCTGTTTACAACTTTTTGAAAGTTGTTCTATCTTTACTATAATCTTCATCTAATTTTCATCAACAAGAAGTACAAGATAAAGAATGACTCTTTTTTTTTAAGGTAAAGTATAACAAATACTGAAGGACAAAGTATTGTGTGTATACATATATCTATATATATTTATATACATATATATCAGCCGATTAATCGGTAATCGGTATTTTTTTCTGACAAATATCTGTATCGACATCGGCCTCAAAAAAATCCATATCGGTCAGGCCCTAGTTCATATATGTTAATTATAATCAAGTTATAATATTCCCTTATTGGACATAAATAATGATGACTGAGTGAATATATGAATGAAAGCATTGTGTTGTGCACAGTGCTAATAAAACAATTACCTTTGAACACTCATCCAGCACATTCTTTGATGGGACTGAAGAGCCAGCAAACGGACTGGTCTAAGTTATTCAGCGCTTTTATTACAAATTGAGTCAAGAATGTGAAATACAGAGGTGCCGGGTTCAAATTATGTGTCCCTGACAAGCATACACTGCTGGGGTCAGTTCACAAAGTCTGAACCTCGACTACACTGCAAAAAGCCAGCCTTCAAAAACAAGAAAAAAAAATACAAAAAATGGAGTTTTACTACTTAAAATAAGCAAAATTATCTGCCAACAGAACAGGAAAATTTGACTTGACAAGACTTTCAAAAACAAGTAAAAATATCTAGCCTCAATGAATCCAGAAAAACCTTAAAATCAGTGTTTTTACACTAAAAATAAGTGTATTTTTCTATACACTGCAAAAAGGGTAGCCCAAATATAAGATATAAATACTAAATTTGAGACAAATTTTACTTAAAACTAGTGAAATTATCTGTCCATGCAGCAAGTAAATTTGACTTGATAATCTTGAAATAAGATTTTTAATCTAGAAATAAATTGTCCCTGGAAGTGTCCAAAACATTGAAATAAGCTGAAAATGCCAATTTTTAGTTCAAAATACTTAAAATCAAGCTTAATATTGCCCAATTATAAGTGAAAATTACTTAATCTAAGTAAATAATTCTTTTCAATATTAACATTTTCTTATTTGTAGCAAATAAAGTTTTAAAATCAAGAAAAATATAACAAATTTAGGTAAATATCACTCAGTATTAGTGCAGTATGATTACAAGAAATCTTGATAGGTTAATTTATTTTGAAATAAGCCTAAATCTATATTAAATCTACATTATTAAAAACCCATAAACTTAAAAACAAATCTTACTCTAAGACAATACATCTTGACAGACTCTACTGAAATCACAACACTGTTTGCTTTGCATCAACATTTATTAAACTTCTAGGAGTAATAAGTACACCATCACTGTGTCAGGGTTGTTCCACAATATTAAAATCAAAATTGAAACATTTTAAGGTAATTTGCGGCCCAAACAAAAAAAACTAATTTGGCACAGAAATCACACACATTGTTAGTGCCTAAATAAGATGATCTTCCAAAAACAAATAGTAGAAATCATTTTTTTTATCCTGACTCAGGTAAAGTGCCATATAGAATTTGAGAACTTTAGAAAGTAAAAGTATACCCTTTTTAAGATGTGCGGGACCTCTGGTATTTAAGTAATCAACCATAAGACACAGTAAGACAAGAAGAGCAGCTGGTCATGTCGGGAAACTCCTGAAAAGGTGCTACAACCAAAACAATCAAAGCACAACTGTCCTAACAATAATGTCTCCATCTATTTTTCAATGAATAATTTCCAATCAGCTATTGCTTTCTTTTCTGCTCTAGTGGCATCTTGGGCATGGATGGCATCACCAACTACCTCAGTCTGAATGACAGAGAGAAGTGTTGCAACACATTTTGGGTATGTCAAGTGCAAAGTGTAGAAGTATGCCATTATCACCAACATTCCGTCCCAAAAATACTCCTGGGGGAGGGTGCTCACGTGTACGTTTCCCACGGCGACAATGCCGACTGTTCCATCAAAGAGCAGCACTGGTGAGGAGAGAGGCCGCTTTTCCAGGTATTGCACAGGGTCCTCACCTGGCTGGAATACATGGAAGGACAATATGGTGAAGGGTTTGAGCATTAGTAGTGTTGTGTATCAAAACTGCTTAAAAGAGGTTGCAACAAATGAATGACATCAAGAACGCTATCAACAGTTTACAATGGTCCAACAAATTTACTATAGAAACAGAAGAAATGAACATGAACTGATTCACAAGAATAAAAAATGGAAAGTGCTGCACCAAGTCACAAAAAGTGTCAAGTGGAAAAAAAATGTCAAGGATAAAAAGGAAAGACAGGTCTGAGGCACCAATTTTGTACAAAAAAAAATCTGTTTTTAAACAAGGACTGGCTAAGATAAAAGAACTGAGGAGCCCTTATCTGGGCATCAGAAAGATACTGCAGGTGAATTGATTATCAGTAGATGGTTCATGTGATCAGGTAGCATGATCAATAGACATAACATGACATACTAATATGAAAATAATAGAAGGCAAAATTAACCATATCAGTCAAAAGAAATAAGAATAAATTATATCGTGCATAGAAGTAAGAAACTTGTACATCAAAATCACAAACAAAAATATAAACAGTTAAAACAGAACAAATAATTAAAAACGGAAAATTCATAATTGTAGGGGAAGGAAATTAAAGGAAAAAGCTTTGATGAAATATCTAGACAAGAGCGAGCTGAACATAATCAAAATAACTGTTTTAATTCCAAACAGTCTGATGAAAGACTAAGCATCACAGAGGTTTAATATGACAATAGCATCACAGAACAGAAATTGACATCAGGGATGCACAATGAACACAAGGCAAAGGCCGTTCAAAACACAATGGATGAATGACTGATGTAGTTAATATTGTGTTCTATTAGTTTTATATTAGTATAAGATGTCCTTTGGATCAAGTTACTCGGTTCTGTGACTGAACTACTAATATCTGCCTCATGTCCTCATGAAGGCTCCTCTGTGAGTTGAAATGTGTTGGCTCTTTATTTTAGCCAGTCCATGTTTAAGTAATGGATTTTTATAGTTTTTCATAAAATCAGAGTGCTCCTGACCTTTCTTCCAATTTTGGTGTTCATTAATCAGTTTACATTGACAACTGAACTTCAAATTTTTTAATTTAAGAACTGTGAAAATGAATAATTTAATTGAACCTCTTGCTCTTGTCAGGTGTGAACAAGCAAAACAATGTGAGAAATTGAGGGGCACACCTCAATAGCTGGTTAAGGACCAGCATAACATTCCTCACCTTAAGGATATGAAGGAGAGCGTCACTGGCATTTCTAAGCTGCTTTGGTGGTGGAGTTGGTGAGGGGAAAAGGGCTGAGAGAGCATTGAAGAGGGCAATGGTGAAATCCACTATGGAAAAGAGAAACTGCACTTAATGGGATAGTTTGAACATGGTTGATAAAACAACAGATTTAGTATTTGGACCAGCAACCTACCTCCACGTACATCCATGGCAAATGGAGGTTTCAGGGTTTTCTTCCACACGCCATAGAACTGCACCTTAGCACAAAAGTCTGCCCATCTTCCTTTCATCTCCTCAACATATTTGCAGTTGGTGCCATCAACAATACGACGCAGCTCATCCACTGCCTGGAAAAAAAAATGTGTTCAGTTATTCTCCCACAGATCAGGAAAAGAACGAGGCAGCCTACACAGACAGAGGCAAATAATTCAAGCAAAAGTAGTTAATTAAGAACCTACATTTTGAAAGTCTTTAAAGCATGGGTATGCCTCAAAGATTTTTGCAGGACGGTCTTCTTCCTTTGCAACATCTGCCACAGTGAAAGCCCGTCTGGCCTCAAACTCAAGATCCAAAAGCGTAGCGACATCTCTTTGGTTTGGTCTTGAATTTGGCTTCTTGTACATGTTGCTCAAAGTTCTTTAGTGCCTCGCCTGCATCTTTCGACTGTCCTGACCTGTTAAAAATGATAAAGCAGGGCAGAGAAGAGCCAGGAAAAGATGTCAAGATAACCACTTTGACACAGTCAAGAAATCAGAGTTCTTTCATATGTTTAAATGACAAGACATCCATTTAAAAAGTAATTGTCGTCAGTATAGACATAATATTAAAAGACTGCATCACTACTACTCTCACTAGTCTTGAAAAAAGAATGCAAAGTACACCTATCAGAAGTTTTATTTCATCAACCCTCAAGTCTGACAGGCAAAGTTGAGTAGAGCGGTAATTTCTTTATGAGCTTTTAAAAAATATATATTTTTAAAGCTTGTTACTCTATCCATTTCATCATTATATTTTTAATAAAAATGCATGATGATACATAACTTTTCTTAAAGTATGTTTGAGATGCTTCACTTTAACATAATGGGTCAAATCAAATTAGGTTACTGGTAATATAGTAATTTGTGTAATGCTGCTCACAACAGGTGGATGAATAACAGTCTCTCAAGTAATTTAACAAACATAAAAATGAAAAAAGCTGAATTTTCACCCGTACACTGTGGTCCACTAGCTAAATAAATAATTAGATTAAAGCAAACAACATTTTGGTCATAGGCCATCACACCTCATGCTGTTTTTGTAAATTATATTTTTTATTGAGCAAGTGGACGACAGTGTTTGGGTGATTCCCTCTTTTACATTTGTGTAGTTGTGTTGTCTCCTGCTGTACACAACAAGTCTTCTTTTTGGGTGTGCTAGAGATTTCTTGATTTATGTAATTTGACTAAAAAAATCAAAATGTAGTAGACTGAGAGGTAGCCAAGAGTGAAGGCAGGCTTACCAACAACATCTTCTGCAGGTGCAGTTGGTGGAGCTTTCACAGTCCTGGGCGAGGAGCCTGCAGCTGAGGTGGGTAGTAGTGGCGGAGCCTGGCTGCTGTTTGACTTCTTACGCCTAGTTCACACAGGACGCGCCGCACTCATGCAGTGATCAGACGTGTCCGTCTGCGCTCAGTTTTCCAAACTTTCTGAGCGCTGTAAACATGTGAGTGTCACTTTTTGGTGACCTGTGGAGAGCCCTTGCCCCTCCAAACCTCCCTTCCCTCTCCTTTGTCTCAATTACATCAAGTGAATCTCTGTTCTTTCTCTGATCAACCTCCGTGTGAGTGTGTGACTGCTAATCGGAAAAAAATAGACCGACAAGCAACACCGTCAATCCTTTTTTTAAACTATTGACCGGATTTTCCTGTTCCTGACTTCCTGTCTGGTCCGATCTGCTCTGTCCAAACTTTACAACTGGCGCCTCAGCGGCTCGCGGAAAAAATAGAGAGAAGTGGAGCGGAGGCGCTCCAGAGCGCGAGCCGTTCCGCGCGCGTGCTGTGTGAACAGTTAAATAGGTTAACGCAGGGTTCACACAGGACGCGCCGCGCACAGAACGGAAGCGCCGCGCACAGCAGTTTTCGATCGGCGCCCGTGAAAAAAAAAAACTAAATTGTAGTTTTTTCCCCTTATTAAGATTACAGTGCAAATACAAACAGTGCAAATACAAACATAAAATCTCAATAAAAAGTGCTTTGTTGTAACAATCAGGATAAGTACATTCTTGAATGTAAAGAAAAACAAATAGCAGTCCTCAGAGCTGCAATTTAGACCTATAAATGTCTGAACTGTGAACTATAATATTTAGCCTATAACAGTGCATATACTTCTGATCTTCAAGTATGATCAAATTCTGTCAACTCAACAGTAGATGCAAAAATCAAATATTGTTTTTTATGCAGACTTACACAAACATAGTGGAGCAGTTCTACCACTTGTTTTGTGTTCAATGTGGATTTTAATTTTTCCTATGAATTGACGGTCAGTAAATGGAGCAGGAGGGCGGGGCGAGCGGGTCAGAGTTCAGAAGGGGAGAGTTAGTGTGTGTGTTTGAGCGAGGAGGAGGTAGAGAGCCGTTAGCAGGAGGTCTAGAGATTACTACTCACTGTTTTGTTCGTGAATAGGGTATATGCCCGAGCGACGCTGACGTACTTCCGCTAAATTCTCGGCCAGCACAACCACTTCCGGTCACTCGTTTAAAATGGCTAAGCGGGAGAAAATCAAATTGCAGCGTGTGGTATCTAGCACTTCAGCGGAGCATTGCTGTGTTCCGCTATGTCAGGCATCCAGCAGGTATAACTCAGTTATAAGTTTTTACTCCGTGCCTGCTGATCGAGGAAGAAAATGGGAAGTTGCTATTCGCCGGGACAGCTTCACGATCACCGACCGTACCGGGTTTGCAGCGGCATTTCACTACCGGCGATTTCCGTAGCACAGCAGGCGGCGGCTCTTGAAAAAAGTCGTGCCCTCGCTGTTTGAGTGGAATTCCTTTTCCCTACCCCCACAAAGACCGGGGTTTGGCAGAGAGAAGCGACCGGCGGTAGTGGCGGTGGACTCGAGCCTGAGGATGCACGGAGGAGGCAGCAGCGAGCGTAAACTCTGCGGGTCACCATGACTACGCCTCCCTCCCAGATCCCGCAGTGGTTGATCTTGCCCTGGAGGAAAATCGGTCACTCAGAGAGGAGATCAGTCACTTGAAGGAAGAGATGGAGAGGATGACAATGAGGCAGCGGTTTGGCATCCATCGCTTTGCCCACTCAGACCGAGATATTCGCTTTTCACAAGGTAAATAATATATATCCTCCAGTTAGTCTCAATATGTTAAGCCTGCTGTAGCTGCAGCATTTAAGTAGTGATGAATGATCCTTGTAACGTTACTTGGAATGTCATTATTATGAATATGTAACCCTGATTATTGTTATAAGTCAGTAACTTCAGGTGTGTGTGTGCGTGGTTGGTGAAAGGTAGTAGGAAATAAGAATAGTCCATAAGGTGAACCATGTTTTCACTAATGTTACAAAATGTGTCCTTTTAAGGTTTGCATCCTATTCCTATTTCATGCGCTTCTGGGCCTTGATCGAGCCTGCACTACCATCCATGGTCCATGTGAGACATGCACATCAGGGAACCTTCCCAGAGCCCAGTTCTGCAGCAGTAAGAGCAATTTACAATACATCACTATGATTATAGGTTATTCTTGAAAAAATAAATTGTCAATGACTTTCACCCTGCACACAGACTTTTTAAACTGACAACTGCCAGAGAAAAAAATCTTTGCATTAGTCCTCACACTTGACGAATAAAGATGATTTTAATTCTGATAATTGAGAGAAACATCATGTAACATTGATTTTCTTTTTAACAGGCACGATCCCTGCAACCCATAGATGAGCTATTTCTATTTTTAAACTTCCTGGCCCTGGGTTCAAAACAGCGTGACCTAGCTGACCGTTATGGAGTTCACCAGTCCACAGTCAGCCGAGTCATCACAACATGGAGCAACTTCCTATACACTGTCCTGGGCGCAATCAGGATATGGATCCCTGCAGAGAAAATAAAAGATCACATGCCAGCAGAGTTCAAACCCGACTATGCAGACACTACTGTAATCCTGGACTGCACAGAGCTGAGGTGCCAGTGCCCAACATCTCCTCTCCTCCAGAGTGAGGTGTTCTCTTCATACAAGTCACACTGCACTCTGAAAGGGCTGATTGGTATCGCCCGCATGGGCCGACCACATTCATCTCTCCACTGTATGCAGGATCAGTTAGTGACAAGCAGATTATGCGAGAGTCTGGAATCATCCCCCTGTTGAAACCTGGAATGGCCATCATGGTTGACAGAGGTTTTCTTGTTGATGAGTTTGTCCCTTGTAAAATCTACAGGCCACCCTTCCTCTTTGGCAGATCTCAGATGTCTGCTGCTGAGGTCAGGCAAACACAAGAAATTGCACACCTCAGGGTGCACGTGGAGCGCTTTGTACGCAGGGTGAAGGAACACAAGCTTTTTGACACTGAGATTCCGCTTCGGCTATTCGGTAATATCAATCAGCTTTACACTGTGGCTTGTCTCCTGACAAACTATGAAAATGGACCTCTTGTAAAGGATTGGGCAAAAAGGCCATCATCATCATAGAGTAGTTGGGTACATGGCGATATTATTACAGCAGAAAAGCACTGAAGTGTTTTTGTATTATATGTTGTTTACAATTTCATTGTTGACATTTTGAAAGTTTTCTCTTCATTCTAGTAATTGCTTGATGAATTTATTAATACCTTGCACAATGTTTGTTGGCTGTTACTGACCGATAAGAATGAAAATGATCTGAATTTGGACCTACTGTTAGTGTTAACTTGTCTTACAATTTTGCACTCTATTAGCTGCACTTACTAACTCGCATGGGATATTTTGTTCATATTGTACTTACACTGAATAGGTGTATACACTTTGCATTACAGCTCTACTGTCAAGTGTCTTTTTGTTCTCTTGTACTTCTACTTCTTGTATTTAATGTTGCTAGAGGGACAGGTGGGGAGAAAAAATCCTTGTTTCTAATTAATTACAATGACCTGTTGTCTCAAAATTTTATCTTATTGAATAGTGTGTAATTAAAGTACACTTCCTTTGACCAACCTAATATGGTGTATGTTTTCTGCCCCCCTCATCTATCTGTAACAATTATCTTAGTTAACCAAGCAGTGACACTCATATGCTAATTATCCGTTGTTTTGACAGTGATGTTTAACTGATGTAAACAAACAAAAAAATATTTTTTCTAGCCTGTGTGTCTCAATAGGCCTCTACACGCACATAAATCCACCTCAATTCAGGAGCGATGATGACCTGTTAATCCATATTTGTTGGCAGTGCATTGTTTTATTTCATCTAACATCAAAGTACATCTTAAGATTCCAGACACTCTTAAAATACATGCAAAACTGAGCTTAACAACATTGTATAACACATGGAAAAAGCAACAGCTCTCCCTAAGATTTTGGCAGGAAGGCAGGTAGGGATGGGAATCGAAAACCAATTCCAGTTGAGAATCGTTAACAGCTCCATCAAAGAATCTATATCATTAATTTTATTGCTTATCAATTCTTATCAATTCCAGCTACTGACAGGGTTTAAAAGCATCAGAATTGTGACTGCACCTACTACACAACCCTAAGTGAGTGGACTAGGGCTGAACAATTTGAGAAAAATATCTCATAGCGATTTTTTCCTCAATATTGTGATTTACTCTGCAATTGTTTTGATGTTTCTTATCTTTTGTATTCTTAAACAAACATAAGCAGTATATGTTAATATAGTAAAACCAATATAACATTAAATTAATCTAAGGATAAAAGGTTTGAGAAAAAGTGGAGAATGAAGAACAGAAGCAAAATAGGTATGAAATTATAAAAACTGGGTAAAAATGGTATGAAAGTGGAAAAAGGTTAATAAATAGGTGCAAAATAGATATGAAATTGAAAAAAAATGGGGAAAAATAGGCAAAAAAAATCCAAAAGTGGATTAGGAAAATTGATTTTGGCAGCAAAATTGAGAATTTAATTAAATTTCAAAAACCATGTAAAAATTCCCAAAATGGTTCTGACAGTGGCCAAAATAAGATGAATGGGGGCAAAATAGGCATGAAGTTGTAAAAACGGGGTTAAAAAAGGTAAAAAATGGTCCAAAAAAGGGAAAAAAAGTATATGAATAGAGGTAAAAAAATAAGCAGGAAATGGCAAAAAAACTACATCACAAAGCCAAAATGTTCAACACATTTTGGGCTAAAAATTTTGAACCTCCTGCGATTTGAAAAATGCAACAAGCCATACTGTGATCTAATCTAATTTGCAATTAATTGTTCAGCCCTAGTGGGCACACCAGCAATTTGCAGAGGCAGTTAGACGTGCTCTGACATGTGTATGACATTGTTACCTCAAAAATCAGACCAACATTTGATCACATGGAAAATCTGCAGGAATCGATAAGGGAATCCTTAAAGAATTGGATCAATTAGCAGGATCGTTAACAGCATCGATATTGATAAAATCTTATCAATTTCCATCCCTAAAGACAGGAAAGGTGGGTGTTTATAGTGTTGTGTCTTACATATTATTGTCTTTGCCACACAGTGAAACATAAACACACTGGAGTTGGTGGGCAGGGCAGAAGTAAACCTAAGAGCAATATCTCTATTTGCTCTGTCCTTCTAGGAAAGCGGGGAGGTAAAAGTTGAAAAAGAAACTGTCAACTTTTTCTTTAATTTTTTCTGTGACCTCCTCATCTCTGGGGATCCTCTGAACAAACAGGTCTTCCAGTGTGTAGACCACAAAGTCACACCAGTCAAGTCCAGAAATCAACATCTGTCCCTGGATCTGCCAATAGTATGGGTGAGATTTTCTCAGAGTTTCAGTGCCTTCACTGATTTTAATGTATGGGCAATCTACATAGCTTGTTGCATTTGGACATTTAACCTCAACAAGCCCAAACACTGGCTGCCCCCGTGGATCAAACACAATACCATCAGGTGAAGAGCCCATCCACGGTGCATCGGGATGGATAAGGAAACCACATGGATAGTGGTTAACCTCCATTAGTCTGCAGTACTCCTCCACTGCAGCAGGTTCCTTGTCCAGCCCCCGCTTCATATCTTCAGTCTGATGAGAAGGTCCTAGAAGCCTTTTGGCTAGATTTCTGGCAGATGTCTCTCCTCTGTAATGACAAATCTCTCTAAATTTGGTGGAAGTGACACGGGGCCGCCTTAGTTCCTGCCACTCATGGCAGGAACTCTGCTGTTTTGTAGAATTTTCAACGGTGTGTGCTTGTTGGAGTGTTGTTTGCAAAGTGCTCATGTGCAATTTCTGATGCTGAGTGAAGACAAAAGAGGCCTCTGCTTGAGAGGGTGCCAGTCTATAATTAGCAAGAGGCAGCTGAGGTGGAGTAGGGGCATTTGTGTGTGGACAGGTTTTTGGCACTTTCTTTGCTGGCATGTGATAGGACAACACACTTCCTTCCTGCACTTTACCAAACTGAGAGTCAACCAGAGGAACATCATTAGATATCGCCATAGTAGTAATCAATGGAGCTATATCACTGGGAAGATCATGGTAGACCTCATCCACCCGGAGTGTCGAAAGTGCAGGGAGAGGTGAGGTGACTCCCCTGTACAAGTTGCTCCTATGAAGAAGAAAGGTTTGAATTAACAGCTGAAAAAAGCTTAGGAATGGTACATAGCATTATTATTAGTAGTCGTATTAGTAGTAGTATAAGTATTTGTAGTATAACTTGCCAACTGCAGAATGTTTTGCTTACTTGTATTATGTATATAATGAATGGTTCATATTCTTGTACTGTGTACTTTTTGTGGACTTCCTTTTTTCTCTTCTTCTATTTCAACGTCACCCTTTCATAGGACTACAAACAGAAACTAGCAAATGGCTATAATCTGGCATATTCACGTGTTTGTGTTCGTTAGTATGCACTGTGCCTTTTTAAATAAATCAATTGAAACTGAAATAAGATAATAATAATAATAATAATAATAATAATAATAATAATAATAATAATAATAATAACAATAACAATAACAATGATAACAATTAGATGGAAAACACAGCCTTTATATTCACATATGATTGCTAAATAAAAGACTGGCATTAGTGATATTATTACAAAATAACAACACTAACCTGATGCCCTCTCCCACTCTTCTTTCCTTGGGTCTTGCTGAGTGAATCACCATGTCATTTACGGGACCAGGTTTGACACCCTGCGAAAAAAAAGAAAAAGAAAAAAAGGGTGGGGGACTGTTTAACTATCTATCATTACACAATCAAAGGATAGTGGCACAGTAAATAGTTACCCTGGTTCTCGGTTTGTGCCATTTCTGTTCAGTTTCTGTGCAGCTGTGTGTCGGAGGAACAGCAGTGATCTTCTGTTGACAATAGTGCGCAGTCTGGTACAGTAGGGCTGCCACATGGTTGCACATGGCATTACTTGACATACCCGCACCAGCTGTGCAGGAACACTTGTAACTTTGTAGCTTCACAGGACAGCAATCCCTCAGCACAAGCTGAAAATATATACATATGTTAGAATATATGTGTTTTCACAATTTTAAACACACTTTAAAATGAATGGTTTTTGAAGTTTTTCAGAGATCCTCCACCTACACTAATTAGACCACTGATCCCTATTTGTTTAAAATTTAACCCAATGCACAAGTCATCATGCAGGTCCTCTGAATCTCTGAAGGATTCCCTGAATCCCGCTTCAAAAACCACTATTTTAAAATGTCAAATTGATTTACTTTTGTACATGAATGCGGTACATGAACAGCCTGCAGAGAACTTGCAGGATATATTTTGATTAAATTAATTAAATTAGATTACAGATTAAATTAGATTAGATTAAATGGTTTTTTGATTAAAAAACTTTCCAGACACAAAAATGTGTCTCGTCCATGAACAACAACCAGCCTGCAGGGAACGTGCAGGATATATTTTACTTACAAAACTTGAATTCACAGACAAGAACTTGTCTCATGCATGAACAACCAGCCTGCATGGAACTTGCAGGATAACTTTTCCTTACACTTAAACTGTGGGGCGCCTTGCTTTTCCTCATAGATCTGTAGCATTCAGTTTCTCCAGATATTTCTCCTGTCTGATCTTTATTTGACACTGACAGTAGAAATAATATTTGAAAATGTACAACAATGACAGGCACATGATCATATAAAAAATGCATCAAATATGCGTACATGCATGTGTACAAATGCATCAAATACGTGTACATGTGTACATTAACCATAAATGCTTGCAATATAAATAATTTGGACTAAAACGCTCATGCATTTAATGCTAGCTAATGCTAAAAACAACACAGTTTCGGGTCTTACCTTCGTACTTGTGAATGTAGCTTGTAACGTAAAGTTGGAATCCTTTATTTTTTTTACAAGATGCAGCTCTTGTCGATGCTTGGATGAAACGATTAACGTCACTGATTGTTAATTTTGGTAGATCCTGGAGCGACCGTGTAAAGAATGCCATACTAGCTGCTCGCTGGAAACAGTTGGAAGACAAGTGACCGGAAGGGGTTGTGCTGGCTGAGAATTTAGTGGAAGTACGTCAGCGT
The DNA here is from genome assembly GCA_036419115.1 of Scarus forsteni. Taxonomy (NCBI): domain Eukaryota; kingdom Metazoa; phylum Chordata; class Actinopteri; order Labriformes; family Labridae; genus Scarus; species Scarus forsteni. Next base: position 231,268 of record JAZDUH010000414.1, read on the forward strand.
CACTCGGGCATATAGCCTATTAAAATTGTATTTGGTGTGGTCACAGCCCACAATGACTGTTAAATAGAAGCAGGTATTCGCAAGCCGCAGTCACCTTTATTATTACTACCGATGGACATCACAGTACAGCCGCTGCCTATCTGCAGGTGGTTGTTCTCCCCGCAGTATACGGCGAACTGTAGCGGCATATACTGCACACGGTTGTTGTTTTGTCCGCTATCTTCTCACCATTCTCTCGTCTTTTACACGGGAAGCCAAAATAGGTCCACACAACCGATTTATTTGACGAAGGTGCGTCAGCTAATTCCTCTGCTTCGTCCTCCTCCATATTGCAGCTGGTGTTTTGCTACGGGAGGCAAGAAGGGTTTATTTCGTCCTTTTATTTCGAGCGTCTTTGATTTTCATTTCGTCATTTTTTATTTCGCGAAATTTCGTGGCACGAAATTTCGTTTCACCCCTAATAATTACACATTTATTCTTGGGCTGTCAAAGATCAATATAATTAATTCCAATTAATCTCATGACTGTCCATAGTTAACATTTATTGATTTATAGATATGTGTGTTTATTTAATCCGTTCTAAATGCACCTTATATGGATATTTTAAGTATTTGATATTCTTGTCTACATGATTGGACAAATATGCTTTATTTTGGAGGATGTTTGTTTACTGTACTGCAACAATCCAAAACAAGTACAAATACTGTCCATAATATATTTCACATATTCAAAATTACGCTGAAAAGCAAACTCCAGGGGTGGGTGCTTGTATCTAAAATACATGAGACCTTCCAATACCGACCGTATAGTTTCATCAATGTCCTCCATGCTGGGTTATCAGCCTTAACCCACAGAACCTGATAAACATCAATAGTTAGCTTCAGTAGGAGCTAACAACGGCTAATGATAGTGTTAGCTAGCTTACTGACTAGCAGCTCTCTAGTAGACAACTGAAAAGCGGTTTTATGTCTTAGTAACCTCGTCCTACCGTGTTATTTTTACACATTTAAGTCACCAGTTTAGAAAATCTCACCTACCTTGAATAGCTGCTTTCCTTATTTGCATAAAAACGTCTGTCTGGTCTCCTTCAGAGCGGGGAAATCGCCTCAACTCAAAAATCTGATGTCACCGTATGACGGACATGAACTGAAAATGCGCAGGCGCAGAACATACCGAAATCAAAAACATACTTTTATATTACATATTTAACTTTTTTTTGTCATCCAAATATTTGTGTCAAGATGTTGTTTTCAATAGAGTGTTTTAATATAAAAATAGATAATAGAAAATAATCGCTTAACTTAACCCATAATGCCTCTGGCTTTAGAGGAAGAGCCAAGAACGCACGTAAACAGTGCGCAATGGCAGCGTGGAGGTGCATGACTTGTCCCGTTTTTGTTGCATTAAGTCCATAGGTGCTCCTCAGTCACATCAATGCAGTTCACGGTCGTAGTCCGGACTTTTGGGTTTACTGTGGAATCGATGGCTGTGAGCAGGACTTCCGCCACATTAAACGGACTCACCCTCTGTATCTGACGGCCGAATGCCCACCAAATGGATGGAGAACGACCCCCACATCCTACTCTTTTGGACAGGAAAACTTTGGTGTGTCGGTATTTGCCAGCTGTGTCATCCCTGCCACATCCAGCCCCGTGGAGCATCCTCCACCTGGAGCATCAGGTCCCGCAGCGCAGCGTCCTGTCGTCGGCCCGGTCTGCGTAAGTGTCAGTCTAACTTCTATCATATTTAAATGTGTTTTGACCTGTGATGGCAAAGTAAGGTTATTCTTACTCTTTTTATTTTGAACCATCTGTATGTGGTTTTTCTTACAACGTACATATAAAGGCAACACGAAATGAACAGTGTAATTTTTTATTTGTAAAATTTCAAAGTTTTAATTCATTTTCAGATTATTGTTTGTGTTAGAGCCTGTGAACGGCGCTGATGGAGAGGGTGATAGATGATAGTTTTTACCCAGCATCACACAGCTGTGCGTGCATCACACCGCGCTCTCTTTCAGCTCGTCGGTTTTGGGAATGCAAATAAATCCTCTAGTTACAATTCTTTAAACACCTTGCAGTCAAACACCAGGCGGAAACAACAGCACACTGCTCTGTCAAATTTACTGTTACAATATGAAGGGAAAAGGAGAACGACAGAGGGAAGTCAGATATAGACCTCAAGGTTTGTTTCTTTAGGTTCAGTCCAGTAACAGTAACTATGTACATATGTGTAACGATCTGTGCATTTATTTAACTTAAATCTTCTGCTACTGTGTGTAGGGGAGAGGCAGCAGAGCCTCTGACAGCTGGATGAGAGTGATGGAGAACACATAGTACAGCTGTCCTGCTGTGATACATCTCATTGTGAAGATTAAAATCAACACTAAAAAATCCATCACAAATAATAACCAGCCGTAAATAGTGCATGTAGTTTGACAAAAAATATCAGCAGGGAGACATCATGGTTTATTTATTATATCTATTTTTATTTTCATAAATCATTTTATAGCCTTGTGGTTTATCGTTATAATTTTAAGTTAATAAATATACCGAGATAGGCTATGAAACATGATTTATTTGTATAAAAATGAGAAATGTTTTAATATAAGACATTTAAAACCCTCCTGGGCTAGAATGGAATGGCCCTTGTTTTAAACCAGATATTTTACTATCAGGTGGGTAAAGGAACTCGGCTTTTATCATTGAATATTCAAAATTTGGAGTCACCACTAGTCATTTACTTTTTAAAAAATTGAGTAGTAATCACAAGTCTTTGAGTTACTTGCTTATTTGGAGATGATTTTACACTTGCACCTCTCTGGATACATTTCTTTCCTCTTTTTTGCAAATGGTGTTTGTGTCTGTTTATTCATTAAAAATTACTATAACCGTAGCTTTTGTATAAGTCAAATACAACCATACCAGTCCCCAAGATCATGTAAAAAAAAAAAAAAAAAAAAATCCTATTTTTCTCTGAAGGAAGAAGCTGTTGCTGTAGCATCCACCACCAGACCTGATGTTGCCAGATCTGCTGCTGCTTTTGCCGTCAGCGCCCGGGAGCAGTGCCACTTGTCACAGGTAATTTTGTAACAATGGACCAACACACAATGCAGTTAATATATTAATATTTTGTTTATAATGACAATTTCATTTGATTTGTTAGTTCTTGTTGTAGGTTTGGATTAAAAATGTTAGAAAAAAAATAATAGAAATTTCAAATATTTCCAGAGAACGGTGAACAATATCATCTCTGGGGTGCAACAATACCAAGCTGTTCTCCTGGATACTCTGCGAGAGAGAATGAGAAGTGTCTTTGAAGACCATCCTGAGACAGACACTCACCTTCAAGATGCGGCTTTGGCTCCATTTGACACTTTCATAGATCCTTTCTGCAGCACTGCATATGGACAGAACAGAGCCATTCGTCAGCTATTTAATCCAGTTGACCCAGAGGAAGTATGGTGTCCCAGAAGATTTGTTGGGTAAAACGAGGTCTTTCAAGGGTTATGGCGATAAGAACTAAAAGTTTTTACTATGTACCAGATCAAAGTCTAAAGCAGTTACTGTCCAGTTCTAGAATCTTCACCATGTTGACCACTGCACCACAAAGAAGCAGAGAGGGATTCTTTTATGATTTTATTGACGGCACCCTCTTTACATCTCACCCTTTATTTTCTCGAAAAACAAATGCACTTCAAATAATACTTTACATGGATGAAATTGAAATATGTAACCCCTTAGGGTCCCATTCTTCTGAAAATACATTGCTTATGTTTTATTATATTTCAAGTAATATTGATCCAAAATTTAGGTTAAAGTTGTCTGCAATACGACTCCTTGCTATTGCGAAGGCAAATGATATTTCTCAATGGGGTGTTGATGTTGTACTAAAAAGAATTATTCAAGATCTGACACTGCTTTACGATGGTGTAAGGATTGAAATTCCAAATGGGGAAATTGAGTTGTTTGGTGCTGTGATAGCTGTATGTGGGGACACACTTGCCCAGCATGAGCTTGTTGGCTTTAAAGAAGAAGTTGGTTTTTCTCACAGCAAATGTCGACACTGTGAATGTGACTTTGAGGATCTGCAAAGTATTTTTGAAGAGAACAAGTTTGTTAAAAGAACTCTGGAAAAGCACATCAGGCAGTGTTTTGAAATAGAAAAAGCAAGAACAGATTTCTTGAAAGCATCCCTTAAGACCACTTATGGAATTAACAGAAGAAGCAGTCTAGTGGATGTTCCTGCATTTGACCTGATCACACAAAGTCCACAGGATATAACGCATGTTATTTTTGAAGGCGTTGCACCAATGGAAATGAAGCTTGTATTGAAACACCGTATTCTGTCAGGACAAATGGAATTAGACACGTTTAATTCAGCCATTCAAAACTTTCGGTACTCACCTATATACGGAATAAACCTTCTCCTATATTGAAGATGCACATGAACAGAAAAAAACTCTGAACTGCACCAAATGTACTGAAATATAGGTGCATATTTGCTATTGTTTCATCTAAAATAAAACAGTGGATTAAAATTTGCATTTGTCATGTGTTTTTATTATGTGAAAAGACTTAGTTGTGTTCAAGTCAAGATTTCTCATTTCGTGCTTGAAATAAGTAATTTTTACTTTGAAAAGTGGTTTTATACTTGTGTGTGTAGATGAGACAGCTTTGTAATAGTTGATATTCTTGTTTCAAGCTTGTATGACTCAATATAAGTCAAAAAATCTCAGTAACAAGCTTTAATATTTTACTGAGATAATTAAGGAGCAATACACTTAAAACAAGCAAAATACCCTGACATAAGAACTGCTTTGTGAGAAGAATTATCAGACAAAAAACAAGCAAATATCACCCCTATATAAGATATTTAATCTTACTTAGATATTTCAGTTTTTGCAGTGTATCTGCCGGAGGAGATAAGGCATGTCAGTAAGCTCTTTTAAAGCAGCACTACGGAAGATCCCCGCTTGACCGGGGAGTGAACTCAACTACCCATGAGCTCTAGCGCGCGCATACTGTCGTAAGGATACAGATCTGCCGGTCGCGTGCATTTATTTTGTATGTGAATCACAGAAGCCAGGACTTCGCTAAAAGTATTCCTCTGGTTTCAGCGGCTGTTTGCAGGATGGATAGAGACGAGGTAATGTCTTTATTTTTGACTAAATGACGATGCTAAAAATCGCTAAGTTCAACTTTGTTTCATTACCGTGAAGTCGCCCCCGTCCTGTTGAAGCGATAAAGTGAATAAAAGTAAAGACAGGCTGGTGATATCACACACTTGAAATAGGTCTAAACAGAACTACATACTGGTACGTTCTGGATTTGTTGTGCTGTACTTTTTTCCTGTCAAGTTTTTTGAGGAACTTCGTCATAAATTAGTCGCTAACATACCTGATAGTAGTTGGACATCCCTCCTCGTCTTTTATTTCACGCCAGCGAGTGAATGCCGAACTGATGTTTATTCTGGTCCGAGCATTCAGCTTGTTTTTCTCTCGCTTGCTTTGTTTTGTATCCTCCGACAAAAAAAGAGTCAAAACCTTAGTTTTGTCATCTGTTCTGATGTTTTGTAGTTTGTCTTAGAGCAGATCAGACAGGAGCAGACTGTTTTCTGACTGAAGCTGTCTTGTACGAACATACAGCAGCGCGCAATTGCGAACGGATGAGATGGACAGCAGTGGATCATCAGTGTCACCGTGCCCTGTAAACTGTTATTTTAGCCTAAAAAATCTGTTTAAAAAGTCGGTGCAGTGTTGATAAACAAAGTTTATCAGATATCATAATACAAATGTATGATTAATTCACATTTTTAGTCTACTGTGCATGTAATGGAGACGCCAGTGGATTGCCCCAGTGCTCTCTCACCTTTTCTCATCACCCCCCCTTATGTATTGTTTAATCAAGCTTGTAGCTGGAAAAACATCCAAAACTCTTTATTTTAGGGAAAAATGCATAAACTTTTTAATAATCACGTCTATATTAAGCTCTGATTTTGTTCTGTGCATGAAGTGACTTTGAAAACCTTTGTTCCGAGGTAAACTGCTGCTCTAATGACGTCAAAGTCGCATTAATGCGACCTGACTGTTCAGACCGCGGTCACATTTAAGAAAATCAGATATGTATCCGATTAAGTACAACATTTGAAAGTGGCCTGAATCTGATTGAAAATGTCAGATTCAATGCGACTTGTGCTGTTCACACTGTCAGAAACAAATCAGATACAGGTCTCATTTGAGCCAAAAAATCGGATTCAGGGCACTTTTGACTTTTTTGCAGTGTGAACGCAGCCTAATACTGAAATGTGAAGTCTTCTAGGGTTGTCGATTTCTCATTGGTCCATATTGCTCAATTGTGCCAGTCTCCAGGCTGTGGCAATCATCTTTTCCATTAGGCAGGCCAAGTCAGTCTTGTGTGACTGTCCATCTGAAAGATACATGTTAGCCCATCAAGTGCCGATCTGACTCCTCTAGTAACCCTCTGTTCCTGTATTGCTACTTTCATAACTGACAAACACTTCTCTTCTGACTAACACTATCATGACCATGACATTTCTACTGTAACTATTTGGTAAGCATAAGCATTAAACAATACGTTGCTGCATTTTTACCAGTGGCGGCTGCTGGTCAGTCAAGGAGGGGAAGCTAATTTTGTCTGGCCTACATCATAAATTTGTTTATTATTTAAATGTAAATTCTACCCTCCGTTTCTTTTCAAGAAAATTACCTGTGACCCTGTCGAACCAACTAGGTGCCTTTTCCAGGGATTTTACCAGTGTTCTCTCAAGAGCTAGACTGCTTAAACGGCCTTGGCCCATTGTGTTGCAGGTGTAAGACTTGAGCTGCTTTAAACAGGAGAAGCTCCTCTCCAGAACAACTGAATGTAAAACTAAGAAGATGCTCCGGTGGAGGGTTATACTTCAAGATCGCTGATTGGCTTATTTCACTGTCAATCAAAAAGGGATTCGGCCTCAGACAGATCATCCAATCATCATGCAGAAGCCAAGCGTCCAGGCCAGCCCACTGTCTCATAGACCCCCAGAGACACTGAGCGTCTGATGGGCGGGACAAAGCCCAGCGTTTATCCAATGACCGTCCAGTTTCCACAGAGGAACAACCCACTCTTCGCTTCCCCATTGAAGTCAGAAGATGCTCAGCCCGACTGTGTTAAAGCGCTGAGACGCTGCGGGGATGAATGAGAAGGAAGTCATGTCAGTTACCTGTGATAAGTAAGTAGCTGATTCTGAACAAAAGATGAAGGTATTCTAGCGTATATTTAGTCAATGAAATGTACACACAGCAGTACATATCAACACTTTTTTGGGGACATTTTAGGGGAAGCTGAGCTTCCCTTGTAGTCTTAGAGCAATCGCCACTGGTTTGTACTGAGTGATCTAGCGCCTCTCAGAAGCAGCAGCAACAACAACCAAAAACAACTCAGCTCAACTGAAAGTAACAAACACGACAGTCATCCCCCTTGTAACACATAGCGGTAGCCATTTCAATTGGACCGGCGGCAAACTGGGTCTGGCGTCTCCAGAGCAGAGCCAATTGTGGTCGAGGATTTATCTTTCTCGGCGTGTCTTCACCAGCTCAGTTAACAATGCTAACGATGAGTGGCTAACTTATGCTGAAATCTATTGATAGAGCCTACCCGCTACGACCAACAATGTTCAGTCATTAGCCAGTATAGGCACAGACTAACCAGAGTTATTCAGCAGACATCTCCCACTGTAGTAAACAAAGCTATTACCTGTTCAACCAGGGGCGGAACGGCCAGTGCTGAAGGTCGGACAGCGGCTGTTGGCCCATGCTGCGGCCGGAGCTGCAGTCGTTCGCCAGCCGGCACCCAGTACTGCGGCTGGAGCTGCGGTCGTTCGCCAGCCGGTGGCCCATGCTGCTGCCGGCCGTTCGGTAGCCGGAAACCGGCGCAGTGTTCAACAATCCCAAATCATTCTGCAGCTTTTTTCACTGTACAATTATCCCATGCTTAGTCTCCGTTGGGACCTGTATTGCTCATATTTCTTCCTTACTTCAGCCTTTTCCTCAAAACTTTTACGTTTCCTTCTCTTCAATATGGAGGGTAACAGAAGCCGCCTCCTAGCTCCAAGACGCTTCAGTAGCTGTGCAGCTAGCTGCTCACCGGTATATGAGGAAAGAAGTGGGGAGGAGGCAGGACAGTGCGAAGCAGGGGAGACAGGGGATTGGATGGACTCAAGGACCAATCCGAACCGCCGAACAACAGCGGTTCGGATTGGACAACTGTTATGCTGCTTTGCAGCGGATATACTGAATGGACTTTTTTCATTCTTTTTGGTTTTTATATTGCGTAGATCGGACCATAGTACCATAACAGCCTTATAAACAGTGTTATAAAGATGTACCAAGCTTCCAAATCGTAGACCATGGCTTTTAGTCTTACTTATATTTGCGTAAAGATATAAATGTCTGTAAAATATGCTTGTATAAAGAAATGACTTACACTTTTCTTCAATTGTCAATAGTTAAAATTAAAAATCTTTACCTTAATGATCCAAAAAGGTCCCGTAGATTGGATTTGGCATTTACACAGCATGAAACACAAAGCTGTCAGCCTCTCTGTTTGGTTCCCTCCCTCTACACTGCTACAGCACAGTCTCTCCCACCTCTCTCTCTCTCTATGTCCCCTGCATATCATACAATGTGTCATGACAGCAGAAGCATCACAAAATAGCACCATTAGGAGGTTAATTACGTATCCAGCAGCTTGTGGTAGAGCTGTTTTTTCTGAGTCAAATGGCTTTTCAGTAGCTTAGTTATTTTTCAATAAACATGTAGTGCAGTTGTGTTTAGAGATGCTACATTTCCAGGAAGAGCAGCAGATCACTCTGTCACTTAGAGCATGTGCAAAAGAGCACACAGGTAGATACGTAGACAGTGACTGTTTGTGCATGAGGGTCGTTCCACCTAATGTTCACAGTCTTCCTCTGTGGACCTTTAGGCAGATGGGCACAAGCATGTGTTTCCTGTGTAAATGTAAACTTTAACACATTTAAAGTTCACTTTCACCAGAGCAGTCAGAAACCAGGACTGAATAACACATCAACAGGTGACTCTCATGTGCTCAATGCAAGAAGAAACAATAGACAAGTTGGATGTCAGATTATGGGAGACAGGGTCAGTGTGAGCAACTGAGATAAGTTGAACCTCCTGTTTTTAGGCAACCGGCTGTATATGTTGTCTGCTTGTTGTCAGAATTAGGACTGATACTTTTACTGATACTTTTACTGTTCTAAGTCACGTTAAGTGTATGTGGTACTCTCATAATAAAACACAATGCATGGGCTTCCGAATGTAGGTTGTCAATACGTCACAACCGAAGTCACAAGCATCAGGTCAACAGATGGTCAGAGGGTCCCAGAAGCAACACAGTGCCATGGATGAAGAAAAATGAATTGTGGTGGTACAGAAATAAAACTTTGAATATGACACTCAACATCCTTTCTACAAGGACAAAGGCAAATAGTATGGTTGGTACCATTAAAGCAACCTTAAAGAATAAAGTGAGGTGTTGAATATTTCTTTTCTCAGTTTATAGCATGCTTTGTTTTCCTGTTGTTTGTTGTTTTTGCCTTGATTGTTTTGGTTTGTCAATAAATTACATTACCTGCTGCAAAGCTGTGTGTTCTTATATTTGTTATGGCGCTGAGCCATGTTATGACAAATTGGGGGTTCGTCCATCTTCTACCCTCTCTTAAGGTAAGATTAGGTGGTTAGAATTTGTTTGTTTGGTGCTTGCTGCCTAGTTGAGAACATTTGGTTGGTTATCTGTGTGTTTAAAGCATTTGGACATTATTGAACGATCAACATTTGAAACCCTTTCTACCCTTCACATCTGCTGACTGTTGGATTGATGGTTATTTATGCTTTAAACTTTGTGGATTTGGAAGCAGGACTGATCGGAACACCAGGAGACTGGACAGGCTGGGGAAGAAGGCTGGCTCTGTGCTTGGCAGGAGTTTGGACTCACTGTGAACTGTAGACACATGCACAGCTCAGTGCAAGCCAGATTGGCAATTAGTAACCATCACCTCCACAACATCCTGGAGGGACAGAGAAGCAGCAGCAGTGGGAGACTCATCTCACTGCTGCAGGACTGAGAGATTCAGGAGATATTTTGTGTCCACAGACATCAGACTGAACACTCTGAACAAAGGCAGTGGACCATAACCTGGTCATTACACTTCTACACCTCTACTGCTGCATAATACCCGTGTTTAGCTCAAGGAGATTAATATTGTATCCATCCATCCATCCATCATCTATCTATCTACAAAACCCAAAACCAGTGAAGTTGGCACATTGTGTAAATCGTAAATAAAAACAGAATACAATGATTTGCAAATCCTTTTCAACCTATATTCAATTGAATACACAGAAAAGACAAGATATTTAATGTTCGAACTGAGAAACTTTATTTTTTGCAAATAATCATCAATTTAGAATTTAATGGCAGCAACACATTGCAAAAAAGTTGGCACAGGGGCATTTTTACCACTGTGTTACATCGCCTTTCCTTTTAACAACACTCAGTGAATGTTTGGGAACTGAGGAGACCAATTTTTGAAGCTTTTCAGGTGGAATTCTTTCCCATTCTTGCTTGATGTACAGCTTAAGTTGTTCAACAGTCTGGGGTCTCCGTTGATGTATTTTAGGCTTCCTAATGCACCACACATTTTCAATGGGGGACAGGTCTGGACTACAGCCAGGCCAGTCTAGTACCTGCACTCTTTCACTACGAAGCCACGCCGTTGTAACACGTGCAGAATGTGGCTTGGCATTGTCTTGCTGAAATAAGCAGGGGCGTCCATGAAAAAGATGTTGCTTGGATGGCAACATATGTTGCTCCAAAACCTGTATGTACCTTTTAGCATTAATGGTGCCTTCACAGATGTGTAAGTTACCCATGCCTTGGGCACTAATACACCCCCATACCATCACAGATGCTGGCCTTTGAACTTTGCTGCTATAACAGTCCGGCAGGTTCTTTTCCTCTTTGGTCCGGAGGACACGACGACCACAGTTTCCAAAAACAATTTGAAATGTGGACTCGTCAGACCACAGAACACTTTTCCACTTTGCATCAGTCCATCTTAGATGAGCTCGGGCCCAGCGAAGCCGGCGGCATTTCTGGGTGTTGTTGATAAATGGCTTTGGCTTTGCATAATCGAGTTTTAACTTGCACTTACAGATGTAACGACGGACTGTAGTTACTGACAGTGGTTTTCTGAAGTGTTCCTGTTTTCATTTACGATTTACACAATGTGCCAACTTTACTGTTTTTGGGTTTCGTATCTATCTATCTATCTATCTATCTATCTATCTATCTATCTATCTATCTATCTATCTATCTATCTATCTATCTATCTATCAACCTACCTACCTATCTATCTATCTATCTATCTATCTATCTATCTATCTATCTATCTATCTATCTATCCGTCTTTATAAAATGACCTCAAGGTTCAGTTTGGTTATTTGCCAAGCACACCATGAAAACCAAGACTGAAGAGACTTTGGCACAGTTTCATGCTTATGCATTAGTAAGGTAAGTTCTCTCTTTAAAGTGGGTGGTTAAGGTTGGCTGGTCTGTACCAGAAACTCCAGGCCTGGAAAAGTGTCCCCCTCCGGCCCTGCGTGTAGCTGTGGGTGAAAAGAGGACAGGTTTGCAGGTGTGCAGGAAGGCGACACAAGGACAGCCTCAGTGCTCTCAGGGACCTTCCCAAAGTTTACCATTACCCACACATCAGGACACACTGTCACGTTGAGACACCCTCAGCTGCTGTGAAGAACACACACTGTGCTTTTTGTGAAGTTCATCAACAAAACAACAACAAACACACACACTCGCAGGATTCCCTCTGGTCACACACGTTTATAATGTGACGGGCAGATGTTCATTTTAGGGATAAACTCTGAGATTGGAGCCAGCAGCCGCAGAGCCATGATGAGTTTCATTCAGCCGGGTGAGTGTGTGCACACACAAGCCAACCACTCAGCCGGCTTTCTTTTGCAGCCTCTGTCAGAGCCCATAACACAGAAAGTATATTCAGCAGGCAGAGGAGATGCTTCCTGACAAGATAAAACGCTGTTGTGGTGAGGACATAAACCGCTGTGAGAACATCCAGGAAACCAGGACGCTGTGAGTGTGAGTGTGCGAGTGTGGCTGTGTTTGGGGTGTTCCCTCGTGTGATTCCACGTCAGGCAACATCTGCATCACCCTGACTGCTCCTCTGTTGTTTAGATCTCCAACATTTGAACTTTGAATATGAAAGCTGCCTGTCTTTGTCGTTTTTACACCTCTTTTATCAGAAAGTCAGAAGTGAATATTTGCTACTGCAGGAAGTTTAAGTGAGTAAATCCTCTGTCTATCAGGCAGTGTCCTCAAAAAGCAACAAGTAAGGCTCACCAATGCACGTCATCAACATTCAACTGTTTGTATTGTAACATTGTATTTGTTTCAAAAATGTCTTCAACATGAAAACCAGTAACTAAAATGACCCACAACTTGATAAATTAACTGCAGCCCTCACTTTAACTTAAGGGCAGTTTAACAATGGGTCCGACAGAGCTGTAAATAAAAAAAGCATTTACATTAACGTTACAAAGTACGAGGAACCGACCTGAAAATGATAACTGACGCACATTAAAATGCCAAGCTAATATAATCTTAAACATGAGGCTTATTTACCTGGACCAGGTATCCTCCTTGTCGCATTTGCTGCCATCACCAAATGTTAAAGCCATTTCTTTTCCTGTGTTTCTGGCTGCAGACGACTAGTCTCCATTGGACACAGGCGTGCTAACAGTGCCGAATGAATCCTTTGTGGTCGTAGATCTGAGGCTATCAAAAATTGTGCACTCTTCAGCTTTAAGGAAAATTTTCTGTGTCACCAGGTGCTTCCTCAGATTTGAAGTATTTCCTCCGCTGGCCTTACACTTGACGTCACAAATATTGCAGCGAGCATAATCTCCATCACATTTAATAAAGTAGAGCCATACTTTTGGGCAATTTCTCTCAGCCATGCTTGCTTTGTTGACTGAGCCCGCAGCTGCTGACGTCATTACGCTATTGCTGTGCTGCGTTCAAGTTTGGTATGGAAATTCACCTACTCTACCCAATAGTATGCCTGCTTCTTCCACTCCCTCACAGTCACAAGGATGCGTTTAGGTACCTCAACATGGCACCGTTTGATTTTACGTGAATCGGTACTCGGTCGTACCTACAGAATTCAGTCGGTACCTCTTAAAGTACCGAATTCAGTACCCATCCCTACTCCTGACTCTAGTTGGGGCTGCAGCTACAGCTATTCATTCTGATTGCCAGCTCATTGCTGCACTAGACCTGGAATTACTCAATCGGCATTGAGCAATAACTTGATAACAACATCATTAACCCTGAAGCGGTTTCAGGTATTCTGTGCCATAAAGTTTAGGCTGTGACAAATGGCACTGGCATATTGGCTGCAGCGATTTGCAACCATATTCTGGACTTGTGGGTCTTAACCTGTCAAAAATACCAAAGGTGATGATGCTAACAATAGTTACTATCTGTTGGATACATTAGCTAACATTATAATGCTGTGTTAAATGGCCAATTATAATCAACAATGCTCAGCTTTTCTGCGCTTTTATTTCCAACACCTGAACTGAAATCTGGTCTGAGACTGAGACATTGAGTCATTGTTCATCTGGAGGTGAGTGTGAAAGGCCTGGTACCTCCTAAAACAAACTAGTTTTAGTTCCTACTTCGCTCTGGTTCCGAGCGAGCAGAGTTGATACTGAAAGATGACGTCACTGACTGCCGGCTACTGATTGGTCAGACAATGTCGTCATAGATGAGTCATGAGCGCGACGACCTAGCATGCTAGTGGTAGCTACCGTTAGCTTACCCTCAGACGTCTTTTCTTTGCAGCTCGATTGCTCTCGTCCTCAGCTTCATCCTGTTGTATAGCTGCCAAAACTCTCCTGTGCTTCTCAAGGGGTATTTTTTCTTGCCACCTGCAGCATTCTTCTTTCCTTTTTTACTCTGTTTGTGACACAAAAGCCACAGATTGTTGTGTCGTGCTCAAAATGACGTCACTGCAGTGCCGCTCACCCCGTTGGGCAGGCGACTGGGGCTGAAAAGCAGCACAAGGCGAGTACAGTAGAGCCGGGTAGAGTCGAGTAGAGTAGGGCTAATGGAAAAGGGCCATAAGTCTCTTAACAGGTTGAAATCCAAAAGTCTATTGAGAATACTTAATAGTTGCAAATCCACTAAAATACATGCCATTTTCAATCGAGCAGCACAGAAACAACTTTATCTTTACTTTATTATTCAAAATACTGACAGCCTGCAGAGAGGCTCATCCATGCCTTTGTCACCTCCAGGCTGGATTACTGTAACGCACTCCTCGTCGTGATCCCGGGCAAGAGCCTCCAAAGGCTTCAGTATGTTCAAAACAGCGCTGCCCGGGTCCTGATGAGGGTGCGTAAACATGACCACATCACCCCCATCCTTCGCACTCTGCACTGGCTACCCATTCACCTCCGCATTGAATTCAAAATCCTCCTTCACACCCATCACTGTCTGCACGGTGCAGCCCCCACCTACCTCACTGAACTCCTCCACCCACACACTTCAGCCAGAACCCGGTCAGGCCAACTGCACCGTCTGCGCCCGCCCAGGACTCGGCTCAGGACCATGGGCGACAGGGCCTTCGAGGCTGCTGCTCCCCGTCTGTGGAACGCCCTCCCCGACCACCTCAGGGCTCCACAGACGGTGGACTCTTTTAAAAAAGGACTAAAATCCTTTTTATTTTGTATTGCTTTTCCGGATTAATTTTGTTGTTTATTATTCTTGCTGACTCCTTTTAATGCTTTTACTGTCTTTATCATTGTTTTTATTGTTTTCCTGAGTGTGCACTTTGAGATTTGCCTGCAAATGTAAAGTGCGTTATAAATAAAATCTATTATTATTATTATTATTATGGTGAACACTGTGGCACCTGAAGCTGAGTGCCTTATAATCATAGTGCAACAATGGCCTGGATTGCAGGAACAGAGCCTGTAACGACAGCTCCATCCTTATATGCCCAAGAGGAAGATATTCTTTATGCTCAACATTTGACAAAAATGCTGTGTGAAAGAAAACTAAACCAAGTGAAAAAAAACTTAAAAACCAAATGTGCTAAAATTAAAGGTGTGAAAGCAACCTTACTTTTCTTCTATCGTGTCTCTCCCAAATGTCGAGTTGAAAAGTTGAAGAGTTGAATAATAAGAAATATAAAATGAATGACTGTAGGAATATTTATAAAAAGAATATGACAAAGGAAATTAAACAGTAATCAGACCCAGAACCGAAACCTGTGGGGCACCTTGACCTACTCTGAATTCCTAAAAGCAGTTTAAAACTACTCCCTGTGACCTTCAAAAGGAACAATAAATCTTTCAAAAGAAGATTTACTTCACCAAGAAAGCTTTTACACTGTCAGTAGAGACATAGGGACTAGCTCCTGATGCTAACAGTATAATTTATTACAAATTATTTAGGATCAACACAGTTGTGTAATCCCTGCAGCCCCCCAAAGGTCTGAGATTTATGAGCTATAAACCAACTTTACAGCCTCTTTTTTATGAGTGCTTCATGTCTGTCAGCTTCCTGAACAATCTCAGTATTCAACAGAGCATGCTCAAACGAGCGGGGACAGCATGTGGGGATTTTCAATTAGCTGTTCTTCCAAAAGCTGACTTTATTATTGTAATTACCATCTGACCCTGCCTTTTAGAAATCGATTCAGTAGTGCAACATTCAGAGTGCATTAAAGGCATGTGAGCATAAGCTTTGCTCTGTTGTTTTTATTTATTTTCATTTATTCATCCTCTCTTCCTCAGCCCACCCTCCCTCTGAATTTCGCCTCTTGGAAGACTCCATTAGCGACGCTGCTCTGGTAGGCGAGATGTGATGGAGTTAGGTGGGGATCATAAATGCGATCATGTCAGTTTCAGTTGGGTGTGATGATGATGAGTCTGAGTACACACACATCTGCAAAGGAGATGAGCAGAGAAGGAGCTGATGGAAAATAAATAGAGGATAAATAAAAGATCAGAAACAAATCAAGGACTTTGGAGGGACAGTATCAAAAGTTCAGAAAAGGAGTCATGGGTGTCTCAGTAGAATATTTACTCCAAAAGCTCTGGTTAAAACTGTTTTTACATAAAAAATACTGATAACAAAAAAAGAAGAAAAAACACTTATGCTGTGATGTGCTAATCCAGAGGCTCATTAACAATTTAGCATTTTCTCTTGCTCACAAAACCACAAACCCTGGTTTATGGCTACATGAAACCTGACCATCCAAACAGTTCTGTCTTATTTTTTACCTCATGTCATTTAGGGTTTGTTTTATTTTGCTGATGTCTATCGTCCTCTCTTTCAGGTCCGGTTTTGTCTCCCTGTGTTATTACCTGTATACTTCTTAATAATGCTGCGTTCCAGGCAACCTGTAACTCGTGTTTTTCCCACCTGTAACTTGGGAAAGTGCACTGGAACGACAGTCGAACTCGTAACTTCCCATCTGTGAACTCGTACCAGATCGATGTACTCGATCTGGTACGACTTGTGACGTCACATCACTGACTAAACAATATGGCAGCCTCTAAATAATGACAAATACTGTTAAGCATGAACTTCTGTTACCTAATGTGCCATTTCCCCTCCCCTTTTTCACCCAAATGAGCAAACTGATAAAGCATAAATCTTTTAATGGGTGCCATGTTGGGGTTTTTTTTAAACCAAAGTCGTAATTAGTCTGGAATGCTTTCCTGTCAGAACTCTGAGATTTCAACTGGAAAATTTCTGAGTTACAGGTTGCCTGGAACGCAGTATGAGTTTCACCTGTGTCTGGTTACCTGCACTCCCCACTCATTTAAATACCCTGCATGCTTACTCAAAGCTCGTGTCTGGAGTTATCCAGCACTCTTGTCTGAGTAAATCACAGTATTTTTTGACCGTTTTTTTGATTCCTCACGTGCTGACTCTGCGTTTCTGCCTGTTTATCTGATTCCTGGTTAACAACCTTCCTTCTGAATAAAGACAAAACCCGTGATCATCATACCCAAAGTTACACCAAGTACCCCACCTTTATCTCCCATCTTTAGCCCTGGCACTGGTAGCAACGTCCAGTTAATGTGGTTTTTAAGGGTAAAATTATGACTCACTGAAACAGGTTTTAAACACAGAGAAAACTAAAAACATGTTTTGTTTTGGTTTGGTTTTTTTTTGTTACACAAGCATGAAATAACTGAGCTGGTCAAGTCCATTGCTATGACTAAAGTCACGCAGATAGAGCTGGTCACTAGTTTTAAGTTGGCTTTCTGCATGACCAGGAGCTTGCCAACCTGCTCCGTGAACTGAGGGTTAAACTTGGATTTTGCTATCGGAATAAATCCCGTTTTTTCCTCCAGAGCCCAGCAATATCTTGTATCTGTATCATTTATGTCAGTGATTGATTATGGTGAAGTCGCGACCAAATGTCTCCAGACTCTGTTTACCTTTGTGCACTGCGCTTTGTCACTGGTTGCTTTCGCCTTACTCACCATTGTGAGCTAAATGCCATAGCGAAGTAGCCCTCCCAATGCTCCAGGAAGTATACCCACTGGATGATGCTGATTTGAATTCTCTTCTTTGATCTGAACTGAACTGGGAAACAGCTTAAGCTGCCTTTACAGCCTGGAACATTATACAGACAGAACTAAAAATGTCAGGACTGGTTTCATGTAAAGCTTTTTGTTCTGTTTTACTCAAAAGGCAGCAAGAATCCTATGAGCAATGCCCATGCTTTTAAATTGTTGCTGTCCCTAAAACTGTCGCACATTCACTGTGAATTTATTGAGCACCTTGCCATATTTATTGTATTGCTATGTATTGCCTTAAGCTTTTATCTTAAATTTGTCTTTATTATGACGTGTGCTGCTGACCTCTTGGCCAGGTCCCCCTTGTAAATGAGATTGTGATCTAAATGGGATTTAGCTGGTTAAATAAAGGTTAAATAAAATTAGATTACATTAAATCCTAAAAAAAAAAATCAAGAAATGATTCCTTCACTCTTTTATCATTGTTCTAGTAAAATTGTGTTGACCAGTTCTGACTAGAACTGCCTGGTGGAGTAGCAGGTAGGGCATGGGCCTTCCAACAAGAAGGTTACTGGTTTGATCCCTGTGTAGGGCAGGGGCCTTTTTGTATGAGGTTTGCATGTTCTTCCCCTGCTTAAGTGGGTCCTCTCCAGGTACATAGGCTTCCTCCCATAGAACTAAAACATACTCAATAGGTTGATTGGTGACTCCAAATTGCTCTTAGGTATGAGTGTGAACGTGATTGCTTGTCTGTCTCTCTATGTGACCCTGTGATTGGCTGGTGACTTGTTGAGGGTGTACCTCGCCTCTAACCTGACAAGCCAGATGGACAGCTCCATATATCTGCCACAGAAATATTTCACGAGTCCATCTGGGTAGGAGCCCTTTTAATTTGTTTTCAGGGGCAGAACGTTTAAAAAAAGAACACAAGCTTGTGATTGGATAATCGTTCTGCTCGTCACATTCATCACAGACCAATCCACATCAAGCAGGGTTGCCTCATATAATGCAGCAATGCTTTCATTGGATTTGTCATTATTTTTTTTCTTTTATATATACATTTTATTTTATTATTTTGTTTATATTGGCTACTGATGCTGCTCAGTGATTTTTGAAGACTGTATGATGCAAAATGTGCCTGTGTTACTTGAAATGGCTGAATAAAGAATTGAAAAAAAAAATAGTATACTTTTTTGTTAGCTGTTGTTAGCTGTTAGCAGCTAAGTTAGCGGCTAACAGCTAACAGTCATTTACTGTTGTTAGCTTTAAGCGGCTAAGTTAGCAGCTTAAAGCTAACGACAGTAAATGACTGTTAGCTGTTAGCTGCTGACGGCCTTATACTATCGTCTTACACTAAATTGTACCACACAGATGATTCATTTAACACTTATATGTGACATGAACCCGCCAAAGACAATCCCTACAAGTAAACTTTTGAGGAGGGCAGATTTCGACAAGTTTTACTAAGTGTCTTTGAGGACAATAGGCTAATCGGCATCTTCGTTCTCAACTTCTGGTTTAAAACTTCCGGTTGTCGTCACGTCCGCATTCTACAGCTCCCGCCTCTCTTCCCTGATTGGGCCGTTAACATTTTAGCCAAGTGAATCCATTGGTCAACGGAGCGCTACAAGATGGGACCTGGAGGATTTCAGGAACTTAGTCAGGCAGGCCCATCTACTATGCAAGGTTACCTCGCCTCTGACATAGATAATGAATGGGTGGAAATGTTGACCTCCTCAAATCTGACAGTGCTTTGCTTCTTAGCTGCTTGAACCCACTCTAATCTGAACCTGAACAAAGTGTCTAATGCTGTTTGTTCCTCAAACTGTGGAAACTTCAGAGGGTGTAAAGAACAAAACAAGAACATTCCTTCTTCTTCACATTATGTTCCCAAACATCCTCCTGTGGTGAGTTTATAGGCTTCCCTGCAGTGTATGTGTTTTTGTGTGTGTAAGCTGCAGCTATAAGACCTGAGGTCCACCTCTCTAATAGGTTGGCCTCTGCAGGTTCGGTCTGTGGAGGAGGACGTCCTTCCTCAAGGTATCCTGCTGAGGTGTGGGTGGTTCTTCTGACAGCTTCTGATGGGAAAATTGTTACTCATGAGTCTAAAACACTGGGTGTCTTTTTTCTGAAGAAGAAAAAAACAAGACAGAGAAAATCATATGCTTAGAACTCTCTGTTTTTATATACAGGGCTTTTAAGATGGTAAAATCTCAAGCATAAACTGCTCTTTCAATCCAACTGTCGAGTTTGAAACTTCAGTTCAATCTACTATCAGACATAGATGCTATGTTGAAGTGGGATTTTAGGCCATGGGTCTTTCTTTTCAGCCACAGGGGTTGCTGCTTGCTCAGAGCAGGCTTAAACCAATTACAGGTTGTTCCTGCATTCACATTTGTCTCTTTTGGCATCAGGAGCGTTTTTGCCAAATGATTGCCTGTATGTGATGTTACTGGATACAACTGGACTCCAAAGATAGGAATAGCCTCTATTAGAAATTCTGAGAGTCAGAGTAACAAAATAAACAATTCTAATGAATACCATCATTAAATACTTGTTGTCAACTGATCAATCAATCAATCAATCTTTATTTGCATAGCGCCAATTCATAACAAGTATAATCTCAAGACATTTTACAATAGGGCATAAAGGTCTTCATTTATGGATACACATATATGCATAGATACATATAAAAATACACATGCACAAATATATACAACCAACATGAATCCATATAGCCAATCACGAATCCCTCCATCATGGCGGCAAGAAGAAACCTTCTGTTAAGCAGCAGGAAATCTTGAATGTGGATCCCAGTCTCATGATCAACAGCAAATCCACACGATGCTGTGTTGGGTGTGAGGGTGAAGGAAGGGAGGTAAGAGGAGACAAGTGGACTAAAACTGAAGTTAGAGATAGATCCATGAACCATAGACCTGTCGTCTGATTTATTAGAGGTTAGCCTCTTGAGATGCTGCATCTGCTTTTCAGGAGGGTCCTCATGTCTGAATGGTTGTGGTGATCATTTTATAGAAGTATAATGAATGATATTCTTACTGAAAATAAGAATTTATGGTAGTGCCCAGACCACAAGTGCACCCCTCCCATATTTGTCTCCGTTAAGTATAAATGTGTTAAAGGCCTTTTGACCAATAGTCAGACCTCACCATCATCAGCATCATCTTGACTCAATTTCTTTCATATTTTTCTTTATCCACCATTGGAACTGGCTTGATGTTATGGTGTTTAAGTTACTGGGCTCTAATTTCGTGGCGCAGCGCAGGGGGCGCAAGCCTGGCGCACCCGGCGCAGTGTTGATTTTGTCCGGCGCTGCCCATTTGATAGACCATCTGCGCAGAGATGGGTGAGAGGGCACACCAGGGGGAGTCGACGGCGCACTAGGGGGAGGTGTCTGCAGATTCATGTTGGCGCAGTGACAATTTCGTGCCAAAAACAGTGCAGAAATAGCTCTGAAAGCTCACCTGCTCCAACCTGGTCTATTCTCGGTGCAAGGCGAAGCGCGCCCTCCGCAGCTGTAATTTGGTGACAGGCGCACATGTGCGCACACGTCAACAAAGCCTCAGAGGCAGGTTTCCAGAGTGTCAGGCACATTTTAATGCACTAAACAATCACATCAATCACTATTTAATATAACCGTCTGAACTAGCAGATACATTTGTATCTACATTGACTGTCCCGTCACATCTGATGTCGGATTAAAGCCATTTGTCATAATGGAAACTTAACCTGACGGCAGCTGGAAGTTTGATGCACATCTTACAAGTCAACAATAAACAGCCTGAACATCTGATACTGAGTATATATCTGGCTTTTCTCGTTTCATTAAATTCAAAGAAAAGAGGGAGAAAAAAGACGGAGACAAAGGAGATAAAATAAATGTATGTCACTCAGGATTTACCTGTGATTTCCCATATTCCTCTATTTTAGTCTTTATTTTTAACGTGATGTAAAAAGATGGAGTCCATTATTGTAAGGAGGATGAGGAGGAGACACCGGGAGAGTATACAGTTTATCATTAAAGGCTCTGCTATTTGGCGATGACAAACCAGGAATGCAGGTGGATCAAAAGTATTCTGAATGGATAAGCCAGCTGTGGTGTAACTGTCTCTTAATTTTGTACTCCTATAATGACAAAGGAACAGATTACATCTGTCCCGGGGGCTGGCCCACACAGTGACGTGCTTTGTGGCCTCAGATGTGCACCCTGATGGCCAGTCTGTTCTCCCAGCTGCTGAAGTGACAGCGGCTCTGACCGTCTCCGCTGGAGATCATTCTCCAGCGGAGACGGTCAGAGCAGCGGGGATCAGTCAGACCAATCAGACGCTGTGCCTTGCCCGCAGCGCATTTAAAGGCGAGGAGAGGCGCTCATTTGATTGGTGAAGACAGCGCTCAGCTGTGCTAAAACCACTCGCGGCTTTTGTCCTCCTACTCTGGCATTTGCGCCGAGGGGCAGAGACGTGGGCGTGGATGTGCTCCTCTGCGCCCCTCTGCGCTCCTCTGCGCCTTGAGCGCGCCTCTCTTGGCACTGCAGGAAACTTGCAAAGTGTGCCGGTCACACCATGTGCGCACGGCAAAGGCCAGCGCAGGGCAGGTGCGCCTGCGCCTGGTCTACGAAATTTGAGCCCACTATGTTAACTGATGACTTGCTAACTGTACTGACAGATGTCACAGTCAAAACATCTGAGAAAGCAGAGGGTGACTCCTTCAATGCTTCACTTTTATTAATCAGTGTAACAAAGAATACTTCATTAGTTTATTTGTGAGAATATACAGCCAAACTGAGCTAACACAAATATACTTAGGGACAAAATTGATCATGTTGTCAGCACCAAGTCACCAATGTACACAGTCACCATTTGAATTCCTCCATCAAACTTTTTTCCTTGTTTCCCAGCTTTCAAAGAAGACTTTTTGTAATCAGCCAGATGAATTGTTTTGTTTATGTCTGTTCAGTCTCTCTTAAAATTCAGATGTTGATGATTATGGTCTTGATTTATCATTTTGTCTTTAAAGCATTCTGTTGTTGTTCCTGCTGCTGTGATCAGTCTCTTGTGTCTGTATAGTTTCACTTCTGAATGAAGAGCTCATCTGTGTACTGAATTGAGGCAGGGGATGCGTGATGGCCATCATGCGTTCACATAGGTCAAAGCATGATTATCTCCAGCTTTACTGTCATCTATGGACTGTTTAAAAATATGGATGCATGATAGTTAATAATAAATAAATAAATTATAAACTTTATTTGTATAGCACTTTTAAAAACATGGGTTTACAAAGTGCTTTAACAGCAGGCAGGAACACAAGACAACAAAGCACAGGAGTTTAACATCAAAGGAAAAAAGAACAACCGAAGAAGGTTAATTAAAATCAAGAACATTTAAAGTAACAATATGTAACTTTAACACCTTATCTTAACTGTTTTCAAGGCCTTCTAACAGTGGAGAGTCAGTAAATAATGTGAATAGTCACTCCCTCTCTCCCCCTGTGCAGCCGTGACAGCTTCACTGGCGCTCAGTAACTCTGGGGTGCGAGCCGCGGTTTCCTGCCGTAAAGCGGTTCAACTGCTGTACGGCTCCGGAGGAGTTCAGCTTATGGCCGGTCTAAACAGAGGATCACAGACGCGTGTGTCCTGTTTTTATGAAAGCTTAGGCTATGATATGAAAGAGGACTGTGACGGATGAGGACTGGGAAAGAAAGAGGAGGAAAAAACGAGTAAAAAGCCGGACCAGAGAGAAGACTGGACGGACTTTTAGCGATGTTTTGAACTACGTGAATCAACAGGCTGAAGTCAGACTGAGAGCTCTTCAGCTGCTGTGAGAGGGTGAGCAAAGTCTTTATATGTTTCATACTTGATTTGAGCTGCTGGGGTTTTATTCTGTCACTTTACTGATCAAAGAAATAAGAAAGAAATACGCCCTTACTGTAACGAGGCTCGGTCGTTACTGTTAGCATGTGTGTTAGCCTCACATGCTGTTTTTATGAGTTATGATCGATTAGATTTAGAATCTAATAATATTATCATGATTAGTACAGCAGTGATGTTGAGTGTTAAACACTTCAGAGGCTGTCAACCAACAATCAGATGGTCTGAAGTTAGCTCATGTCCTATTATTGTGTAATATTGGAGATGATTACATAGAAAACGTAACGCAGGTGCATGAGATGACGATTATATATTCTGTCCAGTTCACTGGACAAATAGTTAAAAAAGAACTGTGTGAAGGTTATTATTAGTATTATTATTATTGTCAGTCTGTATTAAATGATTATTAGGTACAATGCAGTGTGCTTCTGTAAACCTGTAAATCAAATAGTGTAATAAATACTGTATTTTATTTCTGATCTCTCTGATACCTGCCATATTTACAGGAACAATGTGCCTTTTTTGGGGGGGGGGGGGGGGGGGGGGGTCATAAAGATTTTATTCTTTCATGGTGAAATAACAAACAGGTTCACTCATTGCAATCCATCTAATCTTCATACACAACAAAATGTACTCGAAATACTTGGTATTTGACAACTACAAACTAAACAGATGTGAAATAAAAAACTTTTAAATAAATTTCTTTTCTCTTTCCAGGTATCAACAGAACTACAATCAAAACTATCCCAGAGCTGGAGTTTATAGGATTTTAAAGACACAGAAGAACACAGTCACATCAAGACCTTCAGAAAGCTGTTATTCTGATGAGGATTCAAAATGGACCGAGCCTTCAGTGATCCCAGAAACCTGCTGCCAGTTCTTTCATTTCCACTTCAGCTCTTTCTCTGTATAATACAGTAAATAAGGGGGGGATTTGGGCCAGTTTTATTTTGGAAGTTAGTAAACACTGAAGTATTGACACATGAG
This sequence comes from Scarus forsteni, assembly GCA_036419115.1. Lineage (NCBI taxonomy): Eukaryota > Metazoa > Chordata > Actinopteri > Labriformes > Labridae > Scarus > Scarus forsteni. The sequence goes on from JAZDUH010000414.1 coordinate 255,792, forward strand.
AATATTCTTCAATCATGTCTGATATCCTGCATATTTACTCTGAATAAAAACATTTCTACATGCTTCTATAAGTTGATATTCAGTGTTGTAGCACTTTTTCTCTTGCCTTTCAGGCATTTTTATATTTTCCAATTCGATCTTTATCTCTGTTGTATTATTTTAGCCTTACACTCAGTTTTACTATCGCCTATTTTTTCTGTATTTGTTCTAATTGTATAATGGTAAGTAGTTTATTTTGTACTTCAGCAAACACCACTACATAACCCAGATTTCCTAATAACTCCATATTCGACGTCCTGAACCAACTTGATCCCAAGATTTGAACTGCCTTTTGTGAACAAATAAAGTTTGTTATTGAAATGAGTAGGTCTGCAGTTTATGTTAAATATACTTTAATAATGTAAATAAAAATGAGTTACACAGTATTATATCTGTGAGTTTTACACATCATAACATAAAACACATTAGAAGGTCTCCTCTGGTCAGCTGGATCTCTCTCTGCTGCTCCTCCAGACCTCCACATCTCTGATTCTTCTTCTCCTCTCAGGGGTCTGAAGTAGAGGCTCAGTCCTGTGTCTACATACACATGGAATCAGAAAATTACACAAATGAACAGACGTAACGTTACAGCCAAACTTTTTGCCTAATGCCCACTGTCTAACTCGTACGTGTTGAAGTTTTTCACAGCTGATGGAGTTTATTCTTTACGTGTTTCATAAACCGTAGATGATGGTCTAGCTCAGCTGTGTCATCACTCTGCTCCGTCATTATCGGCGTTTTCTTCGTCTCATATTTAGCAGCTTTGCAGAGAGCAGAGAGTCATCCTACCACAGTCATGTCTCAGAGGGCCTCAGCTTAGTTTACAAAGTTTGTAACACGTAAAGTTTTCTCTACGAGCGGGTAACAAACGAGTCCCTCCCGGGTCGCCATTATACATCAGCCACTCGCCCCAGGCTAAAAGCTGCGGGCAAACTTACAGAATACACATGCAAACGCTGAGCTAACTACTGACTGCTGATGCTTGAAAAACGATACATTAGGAAAGAAACATGCTCAGACTGTACCTGATCAGTCCACATGGTTTATATGTCTCTCTGGAGGTTTCAGCTCGCTGCTCCTTCCTCTTCATGTAAACAAATGCACGCTGTTGTTCGTCGCTCGGTTTTACGACGGTGCAGTTACACTAACGGCCACAGAGGGAGCTAGAGAGCAGAATAAATGGAATCCTACATATTGGGCCTTTAAGACAAACACAAAAGGCAAAATGAAATTGAGAGTGATCATAACACATAAGAACTTAAACCCCAGAAGTGGGCACAACAGACCAGGGGCCTGTACTACGAAGCTGGATTAGCTCTTAGAGAGATAACTTCCTGGATACGTTTCGGGTTTTCCACACTATGAATGTGGATCTCTTTTTATCCAGACATGTTGCCCCGGTAACTGATGCTGAACACCAAACCTGGTCCGGAGCAGGTTAAGTTCCAGGATAAGAGCTCACTGGGTGTGACAGACTGCTCGCTGACCAATCGGTTCTCTCAGGCGGGCATAAAAGACCGCACAGTCACCAATTTGCTGTCTTGGAAAATGGCTTACCCATTTCTGCCAGAACCGGTTAATGTCGGTGCGCGAATTGTAAGAGGAGCGCTTCGTTGGGAGCGTTTTTATCGTGAACGAAGTAATCCGCTTGATTGACATTATGTCTCAATGTCAGTGATAACGTTTGATCCGAGGATGTCTACTTCTGATAAAAGACAACACATGCTGATAATTGTACTGAACTTTATTATGGATTAAGTCAAGTAACAATAATTTTGGTGTAAAGTTCAATTACAATTACATTAGTAATCATCATATCTTAAATGTTGTCTAATGTAATGTGATCTCCAAATTTTGGTAGTAACACCATGAAACTGAGAGACATAATTTAGTTTGAAGAAATATTTTTAAATAATAATTTACGTTTAATTTCATTCATAGATCTATCCCAGTGTTATCAACACTGTCCATTTATTATTTTTATTAACAAAAAAGAGGAAATGTTTTACACTGTCCAATAGCAGTGGATCATGACAGTGGGACAAATGTTATTTTAGATTCAAAGTACAATAAAAGTGAAATTAAATATTACATTTAGGCTAATTAAATTACATTTAAAATAAAAAAGATAATTATTCATCACCATTTAAAAGACTATTTAATTACATAATTTTGGTTTAATGTGGATGAGTTCTTTATTACATTTTAAGCGATTTGTGTTTCTGGAAAATGTAGGGCCATGTTTTTCACCGTGTTGCTCCTGGCCTGGATAATACTGTGGTACTCCTCATACTTTTGCAGAATTATTTGCTGCTCCTCCACCGTGAAGTAGGCTGCTCTCTTCTCCATTGTGGAAAATGCTCCGGGGCCGCTAACCACGCCCATTTTATGTGTGCGCGCACAGATCCCAGCCGGATTCACTTATCAAGTTGATAACGAGCCTCATAGTACAGCAGATCTGGATGACGGAGATCTGGTGAAGTTCAGCGAGTTGTCGCAGAGTTATCCTGGATGACTTAATCCAGCTTCGTAGTACAGGCCTCAGGCTCAGTCACTAAACATGGACACAGAGGAGGCCCCGACCCCACAGGGCTGGAGACACAACACACCAGGACACAGCAAAACCCAAGTGCAACTGCACCCTGATGGTGCTAACTAACATGGACGGGTCCATGTCCAGTGACTCCAGCCCCATGAATCATAGGGCCCCCTCCATGTGTCATAGGAACCCAGGCAATACAGGAACACTGCTGCTAAAATGAGACCGTGAGGACCAAAGAAAGCTAAAGATAAATAAATAAAATACATGAATAAATGAATACAAATAAAAGACAGTAATAAAACAGTAGAATATAGATAATAAAAGAGACAGAACAGTAACACAGTTAGCTTAAAAGTCTTCAATAAAAAGATTAAAAGAATGACGGAAGATGAAGCAAAGATAAACAATCTGAATAAAAGTAAATAAAGATACCAGTCTGTTAAGATAACAAATAAGAAGTTGATAAAAGATGAAGAAGCTAAAATAATTTGATCAATGCCTAAAAATAAATGGATAAAAAAGACTAAAACACAAGTAAAAGAAAAAGAGAATGAAACACAAAGAAGGAAGGAAAGTAAAAGACTAAGAAGACGACTAAAAAGACATCACATGAAAGCTATTCTGTCAAAATATGTTAAACAAAAGTGAAGACAAATAATTGGAGCTGCCCAAACTGCCTGGCTGCAGTTTGGATAAGACCTCCACCCTCTCCTTGTTCGCAGTATGGGTCCATAATGAAAACAACAAAAAATATATTTTTCTAATCATGTGTGTTATCCATGCCTCATTTCCACATAGCACATCCATGCAACTACAAACCCAAAACCAGTGAAGTTGGCACGTTGTGTAAATCGTAAATGGACTGTTATAGCAGCAAAGTTCAAAAGCCAGCATCTGTGATGGTATGGGGGTGTATTAGTGCCCAAGGCATGGGTAACTTACACATCTGTGAAGGCACCATTAATGCTAAAAGGTACATACAGGTTTAGGAGCAACATGTTGCCATCCAAGCAACCTCTTTTTCATGGACGCCCCTGCTTATTTCAGCAAGAAAATGCCAAGCCACATTCTGCACGTGTTACAACAGCGTGGCTTCGTAGTAAAAGAGTGCAGGTACTAGACTGGCCTGGCTGTAGTCCAGACCTGTCCCCCACTGAAAATGTGTGGTGCATCATGAAGCGTAAAATACAACAACGGAGACCCCAGACTGTTGAACAACTTAAGCTGTACATCAAGCAAGAATGGGAAAGAATTCCACCTGAAAAGCTTCAAAAATTGGTCTCCTCAGTTCCCAAACGTTTACTGAGTGTTGTTAAAAGGAAAGGTGATGTGATGCATTTGTGGTAAAAATGCCCCTGTGCCAACTTTTTTGCAATGTGTTGCTGCCATTTATTTCTAAGTTGATGATTATTAGCAAAAGAAAGTAAAGTTTCTCAGTTTGAACATTCAATATCTTGTCTTTGCTGTGTATTCAATTGAATATAAGTTGAAAAGGATTTGCAAATCAGTTTTGTTTGTCCATTTGTTTTATGCACACTAAAGATAAAGTCAAAGCTTTACATGCTCAGACTTTCCTCCCTGGTTTTGTGAAGAAGAGTGTGATTTATGATAAAGACAATGTAAAGTTTTTAATATTTAACATGAAAATAATTGTATTGTTTGACGAACTTTAAACCAGTAGGCTAAAAATGCATACCGAATGGATATAGTTACGTTTTTAGTCTTAAAATAAAGAGCAAACGCTCCCTTTCGAGTACTAAAAGTTCATTTCAAAGCTGTCTTGGTTCAGTTTCCTCTTTTGTTCAGAACATACAAACTCATAAGATCCCTTTCACAGCAGCAGCAGCAGCCCCTGCTGTCTTCCCCCTCCCTCTGTGAATCAGGTCACTCGGATCAGTAAGCGGGTGATATATCAAACGCTGCCGTACATGCATGAAGCTGGTGCTGTTAGCTTCTGGCACTAGACCTTCTGTCTGCAGAACAGGCTATATAAATATCCCCACAGAGCACTGTGGTGTACATGCTTTATTATGGCTGAGAGTAGAGAGTGTGCATGTCTTTCTGGTTTTATACCTGACAGAATTAAAGATAAATGTGTGAAACCTCAAAGAAATTCATGCTACTGTAAATTTGCACTTCAAACACAGAGAGGTCTAGGTTCACCGTTGTTCACAACACAGTAGGAAATGTTCACTGCTGCCTTTGTTGTGTTACTGTACTGAAGAATAACAGCAGGAAATAAATAGTATCAACTACAACGACGAGTTCTAACAATATAAGTTCCATTATTACCTTTAGCATTCAACATTGTTAAAGCTATGACCAGTTTGTTAATGTTTGTGTAAGAGCCTCTGCTGGTTTATTGATACTCTATTAAAAGGCTAAGCTATGCTGCACACACAAGAGAATGAAAGATATGTAGAGTATCTGAATGTGATGCCATTTTGCAGTGTTTCATCACGCAGCGCAGGTGTCTTACCTATTTTCCACCAGTCACAGCTGCCGGTTTTTATGCATCATGCTGTTACAACAGTTAATTAGAATGTGCTACCACTGGTGCCAATGAATATTTGTCTGGAAATGAGGAGTGGTCAAGTACTCAGTGGGCTGTGTTGAAGATACTGAAAATCCACCATCAATCGCTTAAAACCCTGGTTAAAGTCTATAGTGCAGTATTTCTGCTATAAAAAGGGTACGTCAGAAAGACTGATGCGCCCTGAGGTCAGAGCACAGCATGAGCTTAAAGCAGTTACAACCAAAACAAAGAGGTATGTCGATGGGAATGTTAAGCACTGTTGCATATTAAGACAGGTGTGCAATCAATGCTGTTTACAGTTTGCCTACACGACAAAATTACTTGGAGATCTTGGCCCATCTGCATCAGTGTGGAGAAGTTTTGTTTTATTTGTCCATTTGTTTTTCGCTCACCAAAGATAAAGCCAACATTTCAAGCCCACTATATCCTTGTCCTTGGCAAAACAGTCACTTTAAAGAGACTGTGAGGAGTTTCTAAGTAATTACAAAAAAAGTCTCACTTTTAGATACATGCCTGATGGAAATACACACTTTAAGATGAGTTTTATAGCATCAAAACAGGTTATCTATAAATGCTATTCCTTTGCCTTCTGGTGGGACAGGGGCTGGACTGGCCTGGATACTCAACTTCGTGAACAAGACAATTAAAACTAGAGCAAAATTTATATAATTTTATTATTTATATTACACGGCTTAGAGCACCGGGCTGTGAGTAGCGATATATAGCCGGCTACAAAACTACGATTCTAAGTTTTCCAAAAATGTGCTTGTTGTCACACATCAAAAACTACGGCTACGTAACTAGAAAGAGATACATTACCTCATCGCTTTGCATCCTGTAAGTTGTTGAAAAAGAAGTTGTAAAGCAATGCAGAGTTCTGAGGAAGGTCCGAGCTGCATTCATTAGCATCACAACACAAACAAACGCTTTAGGTTTGTGTTACATCTTTTGGTGCATTCCACTTGTAGTCAGAAGGAGGAATTTCAGAGTTCCGAGGAGGAAACTGCAACTGAACGTTCCCCGAAGTCGGAATTTCCTACTGGGAACTTGGTGAAATCTCGCCACCCTTGAGTTGACAATCGAAGATGGATGCCCCTAGTGTGAACAGTTATTTAGCTCCTGTAATAATCAATTTATTTGCACTTCTGACTGGGGTGTGTCGCTCTAGATCAGCTATATACATAGTATTGTTAGACTTATATTTACAAAAATGCTGCCATAGTGATAATCATATTCTTCATGTGATTTTTGTGAACAACAACGCAGGGCGTGCTAACAACAGCTAACAATAGCCTGGTAGATCGGCATGCTTTTTTCCGACTTCAACTGGAACACCAATAAGTCGGAGATGATGTCACTCCCAGTTCTGAGATCACTGGAACGCAGCATTACGACAGTCGCCGCGCGTGCTCATGGGTAGCAGAGTCTTAATGTTGCTGCAAATAGATTCTCCTATTAGAACCTTTAAAAGAGAGTGTCTGACTTTTCTGTTCATATTCATTTATATCTTCTACTATAATAGACAGTAATAAAAAAAACGAAATATAGAATGAATTATTATGAATGAACTGATCAGGTTTCTCACCAAGAACTGATTTGCACGTCTGTTGATGTCACACATTAACGCATTATGAAAACAATAATGGAAAGTCATCAAACATTTGTTTATTTCTAAGCTGACCATAAGCATTTCTGTAACCACTGTTCAGCTTGTTTGGTCAGAAAATTATATGTAACTCATATTCAACACAGATTTCAACATTCTAATAGAATAATACATTTTTGACGTACAGGACTCAAACTTATGAGTCTTCTTTTTTATCCTGATGTGCTCAAAACATGATATCAGTCACCTGTGGGCACAATTACTTATTACACCATTTCACCACCTAAGTGCAGAAGAATGTGCTGTAAAAACAGTGTAAATATGATGCTGTCAGTATATGTTTTATCCAGCCATCATCAATCTGATCATTCTATTGAGTATTAGATCAATAATCGAGGCTTGTGGGCCTTGACTGTCCTCCAGTTACACACTCATGCAGTTATATGTACAACACTGTCAAAGAGCGCTGATGGAAGAGTGCATGAGCACAAGGTTTAACCAAGAGCTCATCTCAGGTTGTACTCTGTTGTTCATCACAGCAGTGACAGAGTCAGAGGGCTCTGTGCATTCTGTGATGTCAAGACACACAGGAGTGCAGATCCAGTCATCCTTTCAAAATGAAACTTTTTGATCACTGTTCTTGAACAAATGGTGCAAAAATTGATTATTTTTGTGTCTCCACAGCCCAAGCTGCCTGTGGTTGTTATTGACTAGCTTGTGTTAAGGTATAGTTTAATAGTTTATAATGGTATGTGGCACAGATTCATCTACTTCCATTTCCTTATACCTACCAACTGCCTGCCAACTTCCAACAAGTTTCAAACCAAAGTTGTCAGTGTCTAAATTGCACTGGAAACATGATATGGTGCAAGAGTAGGTGCTGAATCAACAGAGAGCTAGCTTAAAACCACACATTCAAACAAACGAGGGTTAAAGTCTACAATTTACCACTCTCAGCGAGGGCAGGCCTCGTCATGGACCTGCCAAGACCCTATCAGGGAAAGTGTTCAGAGGCTGACACTGTAATGTTATTTTAACTCCCACACCAACACATATATATGATGTTTTTGGCCTTTACCAAGCAGCTGAGCTGCAAGTTTGCTCTAAAAGTGGTGATTAAATACAAAAGTCAAATGAGAACAGTGATTTGGTGCTGGGAGGGCGGGTGGCAACCTTTGGCCTGTGTTCACCAATGAAATGAACAAGTCTGTCGACTATTTGTTAGATCAAACTTTACTGAAATGTTCATATTGATTTCACCACATACAATAGGTTGAAAGAAGGGGTAGCATTGCGTCTGGTGTCTGTGTGGAGTTTGCATCTGCTACCCATGCATGCATGGTTTCTCTCCGGGCCCTCTGGCTTCCTCCCACAGACCAAAACCATGCTGATAGGGTTGACTTCAAATTGGCCTAAGGTGTTAGTGTGAACATGAATTACTCTGTTTCTCTGTGGGCCTGCTATCGGCTGAAATAGGCTCCAGCACCCCCAACCCCCACCCCCCAACACAACCCCCTCACCACCATCTCGTTACCCCAAAAGGGATCAGTGGCATAGATGATGGAAGGTACAAAAGAAAAATCACAAGATTAAAAAACAGTTAATAAGAAGGTTGGTTAGGCCGAGAAAACAGTAAAAGTATGTGTGGGTGTCAGAAGTAAAAACAAATCTTTGTTTTAATTTATGTTCTCATTTGACTTTTGTTGTGTAATCAGCACTTTCAGTCAAACAGCTTAACAGCTTGGTAAAGGTCAAACATGTCATGAATACTTGGTCTTGGTGTGGGAGTAAAGATAATATTACTACATATTCTACCCTCTTGACTTTATGCCATTTAGAAGCTTTATTAGACTGCATATCAACACAAGCTGATCCAATAACAACAACATGGAAGCAGCTCTAAAATTTAGGCATGACAAGCTGCTTCAGTTCAACATGAGAGCCAGCAGACAGGTGATTTACATGACGAAGAGCTTAGGCGGACTGGTCTGAGTATTTTAGGGAACCGCTGAGCTTTTTGGTTTTGTATGCACAGCAACCAGGTTTACTGAGTACAGTCTGAAGAAGAGAAAATACCCAGTGAGTGGCAGCTGAATGAGTGGTTCATGAAAATAGAAAGGTGACAGTCACTTAAATAGGCACTGGTATGCTCATATGCAGTAGTATGAAGAAAACCATATATTACTGGGCCAACGACGGCTTGAAGACAACTTGAAGCAGAAGGGCTACAGCAGCATAGGACCATACTGGCTGCCACTCCTGTCAGCTTAGAGGAGGAAACTGAGGCCCTCCACACACAAGGACGGCCCCTTATTGTCTTGGCGTCGGCATCAAAACATGTATCGCTGTTTAAACATCGTATTGTACAGAGGCTTTTGCATTTACATGACAACGCAAAATCCTGTCGGGTTGCCTGTCTGGTTCTGCTCCGAGGTAGATTCCACGTCAACAAGTGCTCATGCACGCGTAACATGCTGAGTCTCTGCATAAGCGCTTGTTGCTGTTGTTGCCGTAGCTGGTGTTGTTGGTGTTCTGTGAGCAAATGTTGGTATAAAAGTCATAGCAATATTTGTAGCTGCTGAAACAAGATCAGAATCAGCCCGGCTGCCGCCATTGTTGTTGTTGTTGGTGTTTGTGACAGTGTGGGTTGAGGGGCGGGGAGGAGGAGGGGTGCTATGAGGTCACCGTCTTTCTCGGGCTTATCTGTTTATACCAACTACGGCATGAAGACGAATACGCAGATATCCACTTGCAAAGCCGTTTTCAAAAAAGATACGGAGTCATGGACAAATATGCATCTCCGTGTGTCAATATCAGCAGATCGATAGTTTACTTTACCGGAGTCTTACAAAGGACCTCTTTCACAATACATGTAATTTTGCCCACAGCCCAATTTTTTGTTTATTGTGTGGTATTTGTAGTACACCCAGAGACTCCCAAGAATATACCTTTAGAAAATCCAAAAGCCATCCAGGCCTGTACTATGACCTATTTTATGATCATTGCCATAGGTGTGAGCCAGGGTGCACACTTTACCCCAAAACTTACTCAGACACAAATAATAAATTATCAAATTGGGTCAAATCACCTTCACTGAAGTCTGGTGCATCTTTTGAAATCAGATGTAAAGCTAGGTATTACAATTGAAAGAAGTTATTGAATTTTAACTGGAAAAATATCTGTTTTTCCATGATTTTTTTCAACAAATTCAATTCTTTAGAGATGTGTCTGACCAACTTACAGTTGCTGTACAACTACAATACTTACAAATTATTTGGCCACATATATATTCTCAAAGTGGGAAAATAAATCATCAAATTCTGAGACCGGTAAAGTTGTTCAATTAACAGGTTTGGTTACTGTGAAAGAATCAGGATACTGTTCCATGTCTTGTATATCAGGGAACCTTTAAAGATTTGTTCAGAATTCATCCTTTAAGTATGATTTCTTTTAGAATTTGAATGCTAGATTCAAAACAAACATTTCACATGAAATGTTATTCATTTTAATATTGAACAGCCACAAAGGGCCTGTATATTATGCCTTTGTGATGAGATAATAATGAGCCATTGATACAAGTAAAAACCGATGCAGTTTTGGATTGTTGTAATCAGATTGTATATAGCTACAATGACAGCAATACATAAACATTACTTCTGTCAATTTCTGTTTCTAGTACTTATATATACATGTAATCTGTTTTATGGCCTTCGTGTCTTTTTGCATAGCAACGGCTTGGACAATTTTAATTTGTAGACTGGAACTATAGTGAGGCAAAGGGGATCTGAGAAATCCATAAGATGTATGATTGGCTGGTTATTTCATAGAATGGAGTCTTTGAATTTGCTTGTGTATGGTTGGAGGGGTTTCTGATTTTGAAAATGTTTATAATATCCCAAATAATAGATTACAGATGCAACATGTGTACACATGCCAGAGGTTCTCTTTCCAGCAGGACAGAGACAATAATATGCCTTCACAGGATCATCTGATGCATTCTTGTCAAATTGAATCCAAACATTGTATTTTATTTGAGATCTGTGATGAGAATGAATCTGTCCCCTAATGAGATCAGCATCATGCTGGTAAACCCAAATCTCATAGTCACCATCATTTTTTTGATGCTCAGCAATGTAGCCAGGGGACTGTTTGATTTTGTATGTACCGCATGTTATGGTCTCAAGGTATTCCAGATCCACATGAGGGAACGAGACATCAGATGCTTCAAGCTTCTGCCATTCACTACGAGCTCTACGTGACATATTTGGGTCTTCTGCAACTCGTTTTGCCAAAACATTGTCTTTTTTTAAAAGTGAAAGCATACGCTGAGCCATCTTAGTATCTCGTTCCTCTCGATCTGGATCTGAAACATATCTTAGTCCTCTGAAGGCATTGAGACATGCAGTTACTATGCGCACTAATTTGCCAATGACCTCAACGAAATAATTTGAGGTAAGTTGTTCCTTAAACAACATCCACTTCTTTAAACGCCCGTGGTAGGACTCTACTATCCATCTTGTTTTGGTACAGCAACGATCACTATTGGCTTTTGAGGAATCAATTGGGATTTACCAGTTGGTAAAAATGACATTCTAGCATCATACCCCAACTTAGCAAGAAGATCTAAGGCATCCCTGAAACCGCGATCTACAATCATATTGTCATTTGCTTCTAACCAAGATTTCAATATTTCAATTTTTTCCATGATGAGCCGAGTTATTGTTGCATCATTTACGTTACCATGGTAGGGGCCAATAGTGTCTAAAACATATTCATCAGGCAGTACAACTGACATGAATTTTAGGTAATTTCGTTTTGTCTGTCCTCCGTAAGATGCCCTTTGAAACTGATGATCACTGCATTTGTTGAGGTAGATATATGTACCATCTAAGATAAGAGTGACCTGGTCACCATAAAAAGCTTTAGTAAAGACAGTGTTGTGAGTTATGGCATCGTGGCGTGAAATATGATTTGTGCCAAGGTATTTGGGAACAACTATTGTGTTCAAAATATCTGCAATTGTATGAAAATATCTTGACAGTGTAGCTTGGGAAAGATTAGTAAGCATGGTCATTTGATTCCATGAAAGGTTTGTTTTCAGTTTTGCCCAAAAGTAAAGAAGCAAATCTATTGCTCTGGAACTATCACTTGAACCTGAAACAAGATCAGATTCACACATGTCATACATGTTCTGAAATTGCACCAATGTCCAGCCAGTCCATGCATGGCAGTCAGAATCTGACAAGGTTTCAAACTTCAGTTTGGGTGATGTCTCATGTTTGGATACTTCATGTAGAATATATATAATACATATACTTCATATATAGAATATATGAAAAAATATATAATTCAATTGAATGCACAATACTAAATTGAAGTTAACATCCATTTGCTGCAAATTGCATGAAATAAAACATTACCCTTGATATAATACAAGACATGGAACAGTATCCTGATTCTTCCACAGTAACTCAACCTGTTAATTGAACAACTTTACCGGTCTCAGAATTTGATGATTTTTTTCCCACTTTGAGAATATATATGTGGCCAAATAATTTATAAGTATTGTAGTTGTACAGCAACTGTAAGTTGGTCAGACACATCTCTAAAGAACTGAATTTGTTGAAAAAAATCATGAGAAAAACAGATATTTTTCCAGTTAAAATTCAATAACTTCTTTCAATTGTAATACTTAGCTTTACATTTGATTTCAAAAGATGCACCAGACTTCAGTGAAGGTGATTTGACCCAATTTGATGATTTATTATTTGTGTTTGAGTAAGTTTTGGGGTAAAGTGTGCACCCTGGCTCACACCTATGGCAATGATCATAAAATAGGTCATAGTACAGGCCCTGGATGACTTTTGGATTTTCTAAAGATATATTTTTGGGTGTCTCTGGGTGTACTACAAATACCACACAATAAACAAAAAATTGGGCTGTGGGCAAAATTACATGTATTGTGAAAGAGGTCCTTCATACTTGTGTAAAGCCCACCTGAGGCTACAGTTTGCTGCCTCGTCAGATGGACCTGCAACATTCAGCAGCTCCCCCATCTCTAGATGACCTCTCACAATCACAGCAGTGTCCTGATCCTTTCGTGGAAGAGATATTTAAACATTAGCATTTAAACAATGTTTAAATTTAAACATTGTGAACAGTGTCAAAATCTTGTTATGAAACTTTATTTTGGCAAATTGTGGTTCAGAGCTGGATATGCTGCTAGATAAAATGATGTCATCTTTGGAAAGAACAAGGTGCTTTATTTTAGTGTTTGGACTGATCTCTCAGCCTGATAGATACCTTGTCTCCATCTGCTTTCCAGTTAAACTGAACTACAATTTTGGGACATTAAAACCGTATAAGACTACTTTGTAAATAAGTAATGTTCTTGTTAGTGGTGAGGCTGACTTAGCAAAGTATTTTTGCTCATAGTGTTGCTATGTGCCACATAATCAGAGATGCTCTGCTCCTGTGTTAGTGTAATCAGTGCCTATGTAGAAGGACCTCAGAAGTTTATACAGTAGTCCAGCATGTGTATTTACTTTGAAATTTGAGGGTAGTGGGTCAGGTAATGGTTCTAGAGGTGAGTGCAGGTCGGAAATCTGGGCCGGCGCAGGGGGTTTTGGGGATATTTTCCAAGCACATTTTGGGCCTCTCGGTACCAGTTGATCAACATTTCAAACTGACAGCCTATCCGAGTTTTCTGCAGAGCATGTCCATCCTTTTATGACCATAGCGGACAATTTTTCTGACGGACACAGCCGGTAACACTCTACATTTCAAACCAGAGGGACCCTTTTTTGAGATGTGGTTGGAAGTGGAGATTCTTTTCACAGTTGTTCATCCTATAAATCTCCAGCAATTGTTTGATGCTATTATGTTGATATGAACCAAAATGTCCAGCACCTTGTTGAATCTGTGGCATCAGGAATGGAGGCAGATCAGAGGGCTAAAGGTGCCCCAGCCTGGAACTAGCCAGGTGTACCAAGGTGTAGATATGCCTTTTAAATATAAGACTGAGCTTTAGCAGAACAGAATAATCCTTCTACCATCCACAAAATGCTCTCTTCTGTCCTGCCACAGTGTAAATTGAAACCTGGGTGATTTCCAAACAGAACGCTCTTGCAGCTCACAGCCTGCAGTCCCATCAGGAGCCTCCCGCCCTTTTGTGTTTAAGGTTACATTAAAAACCGTGTTTATTCATGATGGCCTCCTTTGTGTGGCTGTTCCTGCACCATCTCAGAGGGACAATGATACTAAAATGCCTTGAGATGTAGGATCTCAGACTCAGAGATGTGCAGTAAACTCCTTGTGATTCTCACCCCAGAGTGCACTCATAACTTTCTCTGCCATCTGGTTCTACAACAAACACAGAGCTGCATATGTGTGTGAGCCTGTGTGTGTCAGTATGATTTCATGTGCTCTGATAGCTCAAAGAAACTCAAGGGAGCGGGGGAAGGAGTGAGCTGATTGGTTTCGTTAATGGCTGCCCATTAAGCTAAATGAAAGCTGATGTGAAATTGATGAGTTTGTTTTGCGGCAAGTTTGCATATGGAACGAAAATTCATAAGAATCAGGATTCTCTCTGCATCCTGCGAGGCTCATAATCATGGGAAAGGAAACCTTTCAGACCAAATCTATTCATGTCACTTTTCATCACTGGAGATGAGAGCTGATTGGCCTCACACAGGGCAGCCAGACAACAATCATTGTTTACCGAAACAAGCGAGTAAATGAGAGAGAGGCAAAGAAGAGGGTCCCAGGCATGAAGCAGTGCCATCTGCTGCTGCTGCGTCCACATGTCACTCCTGCTACTGATCAGCGGCAGATAAAAGTGAGCCTGATGTTGTCGCAACATCCACAGATGATGAGCAAACAGTACATTTGAATGTGCTTACACACAGCTGTAAGGCTCATTAATACACTGGCTACATGTGGGAAACTGGTGAGCAGACACTCGTGTGTTCATATTTGGTCCAATTTAATGAGCACACAAGGTATTTAAAGGATTATCATAGGCTCTCATGCAAAATTAACAAAAAACAAATACATGTCATTTACTTTCTAAACGTACTGTGGAGTAATGGCTTCTTCAGAGGAGAAGGGTCAAACATTCTCTAGGTTTGTTGTTTTCAGCTCTGTATTCACAACATTCATTCAATTAGGATACTGAATCTGAATACTGTTTTTGTTGTAGGTAAGAAATAAGAAAGACGAACAGGCACGTCCGCCAGCATTTAAAGAGGTTGTGGGCTTTTCAGGTTTTAAAGCCTTTTCTGATGATAAAGTAAATAGCATATAGACTCTAACTTATGTAGTGCTTTTCTAGTTTCTTTAAGCCACTCAAAGCAGATCACATCTACACATTTGCTCACTGATGGTTCAGAGTTTCTATGTCTGTAGCCCATCAGTATCACCTAAAAGATTTACCCCCCATTTACCCCTATGATTCAGCAGTGGGAGCAATTTGGAGTTAAGTATCTTACCCAAGGACACATGGCATTATTACAGCTATAGCTGGACTTGAATCTGCAACCTTCCATCATAGACAGAGAATACTATCATTGTCATTGCATCATGTTTAGGATTGCCACCAAATTTGTCGCCCTTCGTTCTTGAGCCATTACCAACATTCCCTGAAAATCTCATCAAAATCTTTTCATAACTGTTTGTTATCTTGCTCACAGTCTAACAGTCAAACAGGCAAAGACATCACCTCCTCGACAGTGGTAAAAAAAAAAAAAAACCTCTGATGCCATCTCCAGGCTCTGAGCCTTGCTTTTGAGTTCTTATATATACCATCACATAGAGATCGAAAGAGACTAGTAGCCCTTTTCCACTAGCACGCCTTGACCCTTCTCTACTCAGCTCTACTCGATCTGCAGCGTGTTTCCACTAGCCCGGTACCTCCTAAAACAAGCTAGTTTTAGTACCTACTCCGCTCTGGTTCCAAGTGAGCTGAGTCCATACTAAAAGATGATGTCACTGACTGCCGGCTACTGATCGGTCAGACAATGTCATCATCGATGACGATGACCTAACATGCTAGCGGTAGCTACCGTTAGCTTACCCTCATACGTCTTTTCTTTGCAGCTTGATTGCTCTCGTCCTCGGCTTCATTCTGTTGTATAGCTTCCAAAACTCTCCTGTGCTTCTCAAGGGGTATTTCTTCTTACCACCTGCAGCCTTCTTCTGCTTTCCTTTTTTGCTCGGTTTGTGACAAAAAGCCTCAGATTGTTGTGTTGCACTCAGAATGATGTCACCGCAGAGCTGCTTAGCAACACTGCACCATGTTGGGCAGGCAACTGGGGCTAATGGAAAAGCAGCACAAAGCAAGTAGAGTAGAGCCGAGTAGAGTCGTGTGAAGTAGAGTAGGGCTAATGGAAAAGGGCCATGTATCATTTAAAACATTATGACCTTAAAAATATATTGAAATGAACTGTATTGTAATAAAAAATGCAATAATTTAGCTAAAAAAATAACAAGAATATATTGTAGATTATTTAATTTAAAAGATAACTGCCTAAAGAGACGGTAAGAAAATGTAAAGAAATTTTTAATGGCAGTGTACAAGAATGAAAAAGACAAACAAATATTGGGCTGAAAGATATTTTGCAGCTTTTACATGTTGTTAATTCAGAACATGTCCTGTATATTGTGCTCATGTGTAATGCCTTATAATACATATGATTAATATTTATGGACTCTAATGGGATTATGCTGTATGCCTGCTTGGCCGTGATGGAAACATTACTACCATTCACCAGCAGCCCACCTCCTCTTTGTTTAAAGTGCATGAAATCAGGTCAGCATGTGATGGAGCGCTGCTGTGGAGGATTATTGATCATCCAGCTAATGGTGAGCTTTGAAGAGTCTGAGGAGACGTGTGAAGATGGACAGCGTGAAACCGAAGTGCTGCAGAGTTTCTGATTTCAGACAGCAGGAGAGCAGTGTTGGATAACGAACTCTGTTATTCAATCAGACTAAGAAGTGACCATCTGAGGGGGTGTTGCCTCTAACTGCCTGATTTAAACCACACGCTGACAAAAACATTCTTATTATCACTGCTGTTTGTTAACTCAGACATGCCAAAGTTCTCTCACAGCTCAGACATGGATGCTGTCCACTGTTAGATTACTGAGGTCATGTCTGCAATGCATGAGAGTCTTTGGTGGTGTGTGTGTTTCTCTCATTTCTGTTATGTGTACCAGAGCGTGCCTTAATAAGCAACTCATAAAACAAGCCTTCTACATCCTGTACTGTCATGTTTCTAACGTAAAAACACCCTTTCTAATAAAGTTGGTACAGTGTTTCAAATGTTATATATCAGATAGGACAAGATAATTTAGAACTTTATCACTTGGGAAAACTCCCTCAGGGAAGTTGAGAATATATATATACAGACAGAGAAATATGTATGTACGTATGTATGTATGTATGTATGTATGGACGGACAGACAGACAGACAGACAGACAGACAGACAGACAGACAGATAGATAGATAGATGGGTGGATATGTATATACCTCCAGGCAGAGGCAAAGGGACTGAAAATAAGAATTTATGATTGCGACAAACCCATGGACTTCCAGATCATCAATCTGTCCTCATCACATTTGTCTCTGCTCAGTGTAGTCCTTGAGATGTGACATTTTCATGAAGGAAATCATGTCTATGTGGTTGTTAAGTTATTTATTATGGAGTTATAGCCAATAACATGGATTTAGTGGTCATTCAAATGTTAATACTAACATCTATACAGATTATTAACTGGAGAAAACTATGTTAATTAATATTGCGACATCAAGTTGACCTGCCATTAATTTGAGTTTAACTGGTCTAAAAGTATGAATATAAATATGTATGTAATGTAATTTCATTTATGTTGATAGTTGATGCAGTATAAGCACTTGGAGTGGGGCAGGTCAACAGCAGCAGGTCATCCATGGTTATTTATTGTGATGTTTTATACCAGCATGTTTCTTCTCAATGCCTTAAATCATTGGATACTGTTCATCATGGAGCTCTCAAGGCTCTAACACATCATTGTATTCTGTATGAGCGAGTTGGGTGGCCCTCTCTGACCATTCATAGACTGAATCATTGGCACATTCTGATTTACAAAGCTATTCTTGGCCTGCTTCCCTCCTACTTGAGTAATTACTTTCATGTGACAAGATCTGAAAGCTACAGTCTTCATTCTGTGACTCAGTCACAAAATCTACTCTTGCTATCAGTCCCCAAAGTTCGTCTTAAAATCGGTAAAAGAAGCTTCAGATCTGCTGCTCCTGCAGACTGGAATCTGCTACAAGAAAAAAAAAGAGTCTTGGAGAACTGGTTTCTTTAAATATTTTTAAATGCAGATTAAAGGCTTTAGAGGAAGATGAAGTAGGCTGTAAATGCTTTGACTGAAAATTTTTCTTCCTTGTGACTTCGACTTAACTGGTTGAAATGTCTGTATCTGTGTTTGAAATTGTTTTATGTCTATAACTTGGTAAATGTGCTGCTGCCTGTCTTGGCTCGGACACTCTGTAAATGAGATTTTTAATCACAATGAGGTTCTTCTGGTTAAATAAAGGTAAAATAATTTAATTAAAATTGTCAAAGCCACACTAATATATGTCTGCTGTTTGAATTAACTACCATGTATATAAGTTCATTGATCTCTCTGAAGTTAATATAAGGAACTTTAATGGCACTGGAATGGGGCTACAAGAAAGGACCAATATTTGAACTTGTAATAAATGAAGCTTTGTAGGTCCACAGTACCCGGCTGTCCACAACAAGGATCCCAAGCTGCCTGAAAGACAAGAACCAGAGACGAGTACAGGTGCAAACAAAAAGAGGCAGAGAGATACAGAGAGAATGGAGAGAAAGTGACAGAGAGATCGAGAGGGAGTAGCTCAGTGTGCTAAATTGCCTGGCAGCCAGTAGCAGTAGCACCCGCCTACTGCTTCCCCACCTTCATCTGATTGGCCAGAAATAAAGCTGAATGACAGAATGGTTGTCCAATCACCTGGATACATTTTTGAACTGTCCTGTCCTTGGGCTTCAGACTAGTGTGTTAGTGTTTGCTTCACACACTGATAACATGCTCATCAGGTTTACTGACTCTAAATTGCTCTTCGGTGTAAGTGTGCATGTGAATGGATGTCTGCCTCTACATGTGAGCCCTGTCCAACGTGAGCTGGGTTAGTCTCAGCCCCCTGAAACCCTGAAAAGGGAAAGTTGCAGAAATAATGGATGGATTAGATCGGCCTTTATTTAAACCACTGTTATATAAATTAGGTTTTAAGAGCTGTGCTTTTATATTGTTCATGTTTATCATTTGTATGTTTTTGTGATATGTTTGCTGTTATTACTAATATAGTAATTATTTGTGACCTCGGTCTTTGAAGGGAATTGAACAAAATAACCTCTTCTTGCAGCTTCACGACATCGACCGAAGATGATGAACATAGAGAGCCCGAAGTGCCACACAGCATTTTTGTTGTGTTCTCTATCTTCATAACCTTCAACAGCACAAAAGATGTTCTGTTTTCAACAACTCAGTGAGCAAACATTGACATACTTGTTGTTACAAGTCTTTGAAAGGCCCTGCCTCTCCACAATAATGCAGACTGATCTCTAGTATGCAGAAATACGACTGGACTGCAAAGAATTACTTATTACATGCGCAAACTGTCAAGTTTCTCTTCATTGAGGCCTTTCTGTAAGGTGTCATTGTCTTCCTGTGGTTGGTTGTGGCCTAATGTTGACAGGTTGAGTGAAGGCTCCAGCCAAGGTTACAGTTGCACAGAGTTACTGTATAATTATCACCTTGGAAAAGTGAAATCAGTGCAAGCAGAGTTAAATGAATCTACTGTTCTGTTAAATTGCCCTCCAAGAAAATACTGTTTCACAAAGATTCATTAAAGAGGTCATATTATGCTTTTCCAGTTTTTACATGTACTTAAGTGTGTTTTAAACAAGCTGCAATCGCCAGGGCTGAGACATTTATAAACGTGGAAGTACCCAAAAGTCAGTCCCTTGAGATTTGTTTTGAAGATGACAGGAAACTCAGAAGTCCCATGAATGTATGCAACGAAATAAGTTATTTGCAGCCTAATTCAACAAATTTACAGAATTGTTCAACAAACAGCCTCAATATGTATATATATACACACACACACACACACACACATACATATATATATATATATATATACACATATATATATATACACATATATATGTATGTATGTATGTATATATATATATATATATATATATATATATATATATACATATATGTATATATATATATATATATATATATATATATATATATATATATATATATATATATATATATATATATATATATATATATATATATATATATATATTATCTTTTAATTACCAGATTTATAATTAATTAATGTAATTAAGCACATATTAATCTCATATCTGCTTAAAGTACCCAAATGAAGAATTTCAATTCTAGGATATTATAAAATTGTAGTGCATGACTAATCAAATGAATACGCTAAGAAGTGAATATTTGTAAATCCACATTTTTACTGGTGACTAAATAAAACCAAAGTCGGGGCAACTTGTCCAGAAAATTCTAAGCTCAGTCAGGCAACTCAAATTACACTTTAAGTGTGTTTCATAAATCAAATTCAAAATAAGAAAAAGGTCGAGGACATCCAGCAAACCAATTAGGCCTGATGGATTATTAAAGAATGTAGAACAAATATAGATAAATAAATTCAAAAATAAAATAAGTCTTAAATATGCCATTCCTGTTGTCACTTGGGCTTTGTTTGTTTTGACTAGAGACGCATGTATGAAGTGGCGTGCCACTGCCATGTACGGGTCCTCCAGATGGCCAATATCAAAATGTTTGTGTGCTATGATTAATCTTGCGATTAATTTTTATATCGCATTGATTTGCGGTGTAATTAATTAATGTAATTAATGCACTAAAGTGACAGCCCTAATATATATATCTATATATCTATATCTATATATCTATATATATCTATATCTATATATAAATATATATATGTATATATATATATATATATATATATATATATATATATATATATATATATATATATATATATATATATATATATATATATATATATATATATATATATATATATATATATAAACATATATATATATATACATATATGGGAGGCTGATGGTGTTAACTAGTCTGTTTTAATGCATTGGCTCCAACATTGTTGACATCTTAAGACTTTGTCTGTCTCCATGTGGTAGAGCACTTTCACCCCCTGTTCACAACATCAGTAGCTGCTTGAAACAGCTCATTTCCCTGCCCTCCCCTTAATGGACCTATTTGTGTTATTTACCACCATTTTTTTTTTAGCTGAATAATGCATTTGGCTTGAGGTGGGCAGCCCCATGCAGAGGAAAGACAAACAAATGCATAAGTTATTGGATATATCAAAACAATTTTCCTTAACTTATCCGTAAGATCGAGAAACTTGGCAAAGTATCAAAACTTTTAAACTGCACTTGATAACAAACAATTTGAAAATGTTATTGTGGTTGATTATTTCTCCTCTTTAAAAACACAAGCTTACAAAACACTGCTTACAACATGTAAGCAGTGCCTAAAATTGAGTACCAAAGTCCCCTCTTTTTCTGAATGAGAGCCTATAGCTCCTCAGTGAAGCAAGGGTGAGGAACTGGTCTTCTTGGGGTTTTGGTCTTTGACTTCACCAGTCTCACAGAACTTGGTCCTAAGTTTGGAAATGACACCAAAGCTGACACCAAATAATGCTGTCAGTCTCCCGTTGCAGGGGATATTGGCACATTATTTGAGATGCTTGGTCACATCTACTCAAGCTGTCTGTGGGCAAGAGGCAGGGTACATCCTGGACTCAGTTACAGCTCAGATAAATGGAGAACAACAACCATTTATGGACACAAGGGAAATTAAGAGCTGCCAGTTAACCTAACAAGCATGTTTTTAGTCCATGTAGAGAAACCAAAGTAACTTGAAAAAAAGCACACATGCTTGGGGAAACATGCAAACTTAACAAAGATCAAACAGTGACAAAATGGCCAAAATTAAATTTCAAAATGGCAGCAGAGTCTTTGTGATGTGAAATAAGGTGTTTCTTAGCCCTCAGTTGTCCCAGCTCTTTCTATGATGCTCCCGATACATTTTTTAATCCCAGTCAAAAAAGTAGGATTTTGTTACACTTCCTCTAAGATGAACAAATCCCCAGACTGAGAGTAACTTTCTTTATGACTTAAAAATTCTAAGCATTGACCAAGCTCTTTCCTCATCATCAAACATGGTGTCTTGTAATGTGACGGAAGAATCCCAGCTCTACTGAAGCGGTCTCTGCCTCTTAACATTTAAAGACACGCACTATTGATTATCTATTAACTGAACTGAAAAGCTCATCAGACAGCTCCAGGCAACACTCCCCCGTGTCATTCATGACTACTTTAGTGCTCAGAAAAGTGTAAAGGATCTGACGAGGCGTTGTGGTTGGGTGTGTAGAGGACATTGATTCTTCTCAGCGGTAGTCCGGGAGCAGATTGGTTTGAAAATGGGAAATTCTTTCTGGAGTTTATGGTCAGTGATGTTCCACACAATTTCAGAGCTTAAACCCAGCAACGCTGACAGAGATCACGTTGAAGGGCCTCTGTTTGCTCAAGGAGAAGCTGGTTCGAGTGCCCAACATTGTCTTAGACTATTGTGACAACAGCAGATTGTGGTGCTTGTGTTAGAATTATCAATCATTCCCACCTCACAAGTGTGTCTCTTTCCCATTCTTAACTGAGGTATTTTTCTTCTGTACAACTAGAAGAACGGCATGAGATTCTTCAAGGAGAAAATGGCTTTCAGCATGAGCCATTAGACAACTCTGTACAACTGTTTGGCACTGAGACAAACAAACATGAAGCTGCACAAACTCAAAAGCCGCTGATGTGCTGCAGCCTTGAAGGAAGCTGTGTCCAACATGGAACAACATGGAAACCCCTTCTGATACCTGTTTATACGCTCACCCGTCACTTTATCCGGTACTAGGGATGGGACGATACACTTAAACTCACGATACGCTGCACCTCGATATGCCCTGGTCACGATATGATATGTCATGATACAATATCAAAAAAGTATAAAAGAAAAAATATTACTGTGTAATTATAACTTATTTATTTTTCTTTGAGTTGAACACAGGAAAACACAAGGGGCCTGTACTACGAAGCTGGATTAGCTCTTAGAGAGATAACTTCCTGGATAAATTTCGGATTTTCCGCACTGCGAATGTGGATCTCTTTTTATCCAGACACTTTGCCCCGGTAACTGATGCTGAACGCCAAACCTGGTCCGGAGCAGGTTAAGTTCCAGGATAAGACACTCTCATCATCTGTGACCTGCTGGAGCCTTACGTGGCAAATAATGCACTAAGGTCATTTTGAAAATATGAATGTGATTTTCCTGGTCAAACAAGTTAAAAAAATTAATTGCGTTTGGACAAATGTAGAGTATTTATTAATATGTTGATCGTGATGTTTTAGCAACAATAGCTAATGGACATAGAAAAATCGTTCTTGTCAGTATTTTTATGTTATTTCTGTCATTGGTGTTAACATATTTTAGGTTACAATCACAAGATTCATGAATGCAATAAAATTAATCTAAAGGCACATATCACAACATCTGAAGACTGCTGACAAAACTCCATGAAATAAAACAGTAACTTGGTTAATTCAAACTATTTGACATTATTTCTCAATGTCAGTGATAACGTTTGATCCGAGGATGTTTACTTCTGATAAAAGACAACACATGCTGATAATTGCACTGAACTTTATTATGGATAAAGTCAAGTAACAATAATATTGGTTTAAAGTTCAATTACAATTAGCCTACATAAGTAATCATCATATCTTAAATGTTGTCTAATGTAATATGATCTCCAAATTTGGGTAGTAACACCATGAAACTGAGAGACATAATTTAGTTTGAAGAAATATTTTTAAGTATCTAATTTACGTTTAATTTCATTCATAGATTTATCCCAGTGTTCTCAACACTGTCCATTTATTATTTTTATTAACAAAAAAGAGGAAATGTTTTACACTGTCCAATAGCAGTGGATCATGGGACAAATGTTGTTTTAGATCCAAAGTACACTAAAAGTGAAATTAAATATTATATTTAGGCTAATTATATTACATTTAAAATAAAAAAGATAATTATTCATCACCATTTAAAAGACTATTTAATTACATAATTTTGGTTTAATGTGGATGAGTTCTTTATAACATTTTAAGCGATTTGTGTTTCTGGAAAATGTAGGAAAATGTGGAAAATGTGCCGGCAATCCCTCCGGCTTCTCGCGGCTACAGTCGTGTTGCTCCTGGCCTGGATAATACTGCGGTACTCCTCATACTTTTGCAGGATTACTTGCTGCTCCTCTGCCGTGAAGTAGGCTGCTCTCTTCTCCATTGTGGAAGATGCTCCGGGGCCGCTAACCACGCCCATTTTATGTGTGCGCGCACAGATCCCAGCCGGATTCACTTATCGAGTTGATAACGAGCCTCATAGTACAGCAGATCTGGATGACGGAGATCCGGTGGAGTTTAGCGAGATGTCGCAGAGTTATCCTGGATGACTTAATCCAGCTTCGTAGTACAGGCCCAAGGTCTAACAGGCCAAACACAAACAATAACACTCTCTCTAACCCTAGAGAGGTTAGAGAGAGTGTATGCTAACAAGCGGTAGGCTCATTTTCGCCGTCTTTGTCTTTTTTTAATGAGAAAGCCAAAATACTGCCAGACAGATGACTTGTATCCAGGCGGAGCGTCCTCAATTTCGACCTCATTCGACTCCATCATTCGGCTTTTTGGAGACGAATGTTTGTTGTCGTCACTTCTGGTCACAAATGCTATTACCGGACGTGACGTCTTTATTTTGCGATCCATTTTTTTCAAACTCGATGTATTTCATCACGTACTGTATCGCGATATATTGTCAAACGATATTTTATCCCATCCCTATCCGGTACACCTTGTTAGTCAGGCTGGGCCTCCTCTTGTTGTAAAAACTGTTTTTTCTTTGTTGCAAAGAGTCAACAAGGGGCTGGAGACATTCCAGTGTGTTGATTTTGGACCAT
This sequence comes from Scarus forsteni, assembly GCA_036419115.1. Taxonomy (NCBI): domain Eukaryota; kingdom Metazoa; phylum Chordata; class Actinopteri; order Labriformes; family Labridae; genus Scarus; species Scarus forsteni. The sequence continues at coordinate 280,678 of JAZDUH010000414.1, forward strand.
ATTGACATATGCCAGGTCAACTGCACATCCATGCTGAGAATTTCGCAGTCCACCACATTCCAAAGGTGGGCTATCAGATTGAGGTCTGATGACTGTGAGGCCACTGGAGTACATGGAGATTTGTGGCATGGCATGTTCCTACCTCAGGTATCCATTAAAAATGGTACAATGTGCCCCCTAAAGGGTTAGACATGGTCAGAAACAATACATAGGTAGGTTCTGGACTTCAATTGGTACCAAGGGGCCCAAAGTGTGTCATGAAAATATCCTTGACACCATTTCACAAATAGCTGCCTGATGCATTGATACAAGGCAGGATGAATCCATCTTTTCATGTTTTTATGTCAAATTCTGAGCCCACCATCTCAATGTTGCAGCAGAAGTCAAGATTCATCAGATACACTGCTTCTTAATCAATCAATCTTTATTTGTATAGCGCCAATTCATAACAAGTGTTATCTCAAGACACTTTACAATGGAGCATAAAGCTCTTCATTTTATAGATACACATATATGCATAGATACATATATACATATTAAATACACATATAAATATATACAGTATATATATATACAGATATATAAATCCAACTACCAACATGAATCCATATAGCCAATCACGAATCCCTCCATCATGGCTCAAGAAAAAACCTTCTGTTAAGCAGCAGGAAATCTTGAATGTGGATCCCAGTCTCATGATGAACAGCAAATCCACACAATGCTGTGTTGGTGTGAGGGTGAAGGAAGGGAGGTAAGAGGACACAAGTGGACTAAAGTAAGAACTAAAGTTAGAGATAGATCCATGAACCATAGACCCATCATCTGATTTATTAGAGGTTAGCCTCTTGAGATGCTACATCTACTTTCTTAGGAGGGTACTCATGTCTGAATAGTTGTGATCATTTTATAGAAGTATAATCAATGATAGTCTAGCTGAAAATAAGAATTTATGGTAGTGACGAACTCATGTGTGCCCAAACCACAAGTGCATCCCAACCATATTTGTCTCTATTAAGTATAAATGTATTAAAGGTAGACCTCATGAGATGTGACATCCCAGTTTCAAGAGGGATCTCATGACTATATAGTGCTAAAAATAGTTACTATACTGTAGATGTATCAACCATGGATAAAGAGATCATGCAAATATCTACATTATCAGCTATAATGATAATGGGAATGGAATGTTCCTAATGAAATGGCCAAATATGTGTCATGTTGTAATTGTAGTTTTTGAGGCTTCGTGACTCCACTGCAGCAGGAAGTCTCCACCAAGGATCCCAGGCCACCTACAAGACAAGAGCCAGAGACGAGTACAGAAGCAAACAAAAGGGGCAAAGGCAGATACGGAGAGAGTGTGAGAGAGATGGAGCCCAATGTGCCAGATCCCCCCCAGCAGTCTAAGCCTATTGTATCTTAACTATGAGTTTAATTTATGGACTATAAGCTGGTCCCTAACTGAAAGCTTTTTTAATGTTCTTTTATGTACTCTCGACATCATTGTAAATGAGGAAACACCCTTAGTGATTTTTTCCAGATTAAATAAAGGTTGAATGAATGAATGAAAAGAACAGGCAATTCAATTGTCCTTTGTCTAGGGTGATCCAGTGTGAATTGTGGCCTCAGTTGGCCTTCTTCAAAGTCATGTATTTTTGCCTTTTTCTTCATTCTGATGCTGAGTTTATACTCCTGAGTTTATCTGGTCAGCTGTCATATAGTTGAACACATAGAAGTTATTATGTTTTAGTGTCTATAGACTGTAATTTATCTTTTTTTAAATAAATAAATATATACAGCATTTCATGTTTAATTTTCATAATATGTTTACTATTTATACTGTTGCCATTACTATAAACATGCATGCCTCCTGGTGAAATTGTCCTGTGGAGGACTGGCTGTAATGCAGAAATACCACCCTGTGATCATTTATTCATCTCAGCTTTGCGGTCTGTCAGAAGATCTTACATGTGGCTTAGCTCTGGGTTAAAGAGGGAAAGAGGTTAATTTGACTTTGTGCAAATAACTTTGCCCCTTCCTCTGTAAACAGGGAAAATCGCCCCTCTCTCTCTTGTCTTTGCTTCAATCGATTCCCTTTATTAGGCAGATTTTTCCATGTTAAGTGGAAACCTCGTGACCTGTGAAGCTGCGTTGCCATCAGATGTGGGTTAGCGCGGAGAGAAGGTTAATCACAGGAAATCATTAACATGACTCCTCCATTTAGACGACGTCCCTGAGCCCAGAGGCCTGATCCTCCTCCAGCAGCTTCATGACAGACTGCTTATCTGCTGACACAGGGGAGGCTGCAGGGGAGGTTTGAAGCCTGGGTTTAGTTTATTAAGAGAAAAATTTCACAAATGTGTCTCGAGGGCAAGTCTTTCTCTTTACCAGTTGACTTTAAATTCAAAATATATCACATGTATCAAATATCACATTTCAGATTTATTATGGTGCATGTAATCAGCCTAAACTGTTGTAACTCTTACCTCTTTGGCAAACCTCAGTCAAAGCATGTAAGTTGGCCTACATAGTATCTCATCAGTCTTGTGTTTCAATTATGACATTTAGATGAAAACACATGGCAATGTTGGTTAGCATTACAGAATTAAATTAAAATAAAATAGGTTTGTCAGGTGAGTTACTATCAAAAATGTAATGAACTGCCCTATCCTACAGTGTTAACAAATTATTTCAAAAATCCCTGGTAGTCATCGAGATCTCATCACGTCTTCCTCATGCTATGGCTAATATTCCCGGTAAATGTTATGCAAATCTGTTACAAACTGACTGGGTAATTTGTAAAAACATGTAGAAAAATGCCCTATAACCCTATGTTAACAAAGCCTTAAAAAACTCTTTAGATTGGGATCGGATCAGTTATTTCTTGTGTCTTGACCTGCTTTCCCTGAAAGTATCATCAAAATATTGTATGTGTGCATTACGACAGACACTGTTAATATACATTATATGGATATAAACAGTATCTGTCATAATGTCACTAATGCTAATTTTCATTTATATGCAGACGATACCGTTATTTATTGCTCGGCTCTCACACAGAAGCAATCCCTCTGCTTTCTGCAGGAGGCATTTGATATTGTGCAGGAAAATCTGAGGGACCTAAAGTTGGTTTTGAATTAAAAAAAAAAACAAAGCTGATGACTTTCACAAACTCAAAACAGAAGTCACAGAACCTGGGATCTACTGTTACAGCTCAGGGTAATGTGATTGAGTCTGTGTCTTCTTATAAATACCTTGAGTTTGTGATTGATGATTCTCTGTCGTTTAAGCTTCATATTGAGCAGCTTGTGAAGAAGCTAAGGCTTTTGCTTCAGAAATAAGTCTTGTTTTTCTTTTGCTGCTAAAGCATCTTGTTTCTGGTATTTGTATGCCTCTGGTTGATTATAGTGATGTTTTATACCTGCATGCTTCTTCTCAGTGCCTTAAATCATTGGATTCTGTTTATCATGGAGCTCTGAGGTTCATAACAAATCTTAAGGCTCTAACACATCATTGTACTCTGTATGACCGAGTTGGATGCCCCTCTCTGACCATTCATAGACTGAATCATTGGCACATTCTGATTTACAAGGCTAATCTTGGCCTGCTTCCATCTTACTTGAGTAATTATATTCATGTGAAAAGTTCTGGAAGCTACAGTCTTCATTCTGTGACTCTGTCACAAAACCTACTCTTGCTCTCTGTCCCTAAAGTTCGTCTTGAAATAGGTAAAAAAAGCTTAAGATATACTGCTCCTGCAGACTGGAATCTGCTACAAGAAAGACTGAGGCTGCATTTACATGGACACTCCTAACTTAAAGACCCAAAGATGTGTCCTTTGCGTTTTAGAATTCTTCTGCGTTCAGACGATGACCCTCGGAGACGAATTAATCAGCTGTAGTATGCATGCCGGTTCAGTAGATGGCGATGTAGGTATGCAGAGAGGCAGCGCTGCTACAACACACAAACGAAGAAGAAAAACTTTTCACAAACAACAATGGCGAATAGACGCACAGAGAGACAGGAGTTTCTTTCCTGGACAACAAATCAGTTCAGACAACAAATCTGTCTGGATAGTTTTGTCTGGATAACAAACCGAGCATGGTAAGACACTCACACGTTACTTGGCAGATGATCGAAGCTGTTGTTGTTCCTGGTATGCGCGTGCAGCCTTCATGTACTGCACATGCTTCCACTCTGGAGCCGTTTTCAAAAGTTCCGTTTTCAGACGAAACGCAGCGCGTTCTCATCTAAACACAACGAAAACTTATCAGATTTGACCGTTTTCGACGCCGTGTAAACACAGCCTGAGTCTTGGAGCTGGTTTCTTTAAATCTTTTTAAATGCAGATTAAAGGCTTTAGAGGAGGATGAAGTAGGCTGTAGATGCTTTGACTGAAAACTTTCTGCTCTGTGACTCTGACTTACCGGTTGACATGTTTGTATCTGTCTGAAATTGTTATCTCTGTAACATTGTAAATGTGCTGCTGCCTGTCTTTGGCAGGACACTCTTGCAAATGAGATTTTCAATCTCAATGAGGTTCTCCTGGTTAAATAAAGGCTAAAACAATCTGTCCATTAGTTTTGAGTTACCTCGTCACAATCTATCAAATGCTGGCAAAACCTTCTTTGCAGATGTAAAAGCATCTAGCAGCAGCTTGAGCAGCAGTTGCAGTAAACACTTAACGATTTCAAATTTTTATCATGTTAAAAAAAGTAGAAAAAAAAAAAGTAAGCGCCCCTTCAGTAGTTGGTTCAGATTTACTAATCCACACAGATTGGTTGTCAGTGTTTTTTTTCTTTGTTTGTTTGTTTTGTTTTGTTTTGTTTTTTTTGCTGCAGTGATGACATCTCAAAGCCCTCAAAGGAGTCCATACAATCTGAGCCATTCTCAAAATGTTTCACTGCCAGGTCCAGTTTGTGTGTGTAGTTTAAATGCTCCTCCGACCGTCGACTGATTGGTCATTTATTTCCCAGAACACAATGACCAGTGTTGTGTGTAACATGTTAGAAAGTAACGCGTTACAGTAATGAAACTCCTTTTTCAGGTAAAAGTGAAGTAACGCGCTACTGTTGGAAATTGGGGGAAATGTAGTTCCTTTTTTAATGCAGTGCGACGTTACATTTCCCTCGGACAGATCTGACACTGAAGCTGCCTTCTCAGCTGCTCACACAGACACGAACAGCGTTGCCAAGTCCGCTCGTTATAAGCGTCTAAAGGCTGAAAATCTTGTGAGTCACGGCCGCAGGTCGCGTTTTTTTGGGCTTGTTTCTAGACGTGAAGTTGCTTCTTGGGGCTCTTAAGTCTGTGTGTATCCCCCTGATTATCTTCCAGCTCCTAACATGAAGGAAAACACGACTGCAGTAGGCAGTTTGTCCACTTCCTCATTTCCTGGTTATCGTGCACGCCCCCAAACACACTCACGCACATGGCGCATGCTCCAGAGCCAAAGTTGCCAGGTCTGCTTGTTATAAGCGACGGTCTTTTCTTGAATAGATACTTAGTGCTGTGATATTGAAATGTAATAGATGAAAATTTACACACTTTGTGTAGACTTCTCTTTTTAAAAAGTAGTATATCACATTAGGAAAGGAAATAGCTGGAGGTTGCTTATTTTGGGCTTATTTTTATTGACCAGTTTGCTTATTTCAGAAGCAAAATGTGGAAACACTGGGCAGGAGCTCTCATTCCACAGGGTATGTGACATTTTGTAAAATAAAGAGCACAAAAAACTGTTATGTTCTCTGTAGCAGAACTTTTTGTAGGCCTTCACATTTAGGAATAGATATGGGGTTCTGTCCATGATCAAGCAATGTAAAAGTAATGTAAAAGTAACTTGAGAAGTTACTCTTCATAGAGGGTAACTAAGTAAAGTAAAGAGTTACTTTTTTCAGATGTAACAAGTAACGAGCAAACACTACTTTTTAAAAGTAAGTTCCCCAACACTGTCAATGACACACACATGGTTTATACAGACAGGGGTCTGCTTAATGCAGAAGCACCAATCACTGGGTCATCTGACAGATCTTAATCCTTAGGACCTCATATTAATGCCTGTTTTGATCTCGAAGCACGTCTGCTTTAGAGGAGCCAACATGAGTGATTTCTTTACATGGAAATTTTACCTCAGTCGTCTGAGTGGAGCTCACAGTCTGACCTTCCTTTGCTCTCATCATTCATACCCGGCAGACTTTAAGCATAACAAACACAAGGCTGGAGGACAGCAGACGAGGCTCCAGGGCCTCTGCCTTCACCATTATCATATTGTGGCCCCTCAGGGAAGCTGATCAGGCTGCTGTGCTTGTTGAGCTGTTGGAGGAAATGTTTGACTTCAGGTATCCATCTGTAAAATCTTCCCCCATAAACATTTCCTGAATCATAAAGTCTAAATTTACTGTGTCTTGATCAGCTGTTTTCACTTTCTGGAGCCTTGGAGTACTTTAAATATTTTCCACCGGTTGCCATGTCTGATGCCTTTATGCTAGCAGATCCAGTGGAGCATATAAGCAGCAGGTACTTGCTGCAGGCTTCGGGAAATCAAAAAAGATCTGCGATAAAAACTAAACCATGAAGTGTAGAACAAATGCTTAAACTGCCAGACAGCCTGCTGCTTAGAAAACAAATCATCCTTGAGACTTTTTAGCACTCACATCTGAATATCTTCTATTGTTGGAGATAAGAGAAAAGTGAGTCATGACGGTGTGAGGTGAGGCAGTAATCCTCCTCCCATCGTCTCCTGCAGCCTTCAGTCCCACTTATCTCCTCATTTATCCCCCGCAGACGCCCATTAACTGATGATGACAGAGTTATGACAAAGGTAAATTGATCACTTAATCAGTCTTCATTTATGGATTGATGGCTCTTGATTAAAAGGCGACACACCCAGGGGTTTTCTTAACGAATCAATTGACACCAACAGCAGGCAGGAGAGAGAAGAGTGGGTCTATTACAGGGTGCATCCAACTCTGCAAACCCAGGGCGGGGGTTCTCTGTTCTTTTGGGGATAATGAGCAAATTTGACTTTAATCCCTCTAAAACTTAAAATGTTTTCTGTAGCTTCAAGGATTACTTCAGGCTAAAACATAGCACATTACTCTGTTTTGTGTGAACTGAACTGCTGTCATTTGATCATTCTGTTATCTGCACCAGTCAGATTGCTGCAGCATAAGTATGAGGAATTGGTTTGAATATGAGTGCGGTGTGAGACTGCAGACTTACAGTGCATGCACACTACACTGTTCTGAAGTTGCGTCATATCGCACCACACAAGTTTTGCCAACTGCAAACCAGCCATTTAACTGAAGGAGTCTTTGAGAACAGAAACTAGACATCAAACTGTATCTACTTGTACATCACAAGCTACTCACTCTCACACTTGTTCAATAAATACACTGTATGGAGTGTTGTTCAGATACACGCAGGATTTCTGTGCTAGGAAAGTAGCAATTGACCTATTTCAGTACAAGTAATGAATCCAAGATCACCATATTGACCCTGAAGTGGTCCATTTGCAGTGAGGACATAGTTTACCCAGAAGCAGACATAAACAGGCCAACGAGGTAACTCATCACACTGCTGTAAAAGCTTAAAGGATAAGTTTGGTTTCTACAGCTTTCACATTGTTTATAGAATGAAGTAGAACAATATACTCACCCAGAAGGCTTTCCTGATCCAAACAGTGCTTCAGGAGATATTTAGATCCAAAATCGAGCGGCGGACATCCGTATAATGGTAGCACATGGGGCATGTATAGCGCCGCTCCTAAAACTGCATTAATCATCCAAAAACTCATTAGTTTCACCAATATTTCATCATGGTCTGCTCACGCTCCTCCTCCATTACAGTCTGTGTCGCTCCAGACATGTCTTTGTGACTGTGCTGACCTCTGAACTGAAGAAGAAGAAGAGCGCTTGCTCTGCGCCTGCGCAGTACAGCTCATTGTTTCAGGGGTTCCCTCAGGCTACTCAACGACTTTCTTCTTCCAGTTATGTGCAAAATGGACGAATATCTATCGGATGAAGATGTTGTGGACGAGAACTTTGAATATGATGGGTTTCCTTACAGTTTCGAGCCAGAGTATACAGATGAGGAGCTCATCGAAAGGAGGATGCGTACTGCGCATGCACAGAGGCGTACGTTCTTCTTCAGTTCAGAGGTCAGCACAGTCACAAAACATGGGTGGAGCGGCACTGGACTGTAACGGAGGAGAAGCGCGAGCGGACCATGATGAAATATTGGTGAAACTGACTAGACTAACAACAAAATGCTACTTAACAATAATATTTGATCCCACCGAGTCACTTTCTGTGTTCAGACACAGCATACATGAAAATATCTGCAGGTGAACATCACTCAGTGTCTTTACAGCAGAAAACTGACGACAGCTCTGCAGGTGTTACATTGTAACATGTTTCCATGCTGTCCGGTGTCCCCTACTTTCCACCAGCAAGTGTTTAATGTCATTGTATAAACTCTTCTTCAGGCATAGAGTTTTCTCTTGAATTGTGAGGCTTGACCCACAGCAAAAAATATGCTCATCTGTGTAATCTCACATGGGATGTTTCATATCTGTTGGTGGTGTAACCTGCTGGCTTTTTTTTCCCATAATTCACAACATAACGTAGGGCCCTTTGGGCTGGACTCAGCCTGCATCAAGACACTGCCTTGTGAACATGAAGTGATCCAAGTGTAGCATTATTTCAGCTGAATGTAAACACAACTACTTAGCTGTAGGTATGAACACTTTTAGGCCCCATTCAATATCAAATCAGCCAAAAACAGAGAGTTCTTGTTGCATTTTTACCTTCCATTTACACCAGTACAGTGCCCGGAGTGCCTGAATCCACAACGTTCTGAGGGTCCAGAGTGCACAGTTTTAAAACATTATGGTATCCATCTCCATGTAAATGGAATCAGTGTCTTCAAGGAAAAAATAATGGGTGGTGTACGCGCAGTACTCTTTCAGATGAAGGTTGTGTGCACAACTAAGAACAACAACAACAGCTTCAGTTGACAACCGAGCAACATGTGTGCTACTTTTCTCAGTTTGTTATCCAGACAAACCACCCAGACAGATTTTTTTTCCAGACAAGAAACTCCTGCTCCTTTGTGCACCCACTGACCTGTTATTTTGTGAAAAGATTGTCTTCACTGGAAAGAGTACACCTTATAACACCGCTGTTTCACCTCAGCAACATTTTCACATGGTCTTTGTGTGAATATGGGAAAGCTTCATTTAAAAAATGCAAAGGAAAAACCTTTCCATTTCTTCTTCAGGGTCTTTATTCTAAAAGAAATACATTATACACTTATACACTTTTGACTCTTCTTTAAACTGTTTCCAGGAGCTGATCCTCCTAAGTTGTCTTAAAGGTCCCATATTTCACTCCCTTTCTGCAGTTTAACAAGGATACTTGACATCTTCATGAAATGTTAGCAACATACTTTGGTCTGAAAACCCTAAGAATAAAGCACAGCTGCATTCTTTCAACATAAAGCTTCTGTTCAGAACAACTGGTTTTGAGGGCGGTCGCCTTCACAATGAGCCAGAGCAGAGCAGCGTGTATATGAGAATTCACAATAGTCCTTCAGCATAACTCGAGCGTAGCAGCCAGCGCTGCTAACAGTCCTGAAAACAAACATACCCTGAATTCATACCCTTTAACAGATAACAGCAATCTTGTTTCCCCCAAACATCACAGGCTAAGGCACAACATGCTAACAACAGTGGGATGTATCCACAACTTAGCCGACCTTCCGGGCTAATGTTAGCACAAATGGAGTGACCTGGGGTGGGTAAGGACTGATTGTATTCAGCCAGCTGTTAAACTTCTCTTCCTAAACACACACAAACCACAAATTGATGCCCTTTCACAGATAACAGTGGTCCTGTTTCACCCAAACATCACAGGCTAATGCTCAACCTGCTAACCTTGGCCTAGTCATCACGGTGGGACTGATTATATTCAGTTAACTGTTAAGCTTCTCTTGACTAATGTAGGACTGCTCATGGATTGAAGTTTCTGTGAGTTTTGCCTTCAGACTTTCAACAAGTAACGTTAATATTGATGAACATGTTGCACAGTTACCCATGTTCACTTCACTCTGCTGTTAGCATTAGCTCATAGCAATGAGCAAGTAAATGCTACACAGCATTAAAATACTCACATTTCCATCATCAGGTATGGTAATAGATTATTGGTACTGAGCCTGGATACAGGAAAATTGTACTTCCCAGTCCTGTGTTGAACTGACTGAAGTTAAAGTAGCAGTCGGATGTGAAGTGACTGGCACACACATACAGGTTTTAGCCGACTGCAGCTGCTCATTCCCTTCAAAATAAAATTAATTGACTGGGCCCTTCGGTCCTCTGAGGCCGGTAGACTATATGTAGCTGCTTACAGCCAACAACTGAGCAGGGAAAGCTTCAAGCGTAGACATGCTGAACACGTTCTCTCGTTAAGAATATGAACAACATGGCTTCGCTTTCCAGAGGAATCCCTCTAGCAGGACTTGATTTGTAATCGGTATACAGTACAGGCCAAAAGTTTGGACACACCTTCTCATTCAATGTGTTTTCTTTGTTTTCATCTCTATTTACATTGTAGATTCTCACTGAAGGTATCAAAACTATGGATGAACATGTGTGGAATTATGTACTGTGTAAACTGTGAAATAAATGAAAACATGTCTTATAATCTAGTTTCTTCAAAGTATCCACTCTTTGCTCTGATTACTGCTTTGCACACTCTTGTCATTCTCTTTATGAGCTTCAAGAGGTAGTCACCTGAAATGGTTTTTACTTCTCAGGTGTGCCTTTCCAGGGTTAATTAATGGAATTTCTTGCCTTATTAATGGGGGTGGGACCATCATTTGTGTTGTTCAAAAGTCAGGCTGATGCACAGCCGACAGCCCTATTAGACACTTTTAAAATTAATATTATGGCAAGAACCAATCAGCTAAGTTAAGAGAAACAAGTGGCCATCATTACTTCAGTGAGAATCTAAAATGTAATTAGTAGGGGTGGAACGAAATGGTCAACTCACGAAACGATATGAAATACGAAACAGGGCCCACGATACGAAATACTCACAATACGAAATAAAGATGAAGGAAAATCCCTAACAGTAGGAAGTTGTGAAAAAATCTCATTTTCTTTATTTTCTTCCAAATGCAGACATCCAAAAAATATTGCTGCATCAGTACAAAATAAATGCTCTTTGTAAAAGAAATTAAATTGTAGTTTTTTTCCCCTTATTTAGACTACGGTGCAAATACAAACATAAAATCTCAATAAAAAGTGCTTTGTTGTTGTAACAATCAGGATAAGTACATTCTTGAATGAAAAGGAAAACAAACAGCAGTCCTCAGAGCTGCAGTTTAGACCTATAAATGTCTGAACTGTGAACTATAATATTTAGCCTATAACAGTGCATATACTTCTGATCTTCAAGTATGATCAAATTCTGTCAACTCAACAGTAGATGCAAAAATCAAATATTGTTTTTTATGCAGACTTACACAAACATAGTGGAGCAGTTCTACCGTTTGTTTTGTGTTCAATGTGGATGTTAATGTTTCCTATGAATTGACGGTCAGTGAATGGAGCAGGAGGGCGGGGCGAGCGGGTCAGAGTTCAGAAGGGGAGAGTTTTGTGTGTGTTTGAGCGAGGAGGGAGAGAGCCGTGCAGGAGATGTAGAGATACTACTCAGTGTTTTGTTCAGGAATTAAAATTGAAGTTGGCGTTGTCACAGCCCACAGTGACTGTTCAATAAAAGCAGGTATTCGCAAGCTGCAGGTGGTTGTTCTCGCCGCAGTATACGGTGAACTGTAGCGGCATATTTTGCACTCAGTTGTTGTTTTGTCCGCAATCTTCTCACCGTTCTCTCGTCTTTTACATTGGAAGCCAAAATAGGTCCACACAACCGATTTATTTGGCGAAGGAGCGTCAGCTAATTCCTCCGCTTCGTCCTCCTCCATATTGCAGCTGGTGTTTTGCTACGGGAGGCGAGGAGGGTTTATTTCGTCCTTTTATTTCGAGCGTCTTTGATTTTTATTTCGTCATTTTTTATTTCGCGAAATTTTGTGGCACAAAATTTTGTTTCACCCCTAGTAATTAGTGATAAAAAAAATAAAGAAATCGCATGGAATTGGAAGGTGTGTCCAGAGTTTTGGCCTGTACTGTACGAATCAAAAAATATACTGTTATGTAACAGTACATCCACAGACTCAACAGCTCGCCAAATGCCACAAGTACATCCATGCAGCAAGTACAGGTTTTGTTGTCTACTATCACATTTTGTGGGCTGGACGGATGGCCAAGCACCCAAAAATGTGATAAAAAGCCTTAAAAAGTGTTTTTTTGCATAATATGTGTTAGGATATGACCGTGTGTTTTATGGTTGGACCTAGAGCAGAGGCCAACAATCAGAAAAAGTTAACTCAGGATTTATTGTTCTCCAAGAAACAGTCCAAAACAAAAAGGGTTTTAAGCAGGTGACTATGTACAACAGTGGTGATTGCGGTGGCAGGAGCTCGTGGAAATATAAAAGACAAAGAAGAGGCAGGTGCGTCTTCAGATGAGGCGAGCATGAGCAAAAAACTATCAAAAGAGAAAATGAGCTCTGAGTAGCGGAGACAGGGCTTAAAGGAACACTACACCCAAACAACAATTTGGCCTCATTTTCTACTCACCCTCATGCTGAGCAACACTCTGGAGCACTTTTTTGATGTCTCAAATGCAGCCAGGGGTCCGGGGGGATTTTCGCTGTCAACAAACGTCCATCTAACAGGGGACGACGGAGCCCGAAGAAAAAGGTCAATAAAAGTCCACAAAAACGTGCCTATTTTCCTTCATACTGCTCGTCCGCTGTAATCCAAGTGTCCTGAGCGGGTAACGTCCATAATTAATTCGAAACGAAGTCATTTAGTACATTTTTCGAGCCTAAACAGTGCTATAGCGTACTTCCACAGTGCGTCTCTGGCGCTCCTGCACTCGTAAGCCGTCTGGATTGGTCTGCAGCGGCTTCACGTAGTGCAGAAGCTGCAACGTTGCGTTGTTGACAAGCCTACGCTAATAAATAGACGTTGTTGACAGCCAAAATCCCCCCGGACCCCCGGCTGCATTTGAGACATCAAAAAAGTGCTCCAGAGTGTTGCTCAGCATGAGGGTGAGTAGAAAATGAAGCCAAATCGTTGTTTGGGTGTAGTGTTCCTTTAAGGCCAGCACTTGAGAAAAACTTGGAGTTAGACGAACAACACAAAGTGCAACCAGTCGGCGGTCAGCAGACATTGGCTGCGGTCCAATAGTCACCTCCTCAGCCCTTTCCTATCTATTTTTCCTTAACCCTGATGGAAAACGTCATGAGGTTAAGGAAAGGAGAAAGGAGAATTCAGAAGGACTTAGGAGAGGAAAACTGCCGCGCAGAGAGAATCCGACTACACCTTCACTACGCTACGTCATCATGTGAAAGCGAATGTTACTGTTGCGGTGAAAATATAATTTTCTGAAGAAGGACTACAAAAGACACATCATGTATTATGACATTATTGTTCCTTTCAGACAACAATGAACATAATAACCTGGTAAACATTACATCTGTATAACCGATGTTGAAGTGAGGATTTAAATAATCTGTCCTCTCATGATCAACATGAACACCAATCAGTGCATGAAAATAAATGAACTGAAGGAAAGAAAGGCAGAAATTGTTAAGACCACAATCTAAAGGTGTACACATTATTAATATTGAATCAAGTTTAAAACATAATCAACATCAAATGTCTCATACACATTATTAATATTGAATCAAGTTTAAAACATAATCAACATCAAATGTCTCATATTCTGCTCTCTTCAGAGAATCAGACTGCTGGAAAATTAAGGCAAGTTTTGGTAAACTTTGGAAAAGATGAACAGCAGTGGGAACTCACATGGTCTGTGGGATTATGCGATTGAATTCGAAGCAGTCGGAATACGCGCTGTTTATAAAAGCTGTTGCCGCGGTGAATTGTGGGACAGAATATTCTCTCCTTTCATAATAGATGATCCGGTGTATCCTATGCTAAAGGAGCTAATAAAGGAAGCATTGAGCCACCTTTCCTATGCATTTAAACTATTCGAATAGCGCTTATCACAAACTACTTTGGGTTCATTTCACTCCGTTAGGAACCTTCCTGAGCAAAAATGACAAGAACACAAGAAATCCCATATTCTGCTGACCCCTCTTGTGTCTGTCCACAGCTCCGTCGCTCACAGCAGAATGTGGGATTTCTTGTTCTACGCTCCTAGTTATTGCAGAGTGCGCGTTCCTTTGGTTTGGTCAGCCGCGGCTCCTGTAGGCACCTGTAAGTGTATCATAGAAATGCGAAGTAGTGCTGTTTAGGCTAAAAACATGTGCTAAATGATGTCGTTTCGAGTAAATGGTGGACGTTACCCGCTCAGGACACTTGGATTACAGCACACGAGCAGTATGGAGGAATATTGCCGACTTTTTGTGGACTTTTAAGGACACTGTTTGTTCGGGCTCTGACCGAAGTCATGATATCAATATCAGTGGACAGCGAGGATACCCCCAGATCTCCGGCTGCATCCTAGATGTTCCAAAACTACTCCACAGTGTTGTTCAGCATGAGGGTGAGTAGAAAATGAGGCCAAATCGTTGTTTGGGTGTAGTATTCCTTTAAGTAGGGAAGGTAATCAGGGCAGCAGGAAAACAGGTGAGGCTCCAGCGCAGGTCTGCTACATGGACATGCCCCTGCTACAGCACTCAGGAAAAGAGGAGAGTTCGAGAGGGGAGGGGGGAAGGAGCAGGAGGAAACTGGAGAAGAGGGTGAATCCTCACATTATGTCCCCTTTACAGAAAGTTAAGTATCCCAGATTTAGGTACTTGGAAGAAAAGTTGTGAATTTACACTGAGTAAAAAGTCTGTGAGGTGGTCTGGCTGCAGGATTAAGAAAAGAAAAAAGTCTCAGGTCTCCTGAGACTGTTTCCAAATCTTTCAAGAGCTTTCGTGACATACAATCTCTAAGGTCCCAGCAGGGACGAGATAAGAGCACCTGTCCGTTTGTCCCCAGGCACTTTCAGACATGGTGCACTTCCACAACACCCTCACTCACATGCACCGCCACCCAACGCCCCAGCACACAGCACCTTGTAAGTTGTTATTGATTTTGACCCTCGGTGCCCAAATCATTGAGTCCGGGGCAACAAATTCAGTGCTTTACAGTTCAGAGCGATTGCATTTCAGATAAACGCTGTCAGCATGAGTGTGTGGGGAGGTCCAGTGCTGATAAAAGTCGAGTCAGAGTAAATACCTGGAGACACAGCTGATTACTATCTTCACAGCAAATTACAGAGGAAACTCTCTTTTAGGCTGTAACCACCCCCTTCCATCTACTCAAAAAAATATCTCCATCCCTGAGCTGGGGGTTGGTTAAAGACGGCTCTTCACGGATGAGGAAGCAGACTCTCAGGAGGAAGTGCGATGGAGGATCGGTCACTGGAGGGTCTGCCGACGGAAAGTTCCACTCATCCATTCACCATCACAGGGGTCGAGAGATGAAGAGAGAAATTAATCAGCAGGTAATTCCTCTGATGAAGAGATGGATTCATCAGATAAAGTGTGCTTTTTCATTAACTCGAGGTAGATTTCTATCCTGGCACATGTGGAGCAGGGAGGAAAAGGGGAGGGGCAGGAATTACATGCTAACAGTGATGAGACCTGATGCTCTTCAGCTGGTTGACAACACATTCATTCAAACACCTGGAATTAGAGGGCAGCAAAACTCAGTCCTGACATGAAACAAAAGAAAGACTTTAGAAACACTTAGACTTTGCCTCTCTTCTTTTCCTCCTCTTGTACTTTTTTATTTTTTGTCTTGTTGCCTGCAGTGGATATTTGCTACATACACTGTAAAAAAATAGTAATATCACAGTATTTTACTGTTTATTTGTCAGCTTTTTTCTGTATTTTCAAAATGCCAATTAATTCACAAAAATAAACTGTGATTTTACATGTCAAATGTAATATAACAAGAAATTACTGTAACTGTGAAAAAACACAATATTTCTGTTCTTTTACAAAGAAACCCCATTAGAAATACGGATATTTGTTGTTAAAATACGTTAACAAGTGTATTGTAATTTTACAAATACTTTTCTGTTATTTAAGGAAATAAGCTGTTAAATTCAACTTTACAACTCTACAAAAAACCCTTTTTCGAAAAACTAATATCATTAAGGGGTGCTGGTTTGGTGGAGTGGTTATCAACCAGGCACCCCATGTACTTGCTTCTGCCAGTCCAGTTTCGAATCCCACCTGTGACCAGTTTGCAGAGTGTCCTCCCCTACTCTCTCCCCCTTTCACATGCCTATCCACTGTCTCTCTCCTATCAATAAAGGAACAAAATGCCCAAAAAATACATAAAAAATAACAATAATGTCATTAAAACCAACTATTAGCAGCACATTCCTGTACATTTAAGCATAATTCTTCGTATTACAATGTTGTTTTACCATCTTTATGGGTAATTTAATTGTTTTATAACGTTAAAATCTTGTTAAAATAACAACTACAAACTGTTTTTTAACTACAGAAAGAAACTGTATTTTTATGAGAAAGCAATTTCCTGTTATTTCACTGTATTTTTTTGGCGACCCAGCTGCCGGAAATGTACTGTTTTTTTTACTTTTTTTTTTTTTTTTTTACAGTGTAGCTTCAACTACTTTAATTGCTAATATCTGACCTTTCCTTTAGTCCCATCCCATTATCACTGGAGATCCCAATATAAACTTTGGAATAATCAGTGAAAATTATAATACACTGTAAGTCCTGCAATATCAGACATATATTTTATGTCTGATATTGCATCAGTCCTCTCCACTTCATAGTCAATTTAGCTGCAGATATTAAACAATCTCTCTGATTGTTAATGTTTGTACCACCATACAAACTCCTTCAAAGTCCATACATACATTTGTCACACTCTGACCACAAGTGAGGGTAGTAGGTCGAAAGGCTGACTGGAAAAAAGGTGTAGCTTGAGCTCAAAATGCAAAAAAAAATTTGCAGAATCAAATCCTTTTGATGAAATAAATTAGGTATTTTATTGCTCTGCCAAAACACAACTCAGGAACATAAGAGCAAATAAAGCAAACTACGCAACAGAGAATATACAGTATTTACAAAATAATCCCCAGGTCTGAACAGCATCACAGCCCTTCTCTGACTGCCTGGGCAGTGGAGATCCCCTCCATTTTAAAGGCTAAGCCCCTCCTACTGGACCATACCATTTTAACTGAATTCAATTAAGTGATCAATTCAAAACACAGGATTTTTTCCAACCTACATAATAAAATTATGTCTAGTTTACCACACATTATAAGTCAAAGCATTCCCATCATCTTCAAGCCCACACACTCAAAACTGTAGGGTTAAAAATAACCCAATTTGGGCGGTTTTGTAACCCAGCTGCTGGGTCAATATAGCACCAGCCCAGGAGTGGTTAACTTGACACAGAAGTTAAATATGAGTTCAAAATTCTACCCAAATTCTGGGTCAAATTAACTGCAAACCTGGGTAAATTCAACCACACATATTTGTTATATACTCTACCCAAATGCTGAGCCAAATTAATTAAAATTCCAGGATGTTTCAACTACATATTTGTTATTTACTCTACCCAAATACTGGGTCTGACACAGGGGCAGTTAGGACCCAGAAATGAGACCAATTTAGCAGTTCACAATAACCAGCTTTATTGAACAAACGCAGGACCAGTTGAGTAGAGAGCAGGGATCAAACATGGATCCTTGGAACATGAGGCGGTGACATTGTCCACTCGGCCACACAGGAGCCACACACTCAAATTGCCACTCAGATTCTATAAAGCGAAGCAGACCTGGACTTACTTTGTCTTTCAGAGCAGGAAACGGTTCAGATTGCCAGAGATCAGGCTGCCACCACTGATTCGGAGCCTGGCGCGGTGTGTGGATTTGTGTTGGAGCACGTCTGTCGACATGATGTGGTGATGGCGTTTGAAGCACAAACAACCCAGGTGCTGAGTCAACCAATGTATGTTAGGTTGATGGATTTTGACTCAGCGCCTGAGTTGCACAAAAATAACCCAAATACCATACAAATAACCCATAATAGGTAAAACATTTCATAACCCCACGGTTGAGTAGACAAAATGACCCAGCTGTTTTTAGTGTGCAGAATGACTTTACAACTCTTTTAACACTTCCATCAGCTGGTATGGTGCAGTAAGATGAATCGAGCGTGCTCCCTTCTCGTTACTCAGGCACTATAAAAGGCGGCCTGAAGCCTACTTGGGTCCTTTGCCCCTGCCCAGCACCAGGAAGCACAGTGGTAAGAAAGAAATAATCAGAAACAAATTGTTGATACAGTCTTCAAACACAAAATCATCATGTGTGTATGTGTTTCTGTGAAATTTATGAGGAGCAAATAGCACAGGCAAGTTACCACGATTTTAAATGCAGTTTAGTGTGAGCACCCACCAAACTAGCAGTAGCATACTACCTGGCTAACATGTGGTCTTGAAATTGGTGATGGTGTGGTGTTTTACCAGTGGCAGGGGAAACTGCCACAACATTCAACAGAAAATATGATAAAGACAAATCTTTGGTCAAGGCATCCAGAAACCAAATTAAAAAAATTGTTAATCAAAAATAGAAAAGTGATTTAAAATATGAACTTAATCACTTAAAATCATTGCTTAGGATTTCCTGACAATTGCACAAGTATGTTTTTGTTGTTGGAAAAACTGGGCCAAACTGCCTTTTTTACTCAGTTCAAGCTTTGCCAAACTGTCAGTTTAATTGTGCTGTACACTGCTAACACATTTCTAATCATTTCAGATAATTCTAGAAATATGTATGTAAACTCCTGAACACCGTCTTTCTTGTGAAAATTAGTTGGCAACTGCTGGAAAAGTGCAATAAACAGGCAAAGACCCATAACAAAACAAAACAGGTGCAGTGTGCAGGAAATTAGCCACAGTGCTTTTAACCCAAAGAGCAGAGAGCACCATCTAATTTAAGAGTAAGACCAATTACTTTAAGAACATTTTTTCATTTCTTAAAATGATACAAGTTGGGAAAAAAATCTCCCAATATTGCCTTTATTGCTCAAAACTGTTGTCAATGTTTGTATAAAGTTACTGATAAGTTAAAAACAACATATAAACTTGATATTTTGCTTTCTGTTTGGATAATGTTTTAAAAATGCACATTCAGTATTCCAAATGAAAATCACGATAAAACCTAAAAGAATGTTTGCAGTTTGCAGTTTGCAGAATTGTTGGTTAGGAAAAGAGATTTAAACAAACCATACTCTCCCCCTTTTTAACAGACGAAACATTTTGAGCTAACAAATATGTCAGAGTTTGTACCCAAAGAACTCACAAAAAAAAAGTGAAGGACCCAAATGCAGATGGAACAAGAAAAGGCTTTATTTAAAACTAACAAAAAGACAGGGAACAAATGTCCAAGGAATAACTCTTAACAGAAAGTCCAAGTACAAATCAAGAGTCTCTACCAAAGAAACAAATTAAAGCAAGAGCAAAGAAAAACAAGAGGACACGCAAGTGAAACTGAAGCTCATGTTCACGGAACTATTTTGCAAGATTATGAATATGGTGTGCCCTGACAGTGGGCTTGATCTTTGGTGTGCCCTGGACCAAAGTGTTAAAAATACTGTTCTTACAATCCTCAGAATTGTACATACAAGACAAGGCATTTAAATAACATTTATGTAGCCCAGTTTTACTGAAAATGGACACTTTTCAGAGTCTTCTTCCTTCAACCTCCCCACACTAATACATTCAGTTCTGGTCAGGGCATTGCAGCAGGTCCTCTTCAGGCAGTTGTCTCTGCAGTTTCTCCGTAACCTTCTGACACAGACTCCAGGGGGCCTGTACTACGAAGCTGGATTAAGTCATCCAGTATAACTCTGCGAAAACTCACTGAACTTCACCGGATCTCCGTCATCCAGATCTGCTGTACTATGAGGCTCGTTATCAACTCGATGGGTTCTAATTTCGTAGACTAGGCGCAAGCGCAGGCACACCTGCCCTGCGCCAGCCTTCGCCGGCCTTCACCGCGCGGATAGGGTGTGACCAGCGCACTTTGCAAGTTTCCTGCAGTGCCAAGAGAGGCGCACTCATGGCGCAGACCATCGCATCCACGCCTCCTCAGCGCATCTCGAGAGAGGAGGAGACGGACGCGTGAATGGGTTTGACACAGCCGACCGCTGTCTTCACCAATCAAATGACTGCCTCTCCTTGCCTTTAAATGCGCTGCGGCCGAGGCGCAGCGGCTGATTGGTCTGAATGATCCCCGCCACAGCAGGCACAGTGTGCTGGAAAGACCCGGTAGCGGAGAAGGTCAGAGCCGCTGTCACTTCAGCAGGAGAATGTACAGCGGGGCGCGCATTGGAGGCCAGGATGCGCGTCACCGTGTGGGCCAGCTCCCGGAACAGATGTAATCTGTTCCTTTGTCCTTAATAGTAAAAAAAAATAAGAGAGAGTTTCACACCCACTGTCTTATCCATTCATAATGCTTGTGATCCACCAGCACTCCTGGTTTGTCATTGCCAAATAGCAGAGCCTTTAGTGATAAACTGTATACTCTACCGGTGTCTCCTCCTCATCCTCCTTGCAATAACGTTTGTGCTGTTGTTCTCATACTGACTCGTCGTTCATTTACAATGATTTGTTCAGTATTTTGATGAGCATGGGCTCCCAGGATATTCATTGTCTTGGTCATCCTTGGCCTTCACATGATCTTTGCTCTGTATGCAGATAAGGCAAATGTGACCTTGTTGTAAATTGTTTGAATGATGTTATTACCCTCGAGAAAAGGAAGGATACTGAAACCAGAATGTCCAGAATGGAGCATAAGTCTCTTTGTTAGACCCTCTTTACAGTTACTTATTCAACTCGGCCTTGTTCAGGGGTATGTTAAGTACCTTTTATGTCTACGTTTTTAATCAGAAGAGGTTCTTTGCCAACAATAACTCTAATGAACATCTTTCAATGATAAAAGAATAGCCCCTCACAATCTCCTGTCTTCAACATGTTCAGAGGAATAAATGGACCGGTTATATTCTCAAGAGGACCTGTGAGGGTGCTTGACTCCTGAAGACGTACATATCAATACATGATCACCTTTTCTTGTCCATTTCATTGTCACAGTCCTGTTTCTTTATGGTACAATGTCACAGAATAAATCATCCAAATACACCTTTATATTTGTAAACAGAGGATTTTTGTGCACTTTACAATAATGGCTGGCTAGCAGACAAGGACGAACATCATCATGGGCCTGCAAGCTGAAACACATGACTGCTCTCCTTTAAAACATTGTTGCCAGCATGTGTAGTCATGTTAGCAGTATGACACAGATGGTTCCATGTTCTCCAGAAGGCTGTGTTTATGTATGACCCACAGGGCAGCAGTATACAAACTGATGCAATTAGCTGACACAATGCTCTCATTTATGTACAATACTGTGACCTAATTCTCCTTCACTGATGTTCTGGTTCATTATTCATTAATTAATACATTTGAAACATTCAAACACATAACATACATACAGCAACAGGAAGTACGAGACCAGATAATACTGATTTTCTATCAGTGAAATCAGTTTTCTGTCATATAACACTTCTCCTGGATCTCCTTGACCCTGATTGGTAAACTAGGGACTGTTCTGTCTCTACAGAGGAGGACTTCTGACATCTATATTAAAAAAAAAACAAGCCAAAAGTTAAAAAAAAGCCTACACAATAGAAAGCAGTACTGGGACCAGTTGATTTGCCTATTTTTCACATATAGGATCAATACAGGGGTGACCCATCCTTTGAATAAACAGAAGATAATTATATTAGTATCTCCACTGCAGCACTCTGACCTGAACAGCTGATGTGAGGGAATCAATGCAGTGCTGTGTAAAGGATCCAAAGCCCAGAAGTGACACCATAGAATAATTTCAAACATGAGGACTTTATCGAGAGAGTGAAATTCTTTAAAAATCTTCCTGCAGCGTCTGGTAGAGCCTGTGTTTTTTAATGTAGTTTTACCCAAAAAGTGGGATAATCAGGAGACTTTTGGTGGCACAGTTTACATATGCCCTATGATGCAACCCAACCCAGTGGCCCAAAATCAATGTGACAAAAAATTAGCGAAAAATTCCAACATTACTACAGACATTGAATGCATAATGTTTTGAAAGGTTGCTGTTAAGCAAGTTACTTTTAATGCACTTTCAAATGTGACCAAAATGTGGTGTTTTTAATCTGCACCTTTTTTTAATGTTCATACGCACCTTAATATGTGCTTTTATTACCTGTCAAAACGTGTTGAAGTTATCTGTTGGAATAGTAGAATTAAAAGAAACTATTTCAGCAGAAGTTTAGCTTAAGCACTGGTCCTTTTTGAGTTTATACCTTTTTGGATGTGACAGTAAATTAATAAACATCCTGATTGTTTGATATCTATTTGTGTTTCTTTAAAGTGGTAAACTTTGCTCGCTGTCTGCCAGAAATGTCTGGCCAAGCTCATGTTCTTAGTCCTAAAATTTGGACTGAATTTCTAATTCAATAGTCCTGGTTAACACTGTGAAAACTTGCATCAGCACCCTGCCATCTCCCCTCAGGGACAGAGCTGGACAGTTACTTTATCATCCCTAGATCCATAGGCCTCAATCAATCCACTTAAAAAAAACCCAAACTGTTCCTTTAATATTTCTATTAGGAATTTTCTCTTGGCTTGGCAAAGTTTTTCAAGATGTAAAGCAAAGATCAGAGAGGTGCACTTTGCTTGTCATAAGCCAAGGGTTGGAAATTAAGTTTGGCCACAGGTCAAATCTTTAGAAGCAAATCATAACCAGAGTTCAATATAAAGAAATGGCGATCAAAAATATTGCTACCCTTTTTTTTTAAAAAAAATAAAGATTTTGTTGATTCTGTCTGTGCAAGTATTTAATAATGAATAAAGGGGGGGGGGGGCTTGCTGGAGCGTTCAACACTTATTTCTTCATTACGCACAATCAAAGAGACAATAAAAAAACAGGAATCATGCTCTTTACACTGCTTGTTTTCAGATATCTGACTGACATACTTCGTTTATTAACACTGCACCACCATCTTTAGGTGGAAATAACAGTTTTAGAATGTGGAAAGTCATATGTTTGTATTAATTTATTGGAATATTGAGAAAAATCTTGCTGCAAGAAGCTTTTAACACATTTAAGTAAAAAAACAGCAAACCAACTAACAGTGAAGGTTCATACAGCGTTGTGCCTGAGCTGTGCCTGAGAACAGATCACTGATGATTAGGGCTGGGACGATTCACTTTTCTCTCGATTCGATTTATTGCGTTTTTTTAGGTGCCGATTCAATTTAAATTGTGATTCTACGATATTGCCGATATTTTGCAATCTTTAGTTAGCTTTTTTAACACCAGTTAAAAAGACTAACAATGATGATGCCTACAGACTATATCAGGAAGAATACACATCACATGTGAGTCTGTTTTTAGGATTTATTCAGCAATATATTTTAACCAGCTGTTTATACTCTCTCTTCAAAAGACTGGACTGCATATAAAAGTGTCTAATTAACCCTTTAGGCACCAGAGTTTTTTCAAGAAAATATTCAACTTTGCGATCAAGATTTAAAAAGGCTATAGTTTTAAAGTGGTTAGTTTTCCCACCCATCATTATCACTGTTATTTACTGGCTGATCATTAACGCCTCTGCTGCCTTCACTGTACTTTTTCCCCGGCTTCTCCCTCGTCTGCCCAGAGCTCCGCGGTCTTTCTCATTCCCGCTAACATCATCACTTTTTGCAGTGTTTTGAGCTTCTCTGCATCCCAGACCAGTCCCCTACTGGGCACTCACCGGCCACAGAGAGTCAAAGCATCGGCCTTGGTATGTGGTGCTTGGGGACTGTAATGGCGCGCGGACCTGCTTCCACTGCGCGCACACACGCCGTCAGTTTCGTCCTCACTGGATAACTGACCGTCATCCTCAGAGAGTAAATATTTCTCAGATTCAGAGTCAGCCAGTACTTGACAAAGTACTCTTGGCATTGTGAGTATTCCTACTCTTAAACTCTGTGCCTGTCTCTCTCTTTCTGCTCCACTCTGCAGCCACACTCGCGTCCCTCGGTCCGGTGTGTGTGTTTCAAAATAAACGCCAAATTTTTGAATAGAAACCTGTCACCTGTCCACTATCTGCTGCTGAAAAGTAGTGACACTACTCAGCACTATTTTAACAGCTATGGCCTGTTTTATGCAGCAATGTCGCTTTCTGCAATTTTGCAACTTTAAGCGCTTAAAAAGTGGGGGGTTTGATTTTTGAACAAAAAAATCGATTGAAACCAACACTATGTAGCTTTTCAAACATATTGTAATCCTTCGATATTCATTGTGATGGTCCACCACTTTACAATGAGTTCCATGAAACCTCTGTCGTGGTCTGTATCCTTTTACTGGCGCTATGTAACTTCGAGGTAGATGGTAGGAACCCTGCCACACTAAAAAATACACGTTTGGACTGCTTTACGGCATACGTCACTTCCCCCGATTCCTGATTCATTTACAATACGGAAGTCTCAGCGAAAGCCAATCGCGGAGCTTTAACCATGGTGGAGGCTGGCAGAGGCAACAACGTAAGGAAGAGAAAAGTTTTGTCGGAGGATACAAAACAAATAAAGCGAGAGAAAAACAAGCTGAATGCTCGGACCAGAATAAACATCGGTTCGGCGTTCACTCGCTGGCGTGAAATAAAAGACGAGGAGGGATGTCCGACTACTATCAGGTATGTTGGCCGACTAATTTATGACGAAGTTCCTCAAAAAACTTCACAGGAAAAAAGTACAGCACAACAAATCCAGAACATACCAGTATGTCGTTTTGTTCAAACCTATTTCAAGTGTGTGATATCGGCAGCTCGTCGTTGTCTTTACTTTTATTTACTTTATCGCTTCAACAGGACGGGGGCGACTTTACGGTAATAAAACCAAGTTGAACTTAGCGATTTTTAACATTGTCAAAAAAATAAAAAAAATAAAAAATAAATTACCTCGTCGCTATCCATCCTGCAAACAGCCGCCGAAGACAGAAGAATACTTTTAGCGAAGTCCTGGCTTCTGTGATTCGCCTACAAAACAAATGCACGCGACCAGCAGATCTGTATCCTTACGACAGTATGCGCGCGCTAGAGCTCATGGGTAGTTGAGTTTTTGCTCCAGTCAAGCGGAGATCTTCCGTAGTGCTGCTTTAAGAATCCGCAGACAAAATATCGCGATACTTATGTGAAATGATTTTTTCTCCCACTCCTACTGATGATCCACTGTTGCCCAATTTTATCTTTCTACATGACAGCTGTCAGTCAGTGAGTCTGCTCTTTCTGTCTGATCTGCTCTCAGAAAAACTGAGAAACATCAGAACAGAAGATAAGTCAAAATTTTTTGGGGCTATGACTCACTCTGTGCGTTATGGCTCTGTGCTGTTGTATTTCTCTTTTCTGCAGTAATCTCTCGTCGGGACTGAGCATCCGCCTTTATGCTCATAAGAAATAAAATATACCTTTAATTACTTTAATAAGGGCTCTCAAAATGTGAGGGCAGTAACATCAGGTTCTGTGGGCCTGGACAGAGGGGGGATCTCAGGAGGCTGACTGAACCAGAGCAGTGATTAGCCGTACAAGCTCAAGGTCAGGAGATATCATCATTGATGTTTGTTTGAGTAAAGGCCTGTCTTTTTTCAAACTTCTCCGGCTATTTTGGTTTCTTCGTGGAGTACTTAGGTTTATCAGGTCTGCGCTTATCAAATTCAGACCAAAAAAATAATTTATTTACACTTGAAAATCATTTGTTGGGTAAGAAAACTGAGTAAAATAAAATCATAAGAGTGATTTTCCAGATCATAGCGAGGGCCAGAAATTATAACGGTGCAGCATGTTTGGCCTGTGTGTGCTTTATGCTGAGCTCTGTCAAATAAAAAAAATAATAAAAAGAAAAAGAAACACACCCAAGCTCCCTCCTTCACCCACCGCTGTACCTTTACAGTCCGGCACCTCTGTATCCTATCTAAACGTGACAACCAGGCAGCTGTTCCAGTTTCCTCAGAGTCATTGACGTATCTGAATATCCGTCTTTCTAGCATTTTCAGTCTTTACAACACTTTTAACAAGAGAAAAAATAAGCTTTAAATTTTGGTCATGAAATGCTGACCACGTGAGTATCTTTTTTTAGTGAGTAGTTGGACACCATCACTTCCCACAGGTGTCTTTGCATCACCATCTGCCAAAGTTTGTCGCATTAAAAAACCAAAAGTTTCTCCTCACTCCTTTCTCTCCTCACATCAGTATTCCTTCTCCTTCTCCTATGCATCATGAACCTTTCCCCCAGGTTCAGATTATAGAAGTGTGATACGAGCGCAGGTATAGAAGAGAGAAGAAAATCTGTAAATCCTGAAACTGAAATCTGAAAATGCACCACAGGGCTGATGTGTAAACACAGAGAGAAATAATACATATACATCAATGTGATGACAAACACTTCTGAGTCAACAGGTGGCAGGGTTTGAACACCATCCTGGTATTGAATTTTAATTCTTTTCAAGTCGCTGTCGGAGTCTTCATTTGTAAGGCATCAGTCACGGCCATGCTTTGAGTAGTTAGTACAAACTGGAACATAATTACAAAAGGTGGTAGTGAAAAACCTGTGAAGTGCATCAGGGCTCATCTGTAGTGAAAGAAAGTCATGTTTAAGAGATGATCTTAGCTCTGAGACAGAAAGTCTCCATCAGAAGATGGCTACACTGAGGTCATAAAAGGGTGGATGTGGTCAGCAAAAATGCTCAGGTAGGCTGTGGGCTTTAAATCATGCAAGAGCCCAAAATCTGCCAAGAAGTTCTTCCTCATACCATAACATGACCAGCAGCATGACTGTGAGCCCTTCCTTGTGAATTTAAATTAAGTATTTAGCTGATATACAATGATGAAAGACACAGTCGTGGACGTGCCCCACAACTGTTGTAGCCAGGACCCACATTTGGTTGGGTAATTTAGTATGTCTCTCTATGTGATCCTGCAACTGGCTGGCGACCAGTGCTGTTACAGTAACATAACTACTTTTTCTAGTAAAATGTAAAGTAGCGCACAACTACAGAAAATGTGGCAACGAAACGTAGTTCCTTTTTTCAATGTGGTGCAACGTTACTTTTCCAATGGACAGATCAGCCACTGAAGCTGCCTTCTCAGCAGCCCGCATTAGACACGAGCAGCTTTGCCAAGTCTGCTCGTTATAAGCTTCTAAGGGCCACAAATCTTGTGAGTCACAGCCGCAGTTTTTTGGGCTTGGTTCCAAACGTGAAGTTTTTTCTCAGGGCTCATCTGTCTGTGTGAATCCCCCTGATTATCTCCTAGCTCCTAACAATAAAGCAAAGAACAACTGAGGTAGGCAGTTTGTCCACTTCCTCATTTCCTGGTTATCGCACATGCCCCCAAACACACTCACGCTCATAGCTCATGCACAATAACCAAAATTGCCAGGTCTGCTTATTATAAGCAATATTCTTTTTTTAATAGATGCTTGGCACTGTGATATTGAAATGTGATGTAGACAAAAATAAACACACTTTATGTAGATTTCTCTTTTTGAAAAGTATTATATCACAGTAGGAAAGGAAATAGCTGGAGGTTGCTTATTTTGGGCTTGTTTTTATCGACCTGGTTGCTTATTTCACAATTAAAATGTGGAAACGCTGGACAGGAGCTCTCATTCCACAAAAAAAAATACTGTTATGTTCTCTGTTTTCTCTTTTTGTAGGCCTTTATATTTAGGAACAGATATGGGGTTCTGTCCAAGGTCAAGCAATTTAAAAGCAATGCAAAAGTAACGAGTAACGTTATTTTTCATAGAGGGTAACTAAGTAAAGTAATGAGTTACTTTTTTAAGAAGTAATGAGCAAACACTACTTTTAAAAGTAACTTCCCCAACACTGGTGGCGACCAGTTCAGCGTCTGCCTCTTACACAATGTCAGCTGGGATAAGCTCCAGCCCCCCACAACCCAAAAAGCGATAAATGGTAGAGATAATGGTTAGATGGATGCTAGGGATTAACTTCTGTGTTTGAGCCATGCACAAACCTGCTGGCATGACATGAAAACTTAATGGATGTTGTCAATGTTCAATCCTGATTACACTCATGAGCTCTTACATCGTGCACACTGGGCCTGTGTCATAGACGATCTGACCATACAGTGTAAGCAGACATTTCACCACTAGGAACCATCACAATGCTGATTGTAAAGGTGCCAATGATCACAAACCCTAAAGTTGAACTAGAGAATTTGCATTTCCATGCAGGAAATGCGTTGAAATGCTGAGTGTGACTGCTGAAACTGTGAAATGAAAGTGTTCAAAGTAATGCAAAGAAAGTTGAAATTGTGACATGAAAAGTTGTAAGCAGTAAATCACGGCTGAAAATGTGTGAAATGTGCAATAAAAATGTTTGCAGAACATTATAGATACTGGAGCTCAGGTGTGCGTCGTGACCACGCTCTAACTTCAAAGAAATGTGCAAAAGTTGATGCTGCTTCAACAGTCATATCTCAGAAACTGTAGCAGAGAGTGAAAAGTACATCAAAACTGTTTGCAGTTGTGAAAGAAAGCAGAAAATGAATGGCTGTTTTGTAACATGGTGAAATGTGTTGATATTTGTAGATGTACCTAAAAAAGTGGCAAGTCAGTGTAATACGTCCAAGGTAAGGTTGAGAGTGTAAAGACAAGCATGATTACGCCATTATAAAGAAGGATCTGTATTAGCTGGAGAAGAAAAGTACCTCTACCAGGAATTGAACCCCAGTTTCCCGCTCCACAACCCACTGCACTATCTATTTATTCATGGGGTTAAATATGCTGAGTCATGGAAAGCAGGCTATTTCTCCTGAGCACAGCAGCTCAGCACTGACAGTGCTCAGTACTTCTGGGTAAACGAACGCTCGCTGTGTCTAAATTGGGATAGATATCAGGAAAGGATTTCACCGTGAGCGTCCCAACAACCTGCTGAAACGTTTAATAAAATTCTCATGTCTGTACTGCTTAAAATGTTAACACAGTGGCGAATTAAAAACGCACTTCACTCAGCTGTCCGGGACTTCGGTCTGACGCGCTCTAACATGAAGGATTTCCTCAAAAGTTGGTGTTGCCAGCAAAAACCGTAGACGCCAGCAAAAAGCTGAAGATATGTAAATATGGTTGAGAAGTCAGTGCAGCTTTTAAAGTACGAATGAAGTCTGTAGGTGGAAGCATGCCCAATCTGTGGAGCTTCAAAGTTGCAGAAGTTTTCAGCAGAGCTGCAGAAACGTCCCATTGATTTCAATGTAAAAATACATGCAGAAATTATTTTTTACTGTAAAAAGTATAACTGTTAAACCTGTGAAAAATACAAGCGCACTTCTCATGAACATGCTGCATATGTCAATTTTTTTCTGTGAAAATCTGTGCAAATTTGAAGCCTGTGAAAGGGGGCAAACCCGAGGAACAAGAAAAAGAAGAAGAAAAAGAACAAAATGGAGGTTAGGGAGAACAATATGTTGAAATGCTGACTCAGCATTTCAACATAATTACACTAAATGCAAACAAAACCAAACAAAAGCATATTTTCATAGCTAACTGGGAGGACAGTCTTCAAATGTAACAGGTTTATATAATTGAGAACAATAAAGTGGAAGCTTACGTACACATGACTTGATTAAGGTAACCAAACAGAGTATTTATGTTCCTGCCTTTGTGGCCCACTCACTCTTAAGTCTTAAGTCTACACAGAGTTTTATGCATGTAGCCCCAGGAATCGGCACAGCAGGGTTTCTGGATGAGTTACAAGTTTCTGGAGATGATTCTTCTGCTAAGAAAGGAAGTGAAGAGGGATTAGAGGATGAGAGAGAACAGAACAAATTTATGTTTAAATTTAGCAGCATAAGAGGAGCGGTGACACTGAGCTCCTGGATAAGGAAAGCTGAGTGTTTTGGAGGTGAAAAGGTTGGAGGTAAAGGTGTGAAAAAGAAGCAGGCAGAGTGTGTTGAATACTCATTTTCCCTGCAAGAGCCTAAAAGAGCACACATACATGGAGATAATGGGCGTCTCATCCATTAATGTATGATTCATAGACAAGCAGAGGATATGAAGTGATGCATCAGCAGCCGCAGAGTGTTATCTTTCTGCAGACAGACGCTGGACACTGATAGCCTCTGGAGAGCGGCACAGAATGTCAGTGGAGGCGAACGCTCTTTTTGGGAAAACAAGAACATTAAGTTCTCTGAACATGAGCTGCAACTTAAATCATGTTACTTTTATATTTACCTGGAAAAGTTTGTTTAGGGTTGAATGGGAAAGGCTGGATTAATCACTGGGGCAACTGGGGGCCAAGGTGAAGGGTCCAGTACTGCAAGTGTTGTTTACAATGCCAAATAGATCCTCAGCTGATATACAGTATGTTAAAAAACACATTAACCCTCTATTGCATGAATTATTACTTAAAAATGGCAAAAAAATGTTTTGAATTCTTTTATTACTTAAAATGGCCTAAATTATAGATCAATGAAAAAAAAATCTTTAAAAAAGTTTGGGGGGGGGCTTTGATCTTTGATGCAATTGTGGAAAGTGCCGTAAAAATCAACATTTTTGACCAAAAAGGCATTTTTTTAAAACAACACTTAGCATATCTATGTCATACTCTTCCAAAATGAACAAATAAACATGTATACAGTGAAAACATTGTATAATTTCAACAGTTATCTAAAACATCTGCTAATAAAAACCCAAAACCTTGAACCTGGCTCAATAAAGTACGATCTATCATTCTTTATTTTCACTTCATTCATTTTTTTTCTGTTTCATTTCATTTGATTTCAAATCATTTCAGTTGATTTGATCTGATTTCATTTTATGCCTTGTGAAAGTCAACAAAGCAGTTCCTCTCAACGTCTGCTAATTGAAACACAAAACCTTGAACCCATTTCAATTAAGTTCAATCTATCATTCTTTTTTTTCATTTAATTCAGTTGTTTTTTTCTGTTTTATTTCATTTAATTCATTTGATTTCAACTCATTTCAGTTGATTTTGATCTGATTCCTCCTCTAGTTTGACAGTTATTTCTACCCTGCTCTCTTTCCCTCTCCCGTAGAAGACGCTGGGATGCATCTTGTATGGAGGAAATTGGATATTATGTTAAAGATAGCCAGCAACATACCTTAAATTACAAAATATAAAAAATATATAATGTTATTACTTTTAAAACATAAGTAAAAGGTGTAAACAGTCTCAGGACAGTTTCATGCTATGTAAGTGAATGGAACTCCATTAGGTTGTATACACTAGGAATTTTCCATATTTGCATATTGTTGCCATATGGCAACTAATCTGTTCTGGCATATAACAAAAAATGTATAACAACAAAATTTCATTAAGTGTAAAAAAAATAAAGTTTACGTACCCCAGATAGTGATTTAAATTTTTATTTGGTGAAAATACTCCAAAAATTCTAAATAAATGACAATCTTGGAGAGCCCCAGACAATTATGTTTGGATGGCAAAGGTCCATTAGCAAAAAGGACTGGCAAACAAGATATCCTGGTCATGCAGCCTCATAAATTCTATGTCCTTCAAACCAAAAGTCCCCATTTCACACCTAAATGCAAAAACATACATTTTATTTTTCAGTTTTTTTGGAAAAATGAAGATAAAGTAATTGTTGGCATAGTATGGCAACACTATGCAATAGAGGGTTAATGAGCCTTATACCAGTTATTGACTGAATGCATGCATCAGATGTCGCGTCACATCGCCCATCACTGCACGCCTGCTATCCACACCGCATCCATAAATAATTTTTTTCTACAGATGCAGCTACTTCAATTGTCCCCCTCCAACCCAATACCTACCTACCTACCTACCTAATTAAGTGCATTCCTTTGGACCAGAGGTTGGAATATTTAAGTTGCGAATTTCAAACGTTACTGGGAAGGCCCCCTGGTTGAGCAACTTTCAGTCAACCCGACAGCAGGTAGGAGTTTATCTCAGATGTTATGTAGTTCAGAGATTAATGAAATCATCAGGGGATCTCAGTGTAGCCATGACAGTGAGCTGTTCCCAGCACATAACAGTCATGGACCAGTAGAGACTCGGTTAATTACAGTAGGGAAAATTTAATGACTTCATCTGTCTTCTCTTTATTTATTTTATATTTACAAATTTATGTTTGTAAAGATGACAAAAAGGGCCTGATCTACTAAGATCCAAAATAATGAGAGCTAAATTGCGCGTGCAAACTAAAAGATTGCACGTGCTATTAGTGGAGGTATTGTGAGAGATCTACTATGACTTATGACTCGTGTGCTACAGGGTGTCACCATGAAGAGTTTGGGAGAGAAGAGTGGCTGTAAATGAAAACTAAAGTTTGGAGCCATGGAGTTTGAGGCAAATAAACACACTTGCAGTAAACTTTTTGCTATCTGTCACTTTGACAGAGAAGGTTGTCACTTTTTCCTAGTATCATTTTTTTAGTTTTTCTTTTCTGATGTTTATTTAAAACAATCCACATAACAGCTTCCTCACAGTTACACAGCTTCATCACCAATAACCTCTCATGAGAACCTCACATCTCATGAGAGCAGTCTTACAGTTGTGCACACACAGACAGCACTCTTGCCTTTTTACGCACTGACAGCTCCTAAACTCACTGTCAGCACGTGGAGAGTGTGATGCAGCCAGCTCTGATAAACAAATGGAGTATCTCTTTCACAATCAGCTAAGGAGATCTTTGTTACACTAGTTAAAAGACGTCCTCCGTGATTTAGAGCGGAAAACAGAGAGAGTTTACTTCACGTGTGTGTCTACATGAACATGATGGCACACTGGATCGTCCCTCTTTTTTTATAATGACATACAGCCTCCATTTCTTTCTGTCATCCTTAAAAAAATTCAATCAAGGATGGACAATATTCATTTTATGCAACCAGGCCCGTAGCTACCATTGAGGACACCGAGGTCATGACCTCGGTATATTTTTCCGGAAAAAATTATATACTGTATATATATATATAGTGAAATTATGTGGTAGAGCCGAGGGAGGGTGACGGAGTGACTCATCGTCTCTTCATAGACGATTTTTGATTGGCATCTGGGTCGCTTTTTTTTCAGTAACCTCGGATATTTCCACTTCAAATATATAACAGAACCATACACTGACTGAGCCACTGAAGAAGCTTTAGTTTCCCATCTTCAGTAAATGCAACACGTGCGTTGCATCAGAGAGGAGCTGCGTGAAGCATCTACGTTTGAAAACTCAGCAGAGGCTTAAATCTCCTGACTGCCGCTACCAGAACAGAAAAAATGAATAATTTAAAATCATTGTATTCTTACAAATTACGTGAAATGTTGCGCTGAGGTCCGCGGGGCTGGGGGACAGCCCTTAATTGAGATAGACGCTTTTAGGCGGTGAAACTCCTTTAAGAACGGAGAGCCGGTGAGCGTAAAGACGCAGGGACAGTGAGGGATTGTCAGTCACCTGGTGTGTTAAGATGGTGTCTCATTGGCCCACGTTACACGGTTTTTAGAGAACACAGCAATTTAAAAAAAGTATCAGTCCGCCTTTTGGGTAATTAAAACTCAGCACTCCTGAGCAATCCGCCCCTTTTTTTAACTTAATTTTTCTAAATTCATCCTGAGGTTTTCTGCATCACTTATTATCCATAATATAAGAGCAATCTGTAAAGGATCAAGCTCCAAATGCAGTCAACTATAGTGCAGCGATTCTCAACCTGTGGGTCGAGGCCCAAAATTGGGTCTCAGAGCTGTATTTAGTGGACGGTGTATAAATCAGGTAAAAATGTGGCAAGTTTGTCTTCAGTGTTCAGAGGCCTGAAGCAGACAACAACATATATATATATATATATATCTATATCTATATATATATATATATATATATATATATATATATATATATATATATATATATATATATATATATATATATATATATATATATATATATATATATATATATATATATTATTAACGACTTTACTTTGCTATTAAAGTGTCTCTAATTCTCTTTCATGAAGCATTGGAACATTATATCTAGTGTTACTCAATACTTTATTTAAAATTTGGCAGCAGTAAACTCTTTGAGCTTTAAAAATGTGGAAGCACTCATCATTTTATTGATTTGAAAATAGCTTCATCTGCTTTAATTCCATGTATATTAGCTAAATTTGCTTGAATTCTGTGTCAAGTTCATTTAGTTATGCATAATAACTTGTATTTGTGTTGTAATATATGAATATTGGTATGCTAATTTTAGGATTAATTAATATTCTCTTATAGAATTTATCCAACATCCTTTTTCTCCTTGGATAATTTATTAAAAATTTGTAACAATGTGGCCCTCGGGCTGGGAAAAATAGTTTTATGTGGCCCTCTTGGTAATGATAGTTGCCCACCCCTGATTTAGAGAGTGCTGAGTTGAAAGAAGAAGTCAAAGTATAATTGTGGTACTGTAATCTTGCCTTAAAAATGCAAAGGCGATATTCATACTGGTGTAAATGAATAGTTCAATTACATTTACCTTTTTTTTTTTTTTTTTTCATTTTTCGACAAGCAAAATTTGTGTGAGAAAAGAACTAAATGCCTGTCCTAGATTCTGGTCTGCTCAGTGACACAAAAACATTGCAAAAACATCACTTGCTGGTTTGATAAATCACATTGCGGGTGCTAAATGATCACATTTGCATCTTCTCCCAGTATTTCGTGCGTTCTGGTAATTTGCATGCATTCTGCATATTCATGAAGGCAAACACGCTAAATGGACTGTGCATGCTATTTTACTAATTTGACAGACGCAATCCTCAGTGCACCCCGTTAGCAGATCACTTTTGTGCACATTATCAAGTTTCCACATGTTTTTGTACAGGCAAATCTTTAGTAGATCAGGCCTTTAGTGTTGTGACTCTACAGATGGAGAAACAAATGTTATGCTTTCTATTGACAAGGAGTTGACTCACAGGCTCATGCATGCATTTGCCCCTCAGTAGGAGTTAATCAGAGCGGACTCAGGTGTGCATGGCTAAACATTAACTTAGGGTGTATTCACACCTGGCTCGTTTGGGGAAGTTGTTCCAAAACAACGAGTGACCCCCCCTAAATTCTCGTTTGTTTGGGCATATGTGAACACAGCAATCGCACTGGGATGCAAGACAAAACAAGCGGGTCGAGCTCACTAAAAGTAGGTGGTCTCGGCTCACTTTGATTAGAGCCCTGTAGCAGTTCTTCTGCAGTGAGAACACAAACACCTCAGCAACCGACACGACTGACTCATACCTGTGGTTCACACCGTAGTATAGGGGGGGTATAATGTGCCTGGTTGCCAATCATTCAGTCAAAACAATAGAATAAGAAGGATTGGACGACGCAGCAACAACAGAAGAAAAAGAGCAGGCGGAAGAATCTGCGTGAAATGAGTCGTGAGCTTTGAGGAAATAAAATCCCTTATAGAAATTTGGGTAGAGGAGAAAATTTGTCAAATGCTGGAAACTACACATATAAATACAGCGGTCTACAAACTTGTGAGTCAGCGAATGAGTAACAGATGAACACTATAAAACAAATTAGCCACATACACTGCTGATGCTCCATGGCTGTTGTAAGAAGAGGAATCTCCCCCGCCCCCTGCATGAAATTCATGACCAACAAGAGAAAGATTTGATTGGACGTGTCATTTGTTTACAACTTTGGACCACAAGAGACTTTTGCTGTGTGAACACAACATACCAAGTGACAACTGAAACAATTGTATTGATTTTACTCCTGAATTAGAACAAAGCCACATGTGTGAATACTCCTTTAAAGTCTGCTCAGAGCAGAGTCAGGTGTGTGCTGGTGCTTGGCCTTCATACAGACCAGGTGTGTGGGGCCTCACTGAATCTGCTATTGTGGAGTGTGAATGTGAAGAAGCAAATTTAAACACTTTTACACTTCTGTGTTTGGATACACAAATATCTTGAAGAAGGTAATTCAGCCCCAGCACTGCCTTCTGCACCACCTTGCAGCCCTGAGGTAGACATGTGTGTCCATAAAGGTTAAAAAATCACGGCCTGGTTGTCATGGAAATATCCTAAAAGCATCAGGAGGTCGTGTGTGCAGAGGGTTAGGTTTAACCGTCTGTTTATCTTGCACCCTCATAAACCCAAACACACTCTGGCGTGTCTCTTAAACCGAAGGCGGGGCAGTGGGAGGATCTGAGTGTGTGGACGGCAGACGGGTCGATCAGCACACCTCCGACTCTCCATCACTCTGGTGTGTGTCTCTGAGGCGGCAAGCAGCACTGAGAGGCCCCGCGGGGTTTCGCTAAGAGCTGCCCATCAGTCAGCGCTGACACCGGAGACATACACCCGCCAAGCCGCCGAGAGAGAAAAGTACAGCCCGCCCAAGGTCAGAAACACACGGCAAACATATGACTGGAGCGTGCAGAGCTGTCAGACTAAAAGGTTCAGAACACACACACATTTTAAAGCTGGGAAAGTGTGCCAGTTTTACATCAGATCAGACACTGAAGTGTAAGTTCAGGAAAGTTTGGGGTTATGTTTTATTCATTTTATCATTCCAAAGGCTTTAAAAACCCAGCCTGTTGTAACCAAGCACTTTAAATTAACTGATTTTCCTTCTTTTAGTCATGTGTGACATAGTCGAGAGCAGCAGCGGAGCCTGGAGGAACGACAGTACAAAAGATATCACGCAATAAAAAGTGAAGTGAGGCAGACTTTCAAACCCACCAAACCAACGACAGACTTCTTCAGTCCTGTTCAACCCCACAGGAGTGTGTTTCCACTGTGGCATTAAAGTAATTGTTTCATCCCGGTGGAGGAACAGGAGTTCTTTCAAATGTGTCGACTTATTCAATAATGACAAATCTGAACCAGGAGAGAAACTAAACAGCTGCAGAGACGAGTGAGTGAGATTTCACTGAAAAAAGCTCTCATTAAATCTTCTACTTTTACTCTGTTATCTGCATTTTGTCCTGCTGAAGTGGTGACAGACAGCCACTCATCGGCACCTTTATTAGGTACACTTGGCTAGAACAGATGCAGCTGTATAAAACTTCCCCACTTTCGCTGATGGGGTCTTGGCTGGTCCCTTACAGGTCCTGCCCACCCTGACAGTTGTAAACTGTAAACTGTAGGCCATGTTTGGATGAATTTGTGGTGTCAAGTTCGCTTTCAGTTGATTTGGTTACTGATGTAAAAACCAAGGAAAATATTGAGGCTGTCATCTTGTGAGAGAGGCAGCGTCTCAGGGAGACACCCTGCAAATGCATGAATGGGTGAATTTTCAATGGAATTAAGGCGCAACCTCGGAGAGGTGGGAAACTTCCAGTGGTTGGAAGTTGGCTGGAAGTTGGTAGGCAACTGAGAAGGAGTGTCACAATCTCAGTCTTAGGTCCCATCCACACGAAGCCAAACCGAGGTCTAAACGCATACGTTTTTTGCCGAATCTGCGTGTCATCCATATGAAGACGGCGTTTTGGGAGTCTGTAAACAATCATTTTTGAAACCAGGGTCCAGACTGGAAAGATTTTGAAATGCCGTATACACAGTTCTGTGATTACTGGCTCTCCGCAACTTTTCAGATACGCTTGCGTCATAGTTTCATATCTTCATAGACACGCATGTGCCACACGCGGCTACGACAATGGCGGCGTACGTAAAGCATATGTGCTGATGAAGCTAGTGACTCTACTATCCCTGTTGCAGCAAAATCTCCTTCTTCTTAATCACCACTGAGTTGAACAAACAATTATCAAGGACACATTACGGTACTTTATGACTACTTCATTACAATCTCTGTTTACAACTTTTGCCGCAAGTGCGCATGCCCACTGTTTTTTTGTCTGTTTCCGTCATATCGTTACAGCGGCCCTAGAGGTCTGGCATGTGTTTTACAGCGTTTTCATGCATATTGAGTGCATTCATGTAGATGCACACATTTTCTGAGATGCCGTTGTCTTTATGACGATCGTTTTGGAAACTGTTAAGCGTTTTGTCTTTGTGATGGGGCCTTAGCCTTAGCCTGCCACACTCCAGCCTTAGCCTAATCAAGCACAACTCCTGTCACCTGCGCTCCTGCTCACACCTGCACCTCATCTGCTACAATCACACCACCTATTTAAACCCCAGCTCCACATTCACTTGGTCAGACTGTCTTTGCTCTAATGCCAAGAACTCCAGACTTGCTATCCGGACTGATCACCCGTTGCCGACCTGTTCTGTTCCTGTTTCCGCCTGTATCGTCTGATCCTCGGCTTGACTACAAGGTACCGACCTGTTTCTGTCCTGCACCGACCTGCCTGCCTGATCCCTGGTTGTCAACCTTGCCTTCTGTTCCTGACGTCGAGTACCTGTTTGTGAATCCTAATCTGTGGTGGCCATCTGTTTCCTCATATCTGACCCTTCTGCCTGTGTGTGATACCGAGTACCCATCTGTGAGCCTGAATCAGTGGTGGCAGCCTGATCTCTGGCAATCTGAACCGTTTCCTGTGCGGAAAGACAAAATGAGTCTAAAACTGCTTTCCCTTAAAGACTCTGAGTTTCAGGTTGAGTGTGTGGCTCCTGTGTGGCCAAGTGGACTACGTCACAGCCCCGTGTTCCAAGGGTTGGATGGCGGTTTTAATCCCCGCTCTCTACTCATCTGTTCCTGTGTCTCATCTGTCTCAATATAGCTGGTTATTGTGAACTGCAAAATCTGTCTTGCATCTGGATCCTAATTGCCTCAATGTCAAGGAGGGGAAAATTGAAGCTTCTGGATCTGGACCAGGTTGGATCCCCATAATTAAGCGTTAATTCTTTGGTCCATACTGAAATGATGTGTTGCAGATCACAGTTGTTGCAGATTTGTCAGCCTGACATCCATGATGAAAATGTCTCTTTCCACCACAAAGGTGCTCAACTGGATTGAGATCTGTTGACTGTGGAGGCAACTGGTGTACAGTAAACTCATTGCATGTTGAAGAAACCAGTTTGAGAAGATTTGAGCTCTGAGACATGAAGAATTATGTCACAAAAAGTATGATGTACGGAAAACAGCTTACCACCGTGTTCATGGCGTCCATGCTAATTTCTGTTGCTAACCTGGCTGTGTTTCCGCGTACTGATGAAATCATCAGCGTGATGACATCTGCTTGACACACCAGAGGAAAAAAAAACAGCCATACAGCTCATCTGCTGGCGACTGAACCCAGGTCTGCTGGCAGTGGGAAGTCACTTTGTTAGCTGGTTAAAGGATAAGTTCTGTTTCTACAGCTTTCACATTGTTTATAGAATGAAGTAGAACAATATACTCACCCAGAAGGCTTTCCTGATCCAAAAAGTGCTTCGGGAGATATTTAGATCCAAAATTGAGCGGCGGACATCCGTATAATGGTAGCACATAGGGCATGTATAGTGCCACTCCTAAAACTGCATTAATCGTCCAAAAACTCATTAGTTTCACCAATATTTCATCATGGTCCGCTCGGGCTACTCCTCCATTACAGTCTGTGTCGCTCCAGACATGTTTTGTGGCTGTGCTGACCTCTGAACTAAAGAAGGAGAACGTTTGCCTCTGCGCATGCGCAGTACTCTCTGGAGAGCTGTTCTTCTCTTTGCCTCCGCGTCCTCCTTTCGATGAGCTCCTCATCTGTAAACTCTGGCTGGAAACTGTTAGGACACCCATCATATTCAAAGTTCTCGTCCACAACATCCTCATCCGATAGATATTAGTCCATTTTGCATGAAACTGGAAGTAGAAAGTCGTTGAGTAGCCTGCGGTCGCCCCTGAAACAATGAGCCTATTGCGCATGCGCGGAGGCAAGCGTAAACAAAGTCTTCAGTTCAGAGGTCAGCACAGTCACAAAGACATGTCTGGAGCGACACAGACTGTAATGGAGGAGAAGCGTGAGCGGACCATGATGAAATATTGGTGAAACTAAGTTTTTGGACGATTAATGCAATTTTAGGAGCGGCGCTATACATGCCCCGTGTGCTACCATTATACGAAGGACTGTTTGGATCAGGAAAGCCATCTGGGTGGGTATATTGTTCTACTTCATTCTTTAAACAATGTGAAAGTTGTAGAAACCAAACTTATCCTTTAATCCATCTGAGAAAGAGCTGTTTTAAAATGTTTTGGGGGCGAAACCTTCAGAAACGCAAGTGATTGGATGATCGTTTTGCCCTGGGTGTGTTCGTCTCTGCTCAGTTACAGATGTGATAGAGGAGAGGATCTTCTAAAAAAAGCTCCTCTTTTATTTCAAGATGAAAATCAGGATTTAACTTTAATTACTGATCTCAGTGGATCCTTTTGTTCAACTATTCCATCTGATTGGAAAGATACATTGCTCTGAGTGATGTAGCTATGGCAGATCAATTGTTTAAAGAAGAAACTACAGTCACAGCAACATTTTAGATTAAGACTGGCTGAAGCTCTTGATTGTTTAGAGTCACAATACAATTTTATTTTGCAGAGTTTGGTGTTTTTTATTGCACCTATCATAATATTATTGAGGATTAAAGGAGAAATTGGATTTCCCCAAATGCTTGTATTAGACATTGATCAAAGATGATACTTCTGCTGAACATTTTTGTTCTGAGCAAACCGAGTTCTTATCATCTTCTAAAAATGTTATTATGACTCATAACAATTTGGCTGTGAACGATTTCTGCAGAATGACAAAACAGCAGTCATGGAATAGTTGTTTTTGTTCTTTCGAGGGAAATAAAGGGGATCATTTGTGCTAATACTTCAAACAGAACTTTGGTTTTGATTTTTCTGAATACATGGATTTTTTTAAGTGCACTTATGTGGTCTAATTGAACCCTTCAGTGATACTTGGATCAATATGCTGCTCAAAGACTGATTATTATCTCTGTAACAGTGAGCTGAGTTCATTCATCTCTCATGGCTGCGCTCAGTTGATCTGATCCCGGCCTGTCTGTTGCTAAAATGAAATGTTCAAACAGATCAGGAGAGAATCAGGGAGACAGATTTTTACTGGTTTCATTACCTGATAGGTTCTCACACAGGCCAGAGTGCCACTCTCTATGATTAAAACTGTCACTTCTCACGTTGCTCAGGAAGAAGGCTGTGCAAAAAAAGACCAGACCTCTTTTTACTTGTGAGGCCTGTTATAAATTACAGAAGCTCTCTTAAAGGTTCATGGCAGCACTTACTTTTCAGTATCATACCAGACTGCTGTTTTTGCAGCATTGTTGTAACCCTCTCTCTGCTACCTCACACACTTGAGAGACCATTCAACAGCGAGGGAGACATACAAAGCCAAAGAAACCTTGACCTTGACCTCCAAAACCCCATAAGTTTATCCTTAGCTGTGTTCGAAATCGTCTTCTCATGCACTCACGATTCCCTATGTAGTGTAAATGAAATAGCGGACTACATAGCAAATGACCAAACGACATTTTGGACACTACACTGAAAGTTTCTAAACGTCATAGCGTCAGTAGATGAGGCAGATATTCATGTGACGGAAGTGGGCATGCCAAAAATCATATAAACAAACCAGGCACTGAGGAGGATAAGTAGAAAATTTTGAAGCCATTTATAGCTGCTTAAAGATCTAAAAGAGCTACGCTACGAACGTGTTAAAGAAACTGGAAACAGCCTTCTTTCTCTTGTTCTTCTATGAAAAAACACGACCGCATCGTATTGTGGTACACCGGAGTAAAATATAGGGTACATTGTAGGTACACTCTCTTTTGCTTTGCATTGTGGGTATTTTGTAATGCACTATGTAGTGAATGAAATTAACTGCTGAGAATTCAAACAACACCACAAAATGGCAAACACATTACATAGTGCACTATATCTGAGATAGAGATTTTGAACACAGGTCCTGAGTCCACGTGAATTTAAGTTTATGTCTTTATTGGATGTTTTTCAATAGAATAAAAAGGAAATTGGACAAGTAGATGGGACGAAATAAGACAATGCATCACTGAGATAACTTATGTTTGAAGGTGTAGTCAGTGATCTTCTAATCTTCTAATCTAATGCACTATTTGTCAAAATCACCGTATTTCTCCTCTCCGTCCACAAGATGTGACCACTGACAGCATGTTGAAAAAAAAGTCCGGTTTCAATACACAGCTTTGGCTCCGAATTTCAGCAGGTAAATACTGTGGCTCGGGCCGAGCCACCAAAACAGGGTACAACCCCCACATCCAGGGGGAGATCATACTCATGCGCAGATCAGAGAGGGGAGGGGGAGTAGTAGGTTGCGTAGCGTGCACAGTTAGCGTAAGAGAGAGAAACAATAGGTGCAGTAGCAATGGCTGAAAAACAGCCCAAAAGAAAAAGGTCAGAGGAGTGAAAAGTGAAAAAGAAGGGCTATGACCATGAAAGAGCGAAGACCAGGGTCAACATTGGTGTTGCTTTCCGACGGTGGAGGGAACTCTGCGAATTAAAAGACCTGAAAACAGACGCGGATGTCGCCATCTTTCTGCTGGATAGGTAAGCAACATTAGCTTTGTGGTGCTTCACATAACAGTAACAGCCGTCACACATTCATCTTATTGTCTAATCTGCCAAAATGTGCTGTTGTTGTGATGTTATCAATAACTGCAGTCGAGTTGTGGCTACTATTGTCTGACTTGTCAGGGTTACCTTAGCTACGTTGGTGAGCTACGCAGTTTCTACGGCCGTTTCCATGACGATGTACATCCATCAGCTTTCGGGGGTGGAGCCAGGAGTGCGGTATGTGGGAGAGACGGGTCTAAATTTGTTTATCAACAACCTCTCCAGTCGTTTTCTCTCACACCACTGACTACACCTTTAACTATAACAAATATGGATCATAGTAACACTCTTAATCATGAAGAGAAAGAACTTATTCATTCATAGTCTTATTTATTCATTACTGATATAATGACTGCAAGACTTTAATAATGAACGTGTGGTTTCACACCAGCCATAGTCAGTTATTGGTGATCTGTCAACTCCTGCTCCCCTTCTATCTGCTAGCTGTCTCAGATTAAGTTTACCTGGACAAGTAGAAAAATGAGCCACTGTGTTTTTTGTTTTATTTAGTTTATTTAGCTGTTTGAGCTGTGCAACTGTGATCATTGTTATGACAGATGGGGGTGTCCCGATTCGGTATTGATATGGGTCCAATAGCACAAAAACCAAATATCAAATTAAATCGACCTACATCTAAAATATCTGATATAAGCACTTCTTCAAATTTGTTTATTTAATTTAGTTGTCGAGTATGCTTATGTTTAAGTCAAACACAGGGGTTATTTTGCCAAACAAAAATATATGTTTATGTTTTTACTGGATTTCTTGGGCTTACTTTTCAGAGTCTTCTAATTTATTTTCATGTATTTTATTTAACTGTATTATATTCTTATGTTTAAGGTTAATTTCAACCCATTGGTTAATAACAAATGGGTCAGTTTTTCTCATACCTACTATTGCTGACTACTGTTCTCTGTTTGAGTAATCTCACCTGATCAAGCCTTTTCTTACAGTCCATACTACAAAATAAGTAATAAAAGTCTGTATGATTCCTGCTGATATCATATCAGACCGATACCAATATCAACCAATACTTAAGGTATCGTATCGTAGTTGAAAAGTTGTATCGGGACACCCCTAATGACAGATGAAATGTTATTACCTTTGGTTAGGGTATGTTTGAACCTGATTTCACTCACTCAATGTGAGCACTCAGTTT
Source organism: Scarus forsteni (assembly GCA_036419115.1). Lineage (NCBI taxonomy): Eukaryota > Metazoa > Chordata > Actinopteri > Labriformes > Labridae > Scarus > Scarus forsteni. The sequence goes on from JAZDUH010000414.1 coordinate 324,491, forward strand.
ATTTATGACCATCAGTATGAGCACATTTATCATGCTCGATGGTCACACCTTGTATATGATTCAGTTGCTCTGTGTGAGTAGAAATTTCATCATAACACCATCAGCTTTGAATCCCCTTCTGTGCCTGATTCAACTCTCCTGGTTTTCCTCTGGGGTCAATTTGACCCCAAGTTGTTTTCACTGTGTAAAACATGTCTATTGTGTTTGTGACATAACACCCCCAAACCCATAGGTGCAGAATTGAATTTAACAGGGGGTTGGGGAAAACAACTAGTCTGACGGGAACTCTGATTCTTCCTGTGTTGTGGGCATTTGGGAAACAGCTTGACTTCTAAACTCCTGCCAAAATGTGGAAGCTAATGTAGACTTGCAAAGCTGATCACATCCAAGTCTTTCTATCAAGTCATCATTAGATCCCTTCATAGCCCCATGGACTGAAAATATTGTAGTTGGGATGAAAAATTTAGAGTGGAAGTGTGTGCATGAGGACAGTTAGAAACACCTTGTGTAGTTGACTTAGGCTGCGTTTACACTCGGGCTGGGTATTGATTCAGATTTTCTGGATCGAATCGATTTGATATTACAAGGTCTCAAATCGATTCGATTCATGATTCAATTCAATATTTATTCAGCCTGGGATGTCTTGGTTAAAATAGTGCTGTAAATTTAAAAAGTGACCTTTTGACCTGGTAATCATTAAAAATTGTTTTAACATGAAGAACTAAACCCAAAGCAGTTTCATCATATTTTAATGATATGCATTAATGCATATTCTGCATATTACTTGTTTTTTGTCCAGCTCGTATTTTCCTTTGTACTTGTTAAATCTAAAATACTGTACATCCAAACATCAGCTTTTAAACTTGCCAGTGGTGCCCATATAGTGCTTCCACCATGTTTGTTTGCAGTAACATCTCATGAGATCTTGTTCAGTAGAAAGCAACGATCAGCAAACGCTGATCACACGAGACTAGCAGGGTTGATACCACAGGCTGCTTCTCTGCACATCCAAAGATGAAAAAACTACACAAGTTAAAAGCTCGATCTTTGGATTTAATGGATCGATTATGAACCAGTTAAAGGAAAATCGATTTCAATCGATTAATCCATTTTTTTAACCCAGCCCTAGTTTGCACAGCGCTGAAAATGGTCAAATCCGACAAGTTTTTGTTGCGTTTTGGCTTTGTGTTTAGATGAGAACCCGTTGCGTTTCCATCAAAAACATAGTCTTTTGAAAATGGGCTCCAGAGTGGAAAGCTTTGAATACGCTCCCCATGCAGCTCCGTGTAAACCCGTATCAGAGCGTTTCAGGGTGAAACGCTGATGTCACCGCATGCACAGTACTTTTCACATGAAGGCTTTGGATTTGATTTATTAAGGATCCCCATTAGCTGGTGCCATAGCAACCAGCTAGTCTTCCTGGGGTCCCCATTAAAATAAACATACAACGATTATACAATTATAGATGCAAAATGAATACACATCACATCATACAATATGCAACAAATAAAATACATACATTTGAAAAAACAATAACAGCATTTCAGACGATGGAAATATACAGTAAATTACAGTGTTAAGTAAACCTTAAGAGTTCTTTTAAAAGATAATTTGCTAAGAATACAGAGGGTTTGGGGCAGGTTATTCCACAAAGTCAGTGATCTAAAAATAAAAGATCTCATCAATGCATTATTTTTGTTTTTTGAAGTGGGTAATTCAAGCTGTTCATTACTGGAAGCTCGAGTGTAATGATTATGCATAGTATTACTGAAAACTATCTGTTTGTGTATAAAAACTGGCATTTTAGCAGTCATAACTGACTTGAACAGCACAAGTGTATTACACTTCAACCTATTTTCAACAGTAAGCCAAGACAGGCAGGCATGCATACGGCTTACATTAGACCTTGGTGAGCAGCCCAGGACTAACCGTGCTGCTCTGTTCTGGACTACCTGGAGCTTCCTGAGGTCACCACTGTTAGCAGATGACCACACCATGGAGCAATAGTCAAGATGACATAAAACCAAACTCTGAACTATCTGACGTAAAAGTGGACGGGCAACAAAAGAAGCACATTTCCTAGAAACACCTATTGCTCTTCACATTTTTACAAGTATATAATCAATGTGCTTAGACCAAGACAGAGTGCAGTCCAGCATCACTCCAAGGAGTTTGGTACTTTCAACTTGTTGAACTGCCAAACTACACAAGTTTAAATCAAGCTTTGGGCTTGTAGATAACCTGTGCCTAGTTCCCAGCACAATACATTTAGTTTTAGAGATGTTAAGCACGAGTCTGTTACATGCTGCCCAGTCATGCACAACATTTAGTTCTCTGCTCAAAACCTCATTAAGTACATCACATGATTTTGCAGAACAGTACAGTGTTGAATCATCCGCGAATAAAACAGTTGTGGCACTTTTGGTGGCCCAAGGTAAGTCATTAGTAAATACTGAAAAGAGCAAAGGTCAAAGGCAACTTCCCTGAGGGACACCACACTCTAGACCTCTACTACTGGACAGGGTGCCATTAAGATATACCTTCTGTGATCTAGAGGACAAATAACTCATTATCCATTTTAGAGCAGAAGAGTTAAAACCATAACATTTAAGTTTTTCAACCAGTAGTAAATGGTCAATCACATCAAATGCTGCACTAAAATCTAGCAGCACAGCTCCCACCAGCATTGAGTTATCTATAGCCTTAAGCCAATCATCAGTCATCTGTATAAGTGCAGTAGAAGTGGAGTGACCAGCTCTATAGGCATGTTGAAAGTTAGTTAGCAGATTGTTAGATGTAAAATAAGCTTGAATTTGTAAATACACCAACCTTTCCATGATTTTGCTCAAAACAGGTAAAATACTAATGGGTCTAGAATTCTTTTCATTAAATGCTGCCTTGGTATCCTTAGGCAGAGGAATAACCTTTGCCTCTTTCCACCTCTTTGGACATAGGCCCACCTCCAAACTTCTATTAATAATGTGGCATATAGGAGATGTGATGATACCTGCAGTCAATCTCAACACTTTACTGTCAAGGTTATCTAGTTCTGCAGTCTTAGTATCAGGAAGAGAGCGGAGTAGCCGCTCCACTTCACTGACTTCAATCTGAAGAAATTTAAATTCACACATTTTGTCTTTCATTATTATTTTCTTAATACAGTCATTTGCTTTACTGTTGTCTGCAATAGTCATGTCCTGCCTTAGCTTAGATACTTTACTCACATAAAACTCATTAAAATGATTGCAATGTCACCTGGTTTGGTGAGGACAAGTCCATTTGATTCCACTAAGGGAGTGCCCACAGTTGTCTTTCGACCCATTATTTCATTAAAAACATTCCAAATTTGTTTGCTATCATTTCTCGCATTGTATATCCTTTGTTTAAACTATTCCCTTTTCTTCACCTTGTTAAGTTTTGTGACCTGATTACGCAAGGAGCAATATTTATTCCTATCATCTATTGATCCAGAGCTGACAGAGGCCCTTTTAGCCCTGTCTCTCTCTGCCATTAGGGTCCTAATACTGTTGTCAAGCCATGGGGCAGATCTATTTTTGACCATGAACTTTTTTAAAGGAGCATGCTTGTTTACAACACTCACATATATTGACATAAATAAATCTAAAGCAGCTTCAGGGTCATCCTCACAACACACCATGTTCCAGTCAATACTAGATATTTCATCAATAAACAAATCTTCATTAAATCTCTTATAAGACCTTGTAAGAATTATTTTAGCTTTAAGTTTTGGAACCTTAGTTTTTCTAGTGACCGCTATTATATTGTGGTCGCTGAAACCTACAGGGACTGAAATGGCCTTAGAGCATTGTTCCGAAACATTTGTATAAATAAATATGATCAATGCATGTCCCAGAAGTATTGCCATCACTGCCGAGATGAATTCTTGCAGGAGATGCAACAATTTGAGACATATTACAAGTATTTAATATAGAGAGTAACTTATTCTTGTTTGGACAAGACTGCACCAACCAGTCCACATTCATGTCACCCAACAAGTAGATTTCTCTATTTTCATCCAATATCTTGTCAAACATCTCACACAACCCAAAGGCTGCGCGCGCATACCAGGAACAACAACAGCTTCGGCCATCTGCCGAGTAACGTCTGAGCATCTTACCGTGCTCAGTTTGTTATCCAGACAAAACTATCCAGACAGATTTATTGTCTGAACTGATTTGTTGTCCAGAAAAGAAGCTCCTGCGTCTCTGTGCGTCTATTCGCCATTGTTGTTTGTGAAAAGTTTTTTTTCTTCGTTTGTGTGTTGTAGCAGCGCTGCCTCTCTGCAGACCTACAGCGCCATCTACTGAACCGGCATTCATACTACAGCGGATTAACTCGTCTCCAGCGTCATCGTATGAACGCAGAAAAATTTGAAAAAAGGAAAAGTCTTTACGTCTTTAAGTCAGGAGTTTCCATGTAAACGTAGCCTTAGAAGCCTACGTTAACTTGTTACTTTTGGCCGGAGTTTACAAATCAAAAAGTGAAGCAACAGCCATTCTTTGGATTGCTAAGATGAGTAGGGCAATATTTCCAGGCTCAGTGTATCTGGAGACATTCCAAGTTTTGTAATGTAAAAATGGAGGAATGATTGAAACTTTAAAGTGTCAAACCACAATAATTACAAATAAAAAAGTAAATAAATATGTTTCTGAAAGAAAAGAGGGGGTTGTCAATATCACAATGTTTGACCTCATGGTGGAGGTACAAGAAAGGTCATCACTACGCTGGTGGTCAATAATGTTGTCTGGAAATTTGACACAATATTTATGAAACTTTTTGAGACACATTTATTCTTATTTAAAAGTCTGACCTGAGTGCGATGCTCGAGGACAAGCCAACTCTCTGAGAGGTTTCATTTTCAAGAGCTTAGTTATGTATCCATCGAAGTGCCTGAAAAATAAAACGTAGTCAATAATTTTCTGTAAATCATTTTCTGGAGACAAATAAAATGTGTTAGTAATATGTGAGGATAATATGGGGGTAAAGGGGTGACTATGGTCAGTATATGAGTTTGTGGTGTCACTCCATGGTGATATCCTGGAGTCCGTAAGGGCTCTGATGTAGACCCGTCGTCTGCAAACTGCATACTTTTGCTAAGTCTGCATATCTGCTGACTCAACTGCAGGCCTGCAACCAGAAGACACTTTATTAATCATTCACAGGAAAAACCAGTGATGAACTAGAAAAGCACTCAGAGAGCGCAGACCTCCACCAAGTAGCTCAGTTCGACCCATAAATTGGGATTTCTACCCGACATTATAGCCCTATATATTATTTTATATGGACATTGTGAAATTAATATCAAGCTGTAAGAAATGTGATTGCTGTTAATATAAATAATAGGGCTGGGACAATTCACTTTTTTCCCCATTGGATTTATTGCAATTTTTTAGGTGCCGATTCGATTTAAATTGTGATTCTGCGATATTGCCCGTTTTTGCAATCTTTAGTTAACTTTTTTAACACCAGTGAAAAAGATGAACAATGGTGATGCCTCCAGATTATATCGGGAAAAATACACATCACATGTGAGTCTGTTTTTAGGATTTATTCAGCAATATATTTTAACCATCTGTTTATACTCTCTCTGTTCAAAAGCCCGGATTGCATATAAAAGTGGCTTATTAAACCTTTATGCACCAGAGTTTTTTCAAGAAAATATTCAATTTTGCTATCAAGATTTAAAAAGGCTAGAGTTTCAAAGTGGATAGTTTTCCCACCCATCATGATCACTGTAATTTACGGGCTGAGCATGAACGCCAGAGCTCCACGGTCTTTCTCATTCCCGCTAACACCATCACTTTTCGCAGTATTTTGAGCTTCCCTGCATCCCAGACCACGTCCCCTCCTCAGCACTCACCTATTACTTCCACCCCGGCCATGGAGAGGCTAAGCATCGGCCTCAGTATGTGCTGCTTGGGGACTGTAATGGCGCGCGGACCCGCTCCCGCTGTGTGCACACGTGCCGCCAGTTTCGTCCTCACTGGACGACTGAACACCATCCTCAGAGAGTAAATATTCCTCAGATTCAGAGTCAGTCAGTACTTGACAAAGTACTCTCAGCATGGTGAGTACTCTTACTCTCTTTATCACTCTGTGTGTGTGTCTCTCTCTCTCTGCTCCGCTCTACAGCCACACTTGCGTCCCTCGGTCCGGTGTGTGTGTTTCAAAATAAATATACACCAAAACTTGTCACCTGTCCACTATTTTCTGGTGAAAAGTAGTAACACCAATCAGCACTATTTTAACAGCTATGGCCTGTTTTATTCAGCAATGTCGCTTGATGCAATTTTGCGACTTAAGCACCGAAAGAGTTTGGGGGGATCGATTTTTCAACCAAAAAAATTGATATTAAAATCGGCAAACAAAAAATCGCGATACTAATGTGAATCAACTTTTTCTCCCACTCCTAATTAATATCATTCAATAGAGTAACCTAGTCAGTAGTGGGTCTTGTAATTTGTTGACTGAACCAATTTGCTGCTGTAGAGATGTTGATATTGGTTCCAGTGGGGGATGTCTCCAGCCTGTCGGTCAGCCTTGTTTCAAGCGATTAAGAGGCTCCATCAGGAATTTCTTCCTCCTGTTCGCTGTCTCTGTAAAACGGACTTTGCATGCACAGCTTTTAGTGCTGATTTACCAATCGGCGTTCTGTCAGACACCAGACTAAGTCTGTGAGAAGAACTCCTCACCTGGAATTGCAAAGGACGCTAGAAAATGTAGTGACAAAGGCTTGAAATACAAGACTTAGTTCTGCAAATAAACTACGATTACCATAATGCCTTAAATTAATGGGATTTGCCGTTATAAACTATAATGTGTTTTTGTGATGTTAATCTACGTTGGACCAGCACCAAAACTTTGTGGCTTCTTCCTTCAGGCAAACCACACATCTGGTAAAATTTTCATGTAAATCCATCCAGTAGTTTAAGCACCATGGCAGAGGTAAATATGATGTCAAGAAGGACCTGACTGGTCATAATTAAAGTGGTTTTCTGATAAGAAAAAAATGATATTACTATTCAATTATGGCACACACACACACACCTACACATATAATTTTTCAAACCCCTGTTGCTATTTTTCCTATGGTGTCTAAGGACAGCATAACACAATTTCATTTCAGTATGCATTGTTAATGGGCAAATTTGACTTGGATACTTCCTGAGAGAGAACAGAGTTGGTTCAGACGCAATCAGATGCAATGTCTGAGTGTTTTAGCACAGGTGCTAATTCGCAACAGTTGTCCACAGGAGGCTTTTGAGATGATAAAACAAGAAAAGTAATAAGGGAGGAGAGCAAGGGAAAAGTGCAGTGTACAATAAAATCACAACAATGAAAGAGAAGCAGTTTTTCCAGATTAAATATATACATAAGCTGTAAAGCAAAGGCAACCTGGCCAAGCTATCAACCTGTTAAAAAAATTCATGTGAGCACAGTTGTTTTGATTTTAGCCTTTGTTTGAGTCCTTTGCCAAAAGCAAATAGCCTTTTCACGTTTAATACTCCAAATTGATGGATGCCAACCCCTGTAAAGCCAAAGAAGAAGAAAAAACCTGGCGAGAACGTCCACCTGCAGTAGCCTGGGTGGCAGCTGTCGTGAGATTAGAGCCAACAGAACAAACCAAGAAAAACACAGTGTGTTTTTTAGGTTTCTTGTAAACCTGTCTTAGAAAGCTAGGGATACTGGAGCTCGGTTGGGGTTATGGGATGGCGATGGAATTTGATTGGTTTAAAATGTGGGCTACAAAGGTTTTATTGGTTGGTGTTTTCCCGGTTTTACTCCTGCTGTTATTATAAAAGGTATTTTCGCTCTGTTTTAAGAACACATTATGAATTGATTGCCACCAGGTCATAAAGATCATTTTAACGAGTATTAAAAAAAGTGTATCTAAATCAGATTACCAACCCCAGCTTCAAGACACATTTATTCACTTTGGCCTTTGGCAGAGTATAGACCCCTTTTATTGGGTCTTTCATTTGTTGTTTATTCTCTGTATTGCTTTGTTTTTGTTGGTATTAATTGTTTTTTTTTTTTGGCTATTTTACTGTAAAGCACTTTGGTAGAACACTGGCTTTCTTACATGTGCTATTTAAATAAAGCTGACATTGAAATAATAAACTGAAATCTTTTGGATGTTAACATGTGCAGGCTAAATGATGAGGGGGAAAAATACCGCAATTTGAAACAAGCTGCTGCTCTGCAGTGACTGACGCAGTCATTTAAGCCTTAATTCCTCCTGATTCATGGTGACAACAGTAACCAGATCAATACTCCTCTAACTGAATCAATATGTCTCATAAGTAGTCACAGATAAATGCTGCATATGTCCTCTCTATTATAAATGAACATCAGTGTGATGGAGCCTGAGCGGCAAAGGTAGATAGAGTGTGATTTAGGTGAATATAGGTGTTCATGAATCATGGCCCCTGAAGCTATTGTCTGCCTTGACTCCCATCACTCAGCCACCTCTGATTGGCCTTGACAGGCGCTGTTGGCAAGACGACTGCCACGCAGGTGTTGCCAAATGTGAGATGAAAAAGGTAGGAAGAGGTCTTCGTTAGCAGAGGGTCTCTTTCTGTAGGATCACCACATAAAGAGCCAATTATGATAATGGACTAATGCGAGAGTTTGTCCTATTTCAAGATCAAATCCCTAATGGATGAGACGTCTTATTAGAGAGAGTGCAACGGGTCTATCTGAGTTATCTCCACCAACAGCAGGACAGATATTTTACAGATTTCACACTGACAGCTAAAACCCTAATGACTTACTCTTTAAACAATCTCTATGCTTTATATGTATTTCAGCAAATACCCAGACTAAGTGTAAGCCCCCTTTCTATCAGAAAAGATAATTAAAAAACTAGGTCATAAGACATTTTTACATTGTATTTGAGGAGAAAGATTTATGAAATCGAGACACCGAAACAGGGGTCAGGCCATATAAACATAAATACACACCTCCCTTGTTTTAACAGATTTTGTTTCTAGAACACACTATGATGAGCAGAGTAAAAAATGGAAGAAGCACAAAATAAAACAACAACAAATGAACAATTAAGCTTTGACTTTGCAGGCTTTTTGATAGTTCCTATAGTTATTAGATTGTTATAGTTGGATTGTCATGTGATTTTGAATGCATAATTTTGACTTGATCTGTCGATCACATCCACAGACAGTTATGAAAATGTCGATGAACTGAACTGGAACCTGAACCTGAACCTCAGCCGTGTATCAGTTCAGGAAGACAGGAGTCGCATAGCCTTGCAGAGCAGAGTGACTTTCCTGATTCTGAAATCATGCATCTCCATCTTGCCAGCCTCCATTGTCCAACAGTTTCACTCAGCCAAATGCTTAACGGCCTAATCAGGGAAGAGAGGCTGGAGCTGCGGGGCTTGATAACAGGAAGTGACGTGACAGGAAGTGAAGTCACTCCCTGTTGTCCAAATAATGGTGGCTAATGTTGTTTATCCTGTGGTCATCATGTTTACTCCCCATGGCGAAATATGCTTTCCTCATAAGTTTACTTTGTAGGGACTGTCTTTGACGAGGTTCATGTCACACATAAGTGTTTAGTGATACATCTGTGTGGTATAATTTAACGTGAAACGATAGTGTTAAGGTAGTTAAGCTATTGGCTTACAGCCGTTAGCCACTACGGCCAACAGCTAAAAAGGGCAAACAACAGTTAATGGCTGTTAGCTCTTAGCCATTAGCCGTTAGCTGTAGCGGCTAACAACAGATACGGCCATTAACTGTTGTTTACCCTTGCAGGCCGTTAGCTCTAGTGGCTCCTTGTAGTCCTTCAAGGAGAAAAGTGTGTTTGTTCCTGGTTTATTTACCATCTTTGTCCCAGCAGCAGAAAGTGGGGACCAGTGGGGAAATTTTTGTTGGAAGCCTTAATTTTTTGCACTGCTGCATTGTGCAATTCCTTGGCATCTGACACTGGCTTAAAAGTAAAAATTTTAGTTATTTATGGAAATAAGAAAGTGGCATCAACAACAGCAGCATAACATAACTTATTTTCACTTATGTTTCCAACATCATTCACCAAAAAGAGTCCCTGAAAACCCGTAGCAATTATACATGCATTCTGTTGTGACTCTGTAGACATTTTGCAGCTTTATGCAATGGTGTTGTGGTTTCATGCTGCTGCTGTATTGCCGTTTGCATAAGTTGAGGCCTTATCCTTTAACACCAAAACACAGCTGCATAAGTTCGGTTTCTACAGCTTTCACATTGTTTATAGAATGAAGTAGAACAATATACTCACCCAGAAGGCTTTCCTGATCCAAAAAGTGCTTCGGGAGATATTTAGATCCAAAATTGAGCGGCGGACATCTGTATAATGGTAGCACATAGGGCATGTATAGTGCCACTCCTAAAACTGCATTAATCGTCCAAAAACTCATTAGTTTCACCAATATTTCATCATGGTCCGCTCACGCTACTCCTCCAGACATGTTTTCGTGACTGTGCTGTCAAGTTATCCTTTAAATGTCTATTGTTAAATGATATTTATTTTTGTGGTGTGATTTTTTTACATGGTGAAGCTTAATGATAATATTCATTTTGACTTCATATATTTTTTGGTTATTCACCTGATTCTTCAAGGGGTGCTTTATGATATGGCACTCTCTTGTTTTAGGGTTCCTTTGGCTAAGGTTGGTGGAGTGATGTTGGATTCTAGACACCTGAAATGAGGAAACATTGTTGATGCTGTGCAACAAGGTATATCTAAAAGTGTTACCAGGCTAAGAAGAAGTTGCCAAATCCCTAAAGTATATTAGGTAAGAATGTTTACTGTCAATTTATACACCCTTATGCTCTGTGGCATTCACTGGAGTCCCCAGCAACTGGTCAGTAGAAATGAAGTTTGAAGAAACTTCCTTACCTGAACATATTTTTCTAAACTTTGGAATCAGTCCCCTTTCTTTCTACAGTCTATGGTTCAAAATATGGAGCTATAAGAGCTGTCCTCCGGCAGCAGCAGTGAAAACAAGAGAGCCTGTCTATGAATTCAGAGCATGAAACATTTGGAAGCCTTTCAGTGAGAATTGAGCGTGCTGTTGCCAAAAAATGAGAGGAACAAAGCACCTGCCAGAGGTTGTTGTGATGGCTCTCAGTATCAAGCATGAGAAGATGATAGGGATATGTATTTTTAAAGAGGAGAACAAAGAGACAGAAACAAAGGGAAGGAAGGCAAGAGGACAGGAACCAGGGAAAACCCTGCACGCACCCTCACACAGACGGACCACAAGGATTTACTCCCTGCATCAGACAGAGGGGAGCCCGAGGGTCTCTCTGTGGGCAGAGTTACACTTATTGATCCAGATGAGGGAGCAGAGACGGAGGATTCAGATCGGGGAAAGAGAGAGAAAGAGAACATTGACAGTAAGATCACACACTCATTCATTGCGTGACTTGAGAATCGAGGGAAGCAAGTGTGAGTGTTTGAGTTTTATCATCCACGGTTTAACAGCAGATCCAAGGGTGTGGACCAGGATAAAGGTAGAGCAAAACATAAAGCTACGGTACATAACTATGCCTATATTTTTAATTGAAACCATAATTTCTTCAGAAACAAATAGGATCATTTCTGTCATTAAATGGGGGAGTAAAAATTACTTTAAATTAGTGCTGTCAGACGATTAAAGATATTAATCTAATTAATTATCAGATTTGTAATTAATTAATCTAATTAATCGCATTTTAATCTCATATCTGCTTAAAGTACCCAAATAACGAATTTAAATTCTAAGATATTGTAAAATTATAGTGCATGACTAATCAAATGAATACACTATGAAGTGAAGATTTGTAAATCCACATTTCTATTGGTGACTAAATAAAACCAAAGTCAGGGCAACTTGTTCAGAAAATTCTAAGCTCAATCAGGCAACTCAAATTACACTTTAAGTGTGTTTCATAAATCAAATTCAAAATAAGAAAAAGGTCGAGGACATCCAGCAAACCAATTAGGCCTGATGCATTATTAAAGAATGTAGTACAAATATAGATAAATAAATTCAAAAATAAAATAAGACTAAGTCTTAAATATGCCATTCCTGTTGTCACCTGGGCTTTGTTTGGTTTGATTAGAGACGCATGTGTGAAGTGACGTGCCACTGCCATGTACGGGTCCTCCAGCTGGCCAATATCAAAATGTTTGTGTGCTATGATTAATCTTGCGATTAATTTTTATAAAGCATTAATTTGCGGTGTAATTAATGAATCGAATTAATGCGCTAAAGACACAGCCCTACTTTAAATGTTTTTTTTAGCTGCAATGCAATTTGAAGTTATAAACATGCTCATTAGGTTGATTGGTGACTCTAAAATGCCCTTAGGTATGAGTGTGAAATTTTATGCAGCTAAAATCTGGAACAGTCTTTCTAAAGATGTGAGACAGGCCTCTACTCCAACAATGTTCAAATCTAGGCTTAAAACAGCTCTGTTTAACTGTGCACAGGACTGAAAAGATCTGATCTGCACTCTTCTCTTTAAATTTATTTCATATTGATTAATGTTTTTTTTTGTATTGTGATTTTAAGGCATTTTCTTGTTCTGTAAAGCACTTTGAATTGCCTTGTGTATCAATTGTGATCTACAAATAAACTTGCCTTGCCTTGAATGGTTGTCTGTCTCTCTATGTTGCCCTGCAATTGACTGGCAACCAGTTCAGGGTGTACCCCGCCTCTCGCCTAATGACAGCTGGGATAGGCCCCAGCCCCCCCACAACCCCAAAAGAAATAAGCAGCATTGTAAATGAATTAATTAAAATTTTAAATTAATGCAAGCAGAAAGACCTACATTGTGTATATATTCAATCACTCTTTTGTCCATTTTAATCAACTTTCATTCATTTCTTCACTCTGCCTGATAGGGGCCAGTGAATCAATGCAAATATTCAATATTCTAGAGACAAACGTTGGTAGTGATATTGACTGATAAGCCCTTAAGTATGTGTGTGAATGGTTGTCTGTCTCTCTTTGTGGCCCTGTGATTGGCTGATTACTGGTTCAGGGTGTGCCCTGCCTCTCACAGGCTTTTGGCTTTGATCGTGTTGGCTTAAAACGACTCAGGCCCCATCCACACGAAGCCAAACTGAGGTCTAAACGCATACATTTTTTGCAGAATCTGTATATCATCCATACGAAGACGACGTTTTGGGGATCTGTAAACGAACATTTTTGAAACCAGGTTCCAGAGTGGAAAGGTTTTGAAATACCGTATACGCAGCTCCGTGTTTACTGGCTCTCCGCAAGTTTTCAGATACGCTTACGTCATAGTTTCATATCTTCATTGACACGCATGCGCCACACGCGGCAACAACAACAACAACAACAACAACAACAATGGCACCGTACGGTGTAGCATATGTGCTAATGCTAATGAAGCTAGTGACCCTACTATCCCTGTTGCAACAAAATCTCCTTCTCAATCACCACTGAGTTGAACAAACAATTATCGAGGACACATTACAGCACTTTATGATCACTTTATCACAATCTCTGTTTACAACTTTTGCCGCAAGTGCGCATGCCCACTGCTTTTTTGGCTGTTTCCGTCATATTGTTACAGCGCCCCTAGAGGTCTGGCATGGGTTTCACAGCGTCTTCATGCGTATCGAGTGCATTCATGTGGACGCACACATTTTCTGAGACGCCTTCGTCTTTATGACGATCGTTTTGGAAACTGTTAAGCGTTTTGTCTTCGTGTGGATGGGGCCTCAGAGGGATTGTTGAAAACATCACTCAAATGTCTGACTCAAGGATTAACTAAAGGGTTTGAGAAGGTCATAGGTTGAAGATCAAGGTCATTGCTGCTTCTGTTCATGTCCTGCTTGTGAATTTGATGCCTAACGAAATCTCAATGGCCCCGTTTACATGGGTAGTTTTCCTCAATCTTGAAATCGATTGGATTAAGTGAATCTGATTCGATCTGTAGACATGAACTTTGAGTAAAGAGATCCACGTTCAATCTGCATGGCCCCAACTGAATGCGCAGAAGGTCACTCTGCCACTACTGGACACCACAATCCCGTCGCTGAATGATGAATGAAGGACTTAAAACACATGCACACACACAAGCTAGCTAATGCTAGGTTATTCATTAATTCCTTCATTCATTCATATCTTTTTGCAGACTCATGGTCCATTAAAAGAGTAACGTTGCAACAAAAAAACATAACGTTCAGCTAACATCAGGTAAGGGTAACAAAGATTATACATTACATTAGACCCACCTATGCTGCTAACCCTTCCTCCGGGGCAGGAACAAACCCAATGTCCACACCATCGTCCACATTAGCCATAGGCCTGTCTCCAATTACTTCGTCCACAAGACGAAAAAATGGGAAACTTGAGGGGTCGGAACCGTTTTTTTTTGGTTCTGGACCTCAGCTTTGTAATACGCCATTTCGCAACTTTCTACAGTCTAACCTCTCAAAAATGTTTAACTCTCACAGGGTTTCTATTAAAAAGTTTGTTTCCTCCACCGTCCGGTTCTTCTGTTTGTTCGCCATGTTTGTTTGGGCACGCTCTGCGTACGTCACTACGTGCCTCTTACGTACTATGGAGCGCCTGTGTAGACCGAACAATCCTCTCTATCAACCCAATCCGCTCCACTCAGCCGTTTACATGAAGCATGGAGCGGATTATCAATCGGCGTAGACTACCTCTTCTAATCTGATTGACCTTTCGATCTGATGGTAAATAGGATTTTTTTGACCCATGTAAACGGCACCAGTGTGATCTTTTAAGCGCAAAAATGTCCAATTGACACAAGTATAGTCATTATATTTGGATGTGCGAAGTCAAAGGCCACATCATGCCTGTATCTTTTAGAGTTGATTTTAAGGTACTTTTAATAGTTTTTAAATCTCTTAACGGTCTTGCTCCTGCATATTTATCCAACTTGCTTTTACCATATGAAGCCTGTAGAGCCCTCAGGTAGGGGTCTTTTAACTGTTCCCAGAGTAAGAACTAAAACATACAGGGAAGTTTCATTTTATTACGGCCCTCGTCTGTGGATCAGTCTACCTGAAGACCTGAGAGCATCACCTACTGTTCATATTTTTAAAAGAAAACTCAAGACCTACCTCTTTAATCTGGCTTTAAGCTGATTGTATTTAATATTATTTTGTGATATATGTTAACTTATTTTAACCCTTTCATTTTGTTTTATTACTACATTTCAGTTCAGAATTTTTTTTTATTTGGAATTTTATTCTTTGTTAAATGCTTTCCCTTTTATTATCCTATTTTAGCTGATTTTATTATGCACCTGATGTTACACTTTCTCATTTTACCATATTATTCATCTAACTTTTATTCTATACTGTTATATTATTTTATTTATTTATTTATGTATTTACACATTTATTTATCCTACCCTCTGGTATTTTCGAGTATTTTTAAGTATTATTTTAGTTTTAGCTCCTGTGTTTCCTCATTTTTAATTCAAGATAGCGTTTCCTCAGTCCGCTAATTCTGTTTTCCGTCAGAATTTCCTTTTTATGTCTTCTTGTGTTTGAGTGAATACTGAGTATGTATATTGAATGTGGTTTGGGGGAGGGGGGGATTGTGGGGGTCTTATGTTTTCATTTTATGCAATTATGCAATTTTCTGCTTTTTATTCCACTTATTGTTTTTTTATTTTATCTTTTTGTCATGTAAAGTACTTTGTATTACAAAGTCCTGTATGAAAAGTGCTATACAAATAAACTTTGATTGATTGATTGATTGATTGATTGATCATTAAAGAAACTAGATTTCTCCAGACCACTGAACCAAAAAAACACCCAACCCTTCCCCTGACCCATCGCTGTCCTGTTATTGTCCAGAGATTCTAAACTGTATGAAGGTACCAAAAAATCATGAGGTTTGTGAGTCATAGGACAGAAGAATGACCATGATGTTACTCCAGGTTGGGTTATTTTATAAAACCCACATTTTTCAAGCTCTTCCCCACACAGTGATCGTCAGACGGTCCCTGACCACAGCCTGGGACGCCTGCAGCTCAGACTGTCACTGGAGATTCAGGGGGTTGTTTGGACGACGAATACACCAGAGCGGCTCAGTTGTTTTCTCTACTCGCTGTCAGTGAGGTGACAACAGGATGAGAAAGTGTGTGCTGGAACAAAAAATCACCCCCTGGTGGGGGGATGCACTGCACAGGTATTTTAGCTGAAAACTGCGTGGAGCTCAGCAGGGACGGGAGAAGAATCCTGATGAGGAGGAGGCCAGCAGAGAAATGACTGTGCACACAAACACTGAACTGTGGGGCTCACGTACATCAATAGTGTGATTGGGTTAAATATTTTAGCTTTTAGAAAAGAAGAAAGACCTAGATACTGGAATGAAATACCAATATAAATATGTATTCTCTTAATGCTCTGGAGGTAATAAAGGTGAGCTCGTTCTGTTGACACAGTATAAAAACAAGGCAATCTTCATTTTTCTTTGACTTTTCCTTTCTAACTCAGATTTTGGCGTAAAATAAAACATTATTACCCATGAATTCCAGCATCAATGCAGCACTGCTGTATTAAAATGTGAAGGAAAACATTCTACAACACTGCAATAACCTAAATCTTAGAGACTTTTCTATGTTTAAGAAAAATATTTTCACCCATCGCATTTCTCCATGGCTAAATAAACATCTCATTTTACAATTTAGGAGGCAATCATCAAAAATTTCATGATTGCTTAGGAGTCTTCTTTTCTAACAAGTGTCCACCTTGACAAAGGGATTAACTGGTTTTTGAGATCTAGTTAAAATCACAGAGGTCTTGGTTATTCTTTGTTAAAAGACATGAATGATGCGGTTAATATCATGTGGATCTTGTGGATGAGCACTGATACGATTTCATTCATCAGTCAAATATCAAGGTCATTCAGCTTTGTAGACCTCTTTTGCAGTTTTGAACAAACTTTGCTATAAAGTTGACTTAGATGCAAAAAGTTTGTAGATTTTTAGGGTATTGGGAAAAGTCAAGGTCACAGAGTCTACTGTCCAATTTTTGCTTCTCCAGCTCAGTAATTTCTGAACACTTGAAGGATGTTCATCATACTTTCCATCCATTCTTACCTAAAAAAAAGACCTCAATAGATGTTGCATGGTGTTGCAGTTGCATTTGTGGGTATTCACCTGGTGCCCTGGTTTCCTCCTGCAGACCTAAAACATGCTTGTTAGGTCAAGTATTGGCTCTTTATTTCCCCTGTCTGCCTCTGCACCTCGGCCCTGTGATTGAGTGGCAACTAAGTCCAGAGTATTCCACACCTTCAACCCTGTATTAGTCAGGATCAGCTCCAGGCCTGCAACTTTGCAGGGGACAAGTGATTCAGTAGTAGTTTAGTTTAGTAGTTTATTAGTTTATTTCGATCATATTTAAAAGTATACCAACCAAAGCGACACCACTGAAAACCAGGTTGACCGAAAAGGTTTAGGCTGAAGCTACTTAGCTTATATGTGCCTAACCTTCTTACTGTACAACATTTATACCAGAGCAAAACTAAAAATCAAACAACACAATCTCAACAACAAATGAGTAATTAATAATCCAAAAAAGAACTGAAAAGAAATAGAACTGAAAAAAATATCCCCCAAAAAAAACAAAAAAAAAACAAAACAGAAGCAAATACAAAAAAAGCAAATACAAAAGAATTCCTGAGGACAAATTCTGCCTAGCCCATCAATTAATCTGTAGAGCGATGTATATACACTTATATACACACATACTTGCAGACGCACATCCATACACAAAAAGCTAGGCTTGTACACACATATGTATACGTACATAGCCATTTAGATGATGGATGAATGGATGATTTGATTTTTAAGGCTCACAGGTCATGTAAAAGACTTTAATTACCACATGTAAATCTAGATTTCACCAAAAAGCTTCAAGTGAATTATTTTTAACTCTTTTCACAAATTTCAGACAAGACAAACATACAGACCAACTAGCTTTTGTAGGTCATTGATCAGAGGTCAAGATCACCAAGTTGTATGTTCATTCTTTGGTTGTGATTTCAGTGTCATGAAACAGCTAACAGGGATTTCTTTTATACTATGCCTATTAGTCTAATTTTTCCGAAGACAAAAAGATTTAAATTTGGGGATCATAGGTCAAGGGTCTTTAGACACCATTTTCCCTGCTTGATGGTAAATGTCTCAAACAAGCTTGACCTTCTTTGGATATTGCACTGGTCCAGTTTGAACTCAATATTCTGCTCTTTCAGTGTCTTAGATGAGCCTCCTCCATGTGATAAAGTGTTCCTGTGCACAAGAAAAAAGTCCACAGCATCAGGACAGCCCACCACCCCTGCTTACAGCACCAGTAGCTGCCTGAAACAGCTAAATCCTTAAAGTCCTTCCTGTTGGACAGCCTACTATAGTTTCATTTGCAGATGAAGCCCATAGGCTGAAATGCCCAGTACAGAGTAAGGCTGTCACTTTTCCTCAAAATCCAACTCGAACAGTTTTCAACCATATAGAAAATAAACAAAGAGACCACTTGAAATGGCTTCAGAGTGTCCTTAAGCTGCTCCACCATAGACCACTGCAAAGTGCTGAGCTCCAAATGGGACAACTTCTTCTCAAAAATGACGGCGGCCACTGCAGCTTGTTGCTCGGATGCACGACAAATCATGTCATAAATGATATTCCATCTGGTAACGCAGTCATTTATTAGTCTCTCTTTTTTAATCCAAGCAGCTCCTGCTTTGCCTCCAGGAGGCAACTGTTGGCCGGAGACCTCCCAAAATCAGACACAGTTTGTTTCAGTCTGGAGAGCCCCGTCTCAACTCCTTTAACCTCAAGTCCCTTACACACTGCCAGGTTCAGGGTGTGGGCCAAACACGGTACATCAATAAGCCCCAAATTGCGCATGGCGTTTACATAGTTCAGAGCACTGTCTGTGGTAACAGATACAACTGCCCCCATCATGCTACTGATACTCGCAGCTACTTGGGCAGCTGTGTGGCTCACTCTCAGCTCTTTGGTTCACAAAACATACAGTAGTTTTCAAGGTCCGGTGTGTCAGAAATGAAGTGAGCCATCACTGTCACGTAACCATGAGTAGCCCTCGATGTCCACCCATCAGTAGTAAGGGAAAGAGTTTAATCTTGTAATATAGTCTCTATGTATGCCCGCGTAACATCGTGCAGCTTTACAATGTGGCTCGAAATGGCGGTTTGGCTTGGAATGGTGTACTGTGGCTCCAGTTCCACCCCTGCACTCTGGCGCCTCCTCCTTGACTGCATGGCTTGGATGAATGGTCGACAGGTGAGACTGCAGACTTGTTGTTGAGGATGAGTACGTAAATGCAGCCTGATGTTTGTTTTAAACTTTTCCATCAATGGCGTAGAAGCCAAAATGCTTCCACACAGTGCTCCTCAGATGATTCGGTGTTATTATTGTATGTCCGATGTGGCTTTCTGTGTCCTCCATTTTACCAAACCATACCTCACTCTTTGTTTACTGAGGTCAAGAGAATAGTTCATACGTAAAACTATCAAGTTTCGTTGAGAACGCCCTCTGCTGGATGAAGGGGTCCACTGCTCCAGGCGCCCTGATGAGCTGCTGCACCCAATGTTCTACATTCTAATATTTATTTACTATTCGGTTACAGATATGAATCCTCATGTTCGAATGGTTATTGAGCAGGGTTGAAAGTGACCCATCAACACAGAGAAGATCAGACAACCAATCCCTGACACCCACTAAATGACAGTATAATGTTCTGAGGGGACTTTTTGTGATACATCCTCAGACTTCACTGGAACATCATAAACAGTTGGAGGACTGGATCTAAAAATGGCACTTAAAAGGTGAACACAGCATCCTGCTTTCCAGCATCTGGCATGTGCCCAGGTGCTGCTCCTAACCGTGGAGGAGTGAAGCTGGCGTTGTTAGCAGGCTCCCCAGTTATCACTGTGACAGGTCAAAATGAGGGTGTCACAGAGAAGCAGCCCATGTGGAGTCACACAGACACAATTCAAGTCCTTTGGTGGCAGCGAGCAGAATAGCTTGCTGCAATTGTCTCTCCATGACACTTTGTTAAAACAGAATAATTAAGTTTAATTCCCTGCAATTTACCTTTAGGGAGTAAGTGGAGACAATGAGGCGGGGACACACAGCAGCCCCCCCGGCTTGTTTGCCGCACTAACTGTGTCGAGCATGTCTAATGGTCGGCTCGCTCTTATATTCATATATTTATTCTGCACAACGGGCCCTAATCTTTCTCTGAGAAAATTGTTGTCCTATCTTGGAGATTTTCCAGCCTGGCATTATTATGAGTTAATATTGGATGTTACTGAAGCAACTCCAGCCGCTTTGATAGTGCCAGTGAAAGTAATTGGTGTTGAGAGAGGAGTAGGGGAAAGTTTTATTTTAGTTGGAGGGAGAAAATGTTTGCAGACATCAGCCGAGGCTGTTTTTCAGTCTAATAAAAAGTCTAAATCAGGTGTTGGAGGAGAGCAAGGTTTGTTTAATCACAGCGTAACAGCAAGATGTTTTAGTTTTGACATGAAATTTACAAATTGCTCAAAGAATAAATGCTGTCCATCTTTATTCAATAACCTTTAATTCATCAGACTCTTCAGGCATGACTGGCAGAACAACAGTAGTTCAGAGGCCACTGAGGCTAACCTGACACACCAGATGGACAGTTTCATATATCAGCCATGGAATGATTCACCAGTCCATCTGGGAAAGAGCCGTTTCAAAATGTTTTCAGAGGAAGAACCTTCAAAAACAACTGCAGCTTGTGATTGGACAATCATTAAGCTCGTCACACTCATCACAGACCAATCATATCAAGCAGCGCTGCTACGTATAATGTAGCAAATGTAGTGGCTTTACGTAGCGGCTAATGGCTAACAATGTTTAGCTGTTGGCTTACACTGCCTCAGATTATTGTCTTACATTAAATTATACCACCTAGATGAATTCTTGTACACTTATATGAGACATGAACCTTGTTATAGATAGGGATGGGAATTGAAAACCAATTCCAATTGAGAATCGTTAACAGCTCCATCAAAGAAATGATATCATTAATCTTTTTGCTTATCAATTCCTTTATCAATTCCTTCCACTGACAGGGTTCAGAAGCATCAGAATTGTAGCTTAATTTTCATTGCACCTACTACACAACCTTAAGTGAGTGGAAACACCAGCAGCTTGCAGAAAGAGTTATCTATGCTGTGACGTTTGACATTGTTGCCACTGAGAATCAGACCAACATTTGCCCACTAGCAAAATCTGCAGGAATCGATAAGGGAATCGTTAAAGAATTGGATCGATTAGCAGGATCGTTAACGGCATTGGTATTGATAAAATCTTATCAATTCCCATCCCTAGTTAAAGACAATCCCTATCAAGTTTTCACAGTAAACTTCAGAGGAGAGCAGATTTCGCCAAGTATCACTGAGTAACCACGACGACCATAGACTAACCAGCATGTCTGTGGAGGATTTCCACATTTTCTCCCAGTTTTCCAGCAGTGACCCCTGGTTGGGAAAATGGCAAAAACATGATTTATTGTAAGACAAGCTTCAAGAGACTTTATTTCCTCTTCTCTTAAAGGATAAGTTCGGTTTCTGCAGCTTTCACATTGTTTATAGAATGAAGTAGAACAATATGCTCACCCAGAAGGCTTTCCTGATCCAAACAGTGCTTCGGGAGATATTTAGATCCAAAATCGAGCGGCGGACATCCGTATAATGGTAGCACACGGGGCATGTATAGCGCCGCTTCTAAAACTGCATTAATCATCCAAAAACTCATTCATTTCACCAATATTTCATCATGGTCCTCTCAGGCTACTCCTCCATTACAGTCTGTGTCACTCCAGACATGTTTTGTGACTGTGCTGACCTCTGAACTGAAGAAGAAGAGAGCTTGCCTCCGCGCATGCGCAGTACTCCTTGGAGCGCTGCCTCTGTGTCCTCCTTTCGATGAGCTCCTCATCTGTAAACTCTGGCTCGAAGCTGTAAGGACACCCATCATATTCAAAGTTCTCCTCCACAACATCTTCATCCGAAAGATATTCGTCCATTTTGCACAAAACTGGAAGAAGAAAGTTGTTGTGTAGCCGGCTGTCTTCCCCTGAAACAATGAGCCGTACTGCGCAGGCGCAGAGCAAGTGCTCTTCTTGTTCAGTTCAGAGGTCAGTACAGTCACAAAACATGTCTGGAGTGACACAGACTGTCTTGGAGGAGTAGCCCGAGTGGACCACTATGAAATATTGGTGAAATGAATGAGTTTTTGGACGATTAATGCAGTTTTAGGAGCGGCGCTATACATGGCCCGTGTGCTCCCATTATACGGATGTCCGCCGCTCGAATTTGGATCTAAATATCTCCTGAAGCACTGTTTGGATCAGGAAAGCCTTCTGGGTGAGTATATTGTTCTGCTTCATTCTATAAACAATGTGAAAGCTGCAGAAACCGAACTTATCCTTTAATGAAGCAACCAGAACAACTCCACTTAAAAAGATAAAATAAAATAAAAGCCAAACCTGTACTTTCTACTTAAGGTGAAGAATACCTCTTTTAAAGAAAGGCAGATAAAAGCTTGGACATTTTCCCAGTCAAATATGAGCCCTACAGCTCTGCAGAGAGCCATAAAATTATCTAGTCATCCTCAGAGCTTAACCTTGATATCTTGGTGCTGAGACCTTCATTCATCTCAGCACAGCAGGAGTCCAACACCAGGCAGATCTGACATGTCAGAGAATCATTATCTCCATGCTTTAAAGTAAAAAACAGTACAGGTATACAGTGACATGGAAGTCAGAGAGGCTTCACAGGGACAAATAAAGAACAAATGCAGGTGCCTCCATTTGTATCAGACAGCAGTCGTCATTTTCTTCACTTGTCATGTTATGAATACTGAACATGATGAGAGATCCTTTTGGGGACTTTGAGACTCCCTTGACTCCAACAGAGCACTTCTCCATTTCAATGTTAAATTG